>WNWK01000048.1:845000-1021913 GCA_009830355.1 Cherax destructor
TTACTCAGTATAACAGTAAAACAGTGACGGCTGATTCCATTCCGGGATTTAAAATAAAGACGATAAAATTCAGCGGCACCAGTCAATATAAATCTAAGAGTTGTATCAGAGCTTAACATCTTCAAATTGAAAAAGGAAATTATAAGTTTTGTGAACATGAAGGGAAGTCACCAGTGGGGTCCCACAAGGATCACTGACTATCCAAATAATGGTTTATTTAATATAAATTAATTATCAGAAGCAGTAAATTACTGTTAGTGTTGGGAAAATATATCGAAGAGTAAGAAATCATCTGCGTAGATCCTTATATAAAAAAATGTGATAAGTTGAGGAAGTTTGGTGATAATTTGATGATAGAATTTAATGTAGTGTGTGTGTGTGTGTTGTACTCACTTAGTACTCACCTAGTTGTGGTTGCAGGGGTCGAGTCATAGCTCTTGGCCCCGTGTGTGTGTGTTGTGTGTGTTGTGTGTGTTGTGTGTGTGTGTGTGTGTGTGTTTAACAGTGGAAAACAAAGCTAAAATTATATTAATTGGGAAGAGCTAAACCTGTAAGGGACATTCAGCATCTGGACAATGGGAAGTAATCAGGTTTAATGCAAGGAAGGGGAGGATAGGGTAGCATCAGTTCCTGGGATCAGGAGTCTTTACCAGCATCAAACCATCTTGCCCTACCTTCCTTCCCACACTGAAGGGAGAAGTGAAAGTAAACATTATGAAGAACATAAACTGAAATACAACTGTGAAAACTTCAGACAGACGGGACTGACTAATGTCAGTAATTATGTACAATAATGTTTCAGGAAAATTCCCCTCAAGGGAGGTTCCTTGACGCTGGTCGGGGGCTCTTGATCTAGGGAATTAGATCTTTGCTCCAGTTACCTGAATTAAGCCTGAATACCTTCCGTATCCCCCTCCCCACAGGCGCTGTATAATCCTACGGGTTTAGCGCTCCCCCATGATTATAATAATAATAATTCCGGAAAATCCCATTAATACACAAGTGAGAAACTCAACTGTTATATTGAACACCTTCAAAACATCTTCACAGATCTGCGTCTACCTGCTACCTGGAGGGTATTCCGGGGGTCAGCGCCCCCGCGACCCGGGCCATGACTAGGCTGAATATCCGACTCACAACAAATGTTAGTTCAATATTAAAATATGCGACTCAAGTATAAAGACCATTTCTAAAACAAATAGACAAAAATGGTGTCCAGACCTGCAAAATGTAGACAAAAGGTTTCTAGACCTGCAAAATGTAGACAAAATGGTTTCCAGACCTACAAGAAGGTAGACAAAATCTAAAAAAATCCAGAAAGTAGAAATGTTTGCCAGAGGTTGGAGAGAAACTACAATGAACCACTGTAAATGTCTTCCTTGGCAAGTATGAGGAGACGAGCACATGTAATGAAAGGTTACCATAAAATACATTACGTTGAGTTACAGCACCATCAACACGGCCAACAAATGACTACTCTTGTAAGTGACGACTCTTGCTGCAAGAGTTGCAGGTTGTAGAGATTATAACCTCCATCCCCAGCTATATTGTTCTACCACCACCACCACCACCAGCACTACTACTACAACTATCACCGTCTCCCCCCTCCCCAGCACCACCCTAGGTAAATTGTTCTTCCACCACAACCACCGGCGATGCCACTTCAGGACCACCACCATCGTGGCGACGATGACGACAACCACCACCACCACCACCACCGTCGTCGTCACCACCACTACCGCCCCGCCATCCTCTTTTCAGGTTTCAGCTGTCGGCTGCCTGCAACACAAAAACCTCATTTTCCTAAGAGGAGCACTTTAAGACCCTTTCTTTTAGCAGTGTGTGTGTGTGTGTGTGTGTGTGTGTGTGTGTGTGTCTGTGTATGTTTGTATGTGTTTGTATGTGTGTGTGTGTGTGTGTGTCTGTCTGTGTGTTTATGTCTGTGTCTATGTTTGTGTCTGTGTCTTTCTGTGTCTGTGTCTTTCTATGTCTGTGTCTGTATGTGTCTTTCTGTGTCTGTCTGTATCTTTCTGTGTCTGTCTGTATCTTTCTGTGTCTGTCTGTATCTTTCTGTGTCTGTCTGTATCTTTATGTGTCTGTCTGTATCTTTCTGTGTCTGTCTGTATCTTTCTGTGTCTAAGTCTCGTTACTATCATCAAAGGTGTAATGATAACCCCCACCCCCACACCACATAACACCTACACTATCACCATCATCACTACACCAAACTCACATATAATGAGAAAAATCATTACATTAATAGTATACAATATCGAAAGATGGAGAATTAGACACAGATGCAACAACTGAGTACCTGTATTTGAAAATATTTCGCCAACAAGAGATTTGAGCAATACAAGAGATAACAGGCGAAGACTGAGGAAAGATGAAGACAATCAGCTGATAATTAATTAAGTCATTATAAGGTGAAACATCTTCATATAAAGATACCCGGATGATGCACACTCACAGCCACATCTTTCAACAATCATACTACCACAACCATACTACTACACGTACACAACCACACTCACGCTACCCCATCCACACTACCACATCCACACTACCCCAACTACTACTACTACCACACCCATATCCCCGTCACATCTACATGTTATAACTGGTCAATTAGCAAGAACTCGTTTAAAATTAAGTCCTTTCTAAAATTTTCTCTTATAAGTTTAAAGGTATATTTTTGCATTTATGTTAATGTAAAAATTAATAATTTTGTACCAAAAGTGCCTTAGAAAACTTACCTAACCTTATTATAACAAGCGCAATTTAATTTAGCCTAAACCTATTAAATATATTTTAGATAAGTTTACAATAATTTAATAATAAACAAACACAATGAAATATTTTTTTTTTCGTTAGGTTCAGAATGATTTTTGCGAAATTATTGCATACACAAATTTTCGCTTGCCTTATTCGACAAGAAGTGCGTTACTATTTAAACCAAAATCGCAAGTTTTACCTATTCGGCACTAACATATATATATATATATATATATATATATATATATATATATATATATATATATATATATATATATATATATATATATATATAAACACCGGCCGTCTCCCACCAAGGTAGGATAGCTCTCACCATCACTCACTCCAGCAGTGTCTTGATAAAGGAGCGCCAGTACTACAGTACAAATGACCCTCCACAGTGTCATATCCCCACCCCTCCTCCAGAGTGCAGGCACTGCACTTCCCACCTCCAACACTCATCCACATCATATTCTTTTTCCAGGACCAGCAATTAAAATGCTGCAGCCTGAACCTCCCAGCCCGACCACTGAAGCCTTAACATCCCTCCCTACTTTCTTCTTATCAGCCGCCCCCTTACCTCCACACCCCTACAACAGACTTTCCCTCCCCCTACAACCTACCATCACTACCACTCCAACAACCCCTACCCTCAACCCAACAACCACTCCACATCTCCCACCACTTCCTGAGCCATTAAGCCTTAAAGAGAATATTCGCTTAGTTTGACCTGGGGATAAAATTACCATAACTGCGTGTGCTCTAAGAATTGGAAATGCATATTGGCACAGTAAAGAGGAATAACTTTTGCTCTGGGTTATGTATTTACATGGCTTGATTTTTCCCCCTCCCCGTCACACACAGACAGACAGACAGACAGACAGACAGAGAGAGAGAGAGAGAGAGAGAGAGAGAGAGAGAGAGAGAGAGACAGACAGACAGACAGACACAGAGACAGAGAGAGAGAGAGAGAGAGAGAGAGACAGAGACAGATAGACAGAGAGAGAGAGAGAGAGAGACAGACAGACAGACAGACAGACACAGAGACAGAGAGACAGAGAGACAGAGACAGAGAGACAGAGACAGACAGACAGAGACTGATTTGTGTTTTCTAGGGTCGAATTCTTGGCCCTCCCTGGAGTAGCCAGATAATAATAATATTTTCCAGTAAGACATTTCGGGCATTAGTTGCCTGCAGTAACTAATCTTGAAGTTATGTATAGAGTTTGCATCCACAACATTACTATCCTGAGGCTGAAGAATATTTTTGACGTCTCTCTCTAATTCATCAATGCTTTTAGCTTCCATGTGCTCCCTTGTTTATCCTTGTCAGACCTATGAATTCATTTGAGCAGTGTGAAGTACGCTTTGATCCAGTGGATACTTTTATTAACAAAGTTTCATCATCTGTGTAGGCGACACGTTGTCCCTAAGGTAACCACTGCTTCTAAGCATTATTTAATCCACTTTGTCGGTATTGACGTACCACTAAGAGTTTCTAATACGTCTAGGCATCTCCCTTCTTGGTTCACTTCTTTGAGCAAGTCACCTATAACCCAAGTTGCAAAATGACAGTTTTTTATCACATCCGTAGGACTAATATACATGTGTTGCGAGAACACTTTCAAAAGCTCCTGTTTTCTGTGGAACACTTCAGTGGCGAGGCTCACGTCAGTCACTTCCTTGGTCATATTTCGAGCAAGACAAGTTTCATCTTTGTCGCCCGTGCTCACGACTTCCTGTCGCCTAGTAGATGCTATTGCAGCGTCTTAGATTGCTGGGGTCTTCCAGGAGAGGAGGTTTACTTTCACACTACCTGCTTCAGCTTCTTCGGTTCTTTTTTATTTTAAGTGGCTGCATTATTCTGTTAGTTATACAACCTGGTCATTTATCAGAAGCAGTAAATTACTGTTAATGCTGTGAAAATATTTCGAAGAGGAAGAAATTATCTGCGTAGATCCTTACAAAAAAATTGTGATAAGATGAGGAAATTTAGTGATAATTTGATGATATAATTTAATGAATGAATGAATGTGTGTGTGTGTGTGTGTGTGTGTGTGTGTGTGTGTGTGTGTGTGTAAAACAATGGAAAACAAAGTTAAAATTATTATATTCATTGGGAAGAGTTAAACCTGTAAGGGACATTCAGTATCCGGGATATGGGAGGTAATCAGGTTATACTACCGGCCAAGTCAATCTGCTAATTCCTGTCGTCCTACATCATTCTGTAGATAAATGATTCAGAGAACCGACAGGATGATGAATTAGGCATTTATGCAACACTTGTGTTATCTTTACTGTGGAAACGTTTCGCCAACCTGTGGCTTCCTCAGTCCAATACAGAGAAGAATTGTTGATGATCATAAGGAGTTCGAGGTAATCATCCTGGAGTCGATGTGATCAGTCCATCAATCTTGATAAGAGTACAACCATATGTGCGGAGGAGATTATATACTGTAGACAGGTGGGGTTAAGCAGTAGCAGGTTAGACAAGCATTGAATTCCCTGTATGAAGAACCCAAGATGTTGCTGTGTCTGACAAGAATGTAAATAAGTAATTCGGAGAACCATTAAGAATTCTTCTCTGTATTGGACAAAGGAAGTCACTGGTTGGCAAAATATTTCGACAATAAAGATACCCCAGTGTTGCACAAATGTGCCATAGGCACAATAAGAGAACAATGCGGCAACAATCATGGTCCAAGACTATTCAACCTGATACCAGATAACAGATATATTGCCGGAACAAGTGTTGACGTTTTCGAGAGGCAACTGGATTTCTGTAGATGAATGGTTCAGAGAACCGACAAGTTGTTAAATTAGACACATATGCAACACTTGGGTATCTTTATTGAGGAAACGTTTCGCCACACAGTGGCTTCATCAGTCCAATACAAAGTAGAAAGTAGTAATAAGAGGAGGAGTTTGAGGTAATCAGTTCCTCGGATTGATGGACTGAACACATCGACTCCAGGCCGAGGAACTGATTACCTCAAACTCCTCCTCTTATTACTACTTTCTACTTTGTATTGGACTGATGAAGCCACTGTGTGGCGAAACGTTTCCTCAATAAAGATACCCAAGTGTTGCATATGTGTCTAATTTAACAACTGGATTTCTACCTCTGAGGTGTACTACATCAACTAGACTGCGATGAATATGTGGGCCAGCAACAGCCTGGTTGACCAGGCAATTAAGAGAAAAGCTTGGCCCCAGGGCGGGTTGCGAGCGTAGAAAAACTCTTGAAATCCGTCACCTGGACCTGACTTATGGAATAAGAACATAAGAACATAAGAAAGGAGGAACACTGCAGCAGGCCTGTTGGCCCATACTAGGCAGGTCCTTCACAAACCGTCCCACTAACAGAACAAACCGTCCCACTAGTATTCTTAAGAGGAGCGGAAGCAACACAGCACTAGAAAAAATAATCACAGATCAATAACACTTAACATCATAGATGATTAAAAAAAAATCTCTGAAAGGGTTCTGAGACACCAAATTACTGACTTTACCACGAAACGGATGAGGCTTGAACCCCTGGCAGGTGAGTCCGTCATTTGTTTGATGTGTGAGTGCTGACTTTATAGAGCAGCATGAGCTACACAACCCAGGTCAACATGAATTCAGAAGACAAAAACGGCAAAGGCCCCGAGGTTCGGAAAAATGAGAGGCTGGATAATGAAAACTTTCAAAACCAGAGAAGAAAGGTCATTGAAGGAACTTGTGCTCTCACAACTTGAATATTGTTGTGTGTTCGCAGGACAGATAGCAGAACTGGAAAATGTAGAGGTTGTATGCTGCCAGCTTAAAAGCCAATAAAACTTCTAAACTAGTGGGAACATCTCAAAGCACCTGGATTGTTCTCTCTGGATAGGAGAGATACCTGCTAATATATTTATGAAAGATATTTAAGGGCCTGGTCCCTAACTTGCACACTGGGACTGGATACAGGAGCGAAATACTCGTACATGGGAGAACATGGGAGGCCATGGTCACAATTAGAGTAGACTGCTGCGTCAACAAACCTACCACCGGCAGATGTCAGAAACACTGCTGAAACGAAGCAAGAAGTTTTCAAGAGGAAACTAGACAGCTTCCTGTTAGAAGTGACCGATCAGACAGCTTGTGGTGACTTGTTTGGCTACCAAGTAGCCTGTGTCTTTGATCTATAACACGTGGCATTAATATTATTTTTCTGTCAGTTGAGAAACTTTTCGGCAAGGGACTTACAGGTGGCGACGATATATCGGTAGTTTTTGTTGGTTGACAGGTTTAGTTCATGACCTTTCTACACACATACACACACACACACACATTTCGAAGTGTTTCCTTACCACACACACACACACACACACACACACACACACACACACACACACACACACACATACATACAACAGGCCTAGTGTCTAATCGACATGTGCCTAGGCCAAAATGGTAACTAACATACACACACACACACGCTCACACATACGCTCTCTCTCTCTCACACACACACACACAAACACACACATGGAGAACCATCAACAATTCTTCTCTGTATTGGACTAAGGAAGCCACTGGTTGGCAGGAGCTATGATTCGACCTCTGCAACCACAACTAGGTGAGTACACACACACACACACACATACACACGCTCTCTCTCTCACACACACACACATACACACGCTCTCTCTCACACACACACACACGGTCACACACACGCGCTCACACACACGCTCACACACTCATATGCTCACTCACGCTCACCAATCGGCAGCATATTTTCTGCAGCTAAGCTGCTGACAGTGGCAGAATAACTCGCTTTACAAAGGCGTCTCGAAGACTCCTTTCATAAAGAGGGAAGTTTGCCGCGGATTCATAACTTTTAATGAGGTTATCGGGCGGTGAGTCGAGTTACTCAGGGAAGCAGCCACACCATGAGTATCCTTCACTCCTTGCTTCCTTCCTTAGTTCCTTCCCTCCATCCTTGCTTCCTTGCAGTCTTAGTTCCTTCCCTTCATCCTTAGTGCCTTCCCATTTTATTTATCTATCTCTCTTCATCTTTAGTATCCTCGTTCTATCCTTGTCTTCTTGAATCCCTCTCTATCCCTACCTCCTTGGCTTCCTTTCTTCATCCTTGTGTCCATACCTCCCTTCCTGGCTTCCTTCATCCTTGTGTCCATACCTCCCTTCCTGGTTTCCAACCTTCTTTACGTCATTCTTCTCCCCCCTTCCCCTACATCTATACCGTCCCCCCCGAGTACATAATTATTCTTTCCCTCATTCCCTCCGGTCTCCCTTCCTTTATTTCCTGCCTTTCCACTCCACCTTCCCTCCCTACACAATATTGCCCACGTCTTCCACACCCTTTCCAAGGTTACTTCTTGTATTGCCTCTTCTTTCCTCAAGATTATTTTATTAGTGGCATTTCCCTTTTCTGAGGAATTTTGTTAGTGTCAGTGGGGGCGACCATAGTAGTGGCGGAACCGGTGGTGGTGGTGGTGCTGCAGCGGTGTGGTCGCTGGTGGTGGTCGACTGGAGTGGGTGGTACGAGGACGGGTGGAAGGTGGTATGGTACTGGAGCGGTGTGGTAACGGACGTGGTGGTGGTACTGGAGACGGAGTGGAAGGTGGTAGTGGTACTGGAGGCGGTGTGGAAGATGGTGGTGGTACTGGAGGCGGTGTGGAAGGTGGTAGTGGTACTGGAGGCAGTGTGGAAGGTGGTAGTGGTACTGGAGGCAGTGTGGAAGGTGGTAGTGGTACTGGAGGCGGTGTGGAAGGTGGTAGTGGTACTGGAGGCGGTGTGGAAGGTGGTAGTGGTACTGGAGGCAGTGTGGAAGGTGGTAGTGGTACTGAAGGCAGTGTGGAAGGTGGTGGTACTGGCGGCGGCGTAAACGGTAATAGTGGTAGTAGTAGTGGTGGTGGTGGTGGTAGTACTGGAGGCGGCGTAAACGGTAATAGCGGTAGCGGCGGTGGTGGTAGTAGTAGTAGTAGTAGTAGTAGTAGTAGTAGTAGTAGTAGTAGTAGTAGTAGTAGTAGTAGTAGTAGTAGTAGTAGTAGAGTAGTAGAGTAGTAGTAGTAGAGTAGTAGTAGTAGTAGTAGTAGGTAGTAGTAGTAGTAGTGGTAGTAGGTAGAGTAGAGAGTAGAGTGGGTAGTGAGTAGTGAGTAGTGGTGTGAGGAGTAGTAGTAGAGTAGTGTAGAGTAGTGAGAGTAGTAGGAGTAGTAGTAGAGTAGTAGGAGAGTAGTAGAGTAGAGAGTAGAGTAGAGTAGTAGTAGGTAGTAGTAGTAGTAGTAGTAGTAGTAGTAGTAGTAGTAGTAGTAGTAGTAGTAGTAGTAGTAGTAGTAGTAGTAGTAGTAGTAGTAGTAGTAGTAGTAGTAGTAGTAGTAGTAGTAGTAGTGGTGGTGGTGGTAGAACAATATAGCTGGGGATGGAGGTTATAATCTCTACAACCTGCAACTCTTGCAGCAAGAGTCGTCACTTACAAGAGTCGTCATTTGTTGGCCGTGTTGATGGTGCTGTAACTCAACGTAATGTATTTTATGGTAACCTTTCATTACATGTGCTCGTCTCCTCATACTTGCCAAGGAAGACATTTACAGTGGTTCATTGTAGTTTCTCTCCAACCTCTGGCAAACATTTCTACTTTCTGGAATTTTTTAGATTTTGTCTACCTTCTTGTAGGTCTGGAAACCATTTTGTCTACATTTTGCAGGTCTAGAAACCTTTTTGTCTACATTTTGCAGGTCTGGACACCATTTTTGTCTATTTGTTTTAGAAATGGTCATTATACTTGAGTCGCATATTATAATATTGAACTAACATTTGTTGTGAGTCGGATATTTAGCCTGGTCATGGCCCGGGTCGCGGGGGCGCTGACCCCCGGAATACCCTCCAGGTAGCAGGTAGACGCAGATCTGTGAAGATGTTTTGAAGGTGTTCAATATAACAGTTGAGTTTCTCACTTGTGTATTAATGGGATTTTCCGGAATTATTATTATTATAATCATGGGGAGCGCTAAACCCGTAGGATTATACAGCGCCTGTGGGGAGGGGGATACGGAAGGTATTCAGGCTTAATTCAGGTAACTGGAGCAAAGATCTAATTCCCTAGATCAAGAGCCCCCGACCAGCGTCAAGGAACCTCCCTTGAGGGGAATTTTCCTGAAACATTATTGTACATAATTACTGACAGAAGTCAGTCCCGTCTGTCTGAAGTTTTCACAGTTGTATTTCAGTTTATGTTCTTCATAATGTTTACTTTCACTTCTCCCTTCAGTGTGGGAAGGAAGGTAGGGCAAGATGGTTTGATGCTGGTAAAGACTCCTGATCCCAGGAACTGATGCTACCCTATCCTCCCCTTCCTTGCATTAAACCTGATTACTTCCCATTTCCCAGATGCTGAATGTCCCTTACAGGTTTAGCTCTTCCCAATTAATATAATTTTAACTTTGTTTTCCACTGTTTCACACACACACACGGGGCCAGGAGCTATGACTCGACCCCTGCAACCACAACTAGGTGAGTACTATGTGAGTACACACACACACATACACATACATATGACTCTTACAGCTTTAACTCTTCCAAAATGAATATAATAATTTTAGCTGTTTTCCATTACGTTACACACATACATACAACACACACCCACACACACACCCACACACACACACCCACACACACACACACACACACCCACACCCAGGACCTAGTAGCGGTCAGTGAAGAGGCGGGGCCAGGAGCTAAGTCTCGACCCCTGCAACCACAATTAGGTGAGTACAATTAGGTGAGTACACACACACACACACACACACACACTGCATTTTCTTGGACTGTAAGAAGGCTATCGACACAGTTCCGCACAAGAGATTAGTGGAACAGCTGGAGGAGCAGGCAGGAAAGGAAACGAGTGATGGTACGTAACGAGATGTCTGAGTTTTTTTTTTTATATTAATTTAAAAAAAAAAATATATTAAAGTCCAGGGTTTATTCCCTGGACCTCAGCAATGAAAGTCGCTCCTCTCACAGCTGGGCAACGGCGACAAGACGAGCAGGGTTCCACAAGGGTCAGTCCTAGGACCGGTGCTGTTTCTGGTATATATGAATGACATGACAGAAGGGATAGATTCAGAGGTGTCCCTGATTGCAGACGATGTGAAGCTAATGCAGAGAATTCAAACGGATGAGGATCAGGTATGGCTACAAAGGGATCTGGACAGGCTGCAATCCTGGTCCATCAACTGGTCCCTGGAGTTTAACCCCACCAAGTGCAAAGTCATGAAGATTGAGGAATGTCAAAGAAGACCACAGACAGAATACAGGCTAGGGGGCTAAAGACTGCAAACCTCAGTATAATACACAGCACATCTCCTGAGGCGTACACCAACCAAATAACTGCTGCAACATATGGGCGCCTGGCAAACTTAATAATAGCGTTTCGACACCTTAGCAAGGAATCGTTCAAGATTCTGTACACCGTGTACGTCAGGCCCATACTGGAGTACGAGGCACCAGTATGGAACCCACACCTGGTCAAGTACGTCAAGAAATTAGAAAAAGTGCAAAGGTTTGCAACAAGACTAGTCCCGGATTATTATAATAAACAATGAAGCGCTAAACCTACAAGGGTCATACATCTACTAGTCCCGGAGCTAAGTGGTATGTCGTACGAAGAGAGGTTAATGGAAATCGACCTGACGACACTAGAGGACAGGAAGGATAGGGAAGGGCATGATAACGACATACAAAATACTGAGAGGAATTAACAAGGTGGATAGGGACAGGATGTTTCAGAGATGGGACACAGCAACAAGGGGTTACAAATGGAAGCTGAAGACTCAGACGAGTCACAGGGATGTTAGGAAGTATTTCTTCAGCCACAGAGTTGTCAGAAAGTGGAACAATCTGGAGTAATGTAGTGGAGGCAGGATCCATACACAGCTTTAAGAAGAAATACGGTAAAGGTCATGGAGTAGGGAGTGGACCTAGTAGCGATAAGCGAACAGGCGGGGCCAGGATCTATGAATCGACCCTTGCAACCACAAACAGGTAAGTACACACACCCCCACCAACCCCCCCCCACACACACACATTAAATTCCATCATTCAATTATCAAAAAAAAACTCCTCAACTTATCACAATCTTTTTGTAAGGATCTACACAGATTATTTCTTACACTTTCGAAATATTTTCACATTAACAGTTATTTACTGCTTGTGACAAATTGTTTATCATAAGTAAACCATTATTGGGATAATCAATGATCCTTGTGGGACCCCACTGGTGACCTCCCTCCCCTTCCCTCCATGTGCATGTTCACAAAACTTATAATTACCTATTTCAACTGGACGATGTTAAGCTCTGATAAACTCTTACTTTTATATTGACTGTTGTGGCTGCTGAATTCTGTCGTGTTACCTCTGAATTACTGAAAGGAGTCAGCTGTCACTGTTTTACCTTGTATTGAGGAAATGTTTCTTAACTCACAGCGACTTGCTGGTGTTTAGTTTTCATACGATCTCTTTTTCCTGCCCCAGAATATTTTATATGTCGTGATCAAGTCTCCTGCTGAGTTGCATTGTTTATTAATATGATGTCTAGCTTATGCTTACTGGCAAGCTTGGGTGAGTGTATGATTATTTTTATTTTATTATTTGTATTATTTATTATGATTATTAGTAGTACTAGTAGTAATGGTAATACATTGACGGGTGAGCGCTAAATCCGTAGGTCATACAGCGCCCGGGGGCAAGGGAAGGCATTCAGACTATTCAAGGAACTGTAACACATTTTCAATAACTTAAATCAAGAGCCTTCACCAGCATCAATAAGTTAAATCATGAGCCTTCACCAGCATCAATAACTTAAATCAGGAGCCTTCACCAGCATCAATAACTTAAATCAAGAGCCTTCACCAGCATCAAGGAACCTTCCCTGAGAGACATATATTAGTAAATAACCAGTCAGATATTTTTTGACCTTAAAATTTCCGCATTTTTTCAGTGTAATTTTTTTAACCAAAAAAAATCCAATTCTTCCGCTACACTCCGAAAATATTCCGATCTCCTAGTACACTTTTAAACCTTCGTATCATCCAGTGCACTCTTATAACCTTCAGTTTTCCCAGTGCACTCTTTTAAACACTTTTTCCTTAGGTTAGTGTACTCTTTTAAATGCAATTTTTCCGTATGTCAGTGCACTCTTTTAAACACTTTTTCCTTGGGGTCACACACCTTAAAAAAAATACAACTCGTCAGAGGAATTTCAATTAATGCCAAAATTTTGAATACTCTGCCTAGCAAAACACACAGCCACAAGCAGCTCGTGTTTTTTTGCAGCAAACGTAGGAGAATATTTAAACTCATACACAGAGAAAAAAAATTGAAACTGAGATAAAATAGCAGGTTAAAAACTAATACATATATCTACGAGCAATCACTGAGGGGTTGGACGTTCACAGGCACCTACCTAAGACTGGCTTCCAGAGTTCGTTTACTCTTCCAGCCCGCCCTGCGGCCAGGCTTGTCGATTAATATACAAATAACCCGCACACAGTAAACTTACCAAGACGTTTTGGTCCTTACCGAACCAATGTCATGTGACAAATGCTGCACTACTATTACTATTGTTGTTGCTGCTGCTGCAACTAACTTCTCCCTCCTATTCACTTTTCGGACCTTCCCTACCGTTTCTCGCTCAACTGTGACTTGACAATGGTCCAGGACGGACAGAAGAGTAGAAAGTTTTCTCTCCTAAATGAATGAGTGGTTCTAAAACCACTCGTTCGTGGAAGCATTAATATGTTTACTGGTTGGTATTCCAAACGTGAGGAGAATGAAATTAGTATCTGTACGTTCCATGGCCACTCATGTGCTTGCAGCAGGAGTGACAAGTCCAGCGGCACTGGGCACCTAATGTTTGAAGCATTGATGACCGAGTAGAGTACATCGTTTCGGAATTTTGGTGGGCTTTCCGGGAGACGTGTTAATATATATATATATATATATATATATATATATATATATATATATATATATATATATATATATATATATATTATGCAATTATCGCGAACAAGCAAATCAACCAACCATGGGGAAAGTTGAATAATAGTTCTAGGCTTTCGTGTTGCAATCATCACATCATCAGAAGCATGGAATAATGCAGAAAAAAGGAGGTCCAAGCAAATACGGTCACAGGGAACGTTCTTGCTGGAGCGAGGCACCAGGCAGGAAGTGCCCCCAGGCATACCAATACCCTTAGTCAGAAAGGTTGAATATTATTATAGCCTGAGAAAAACAACCAGCCCACAAGTACGTACTGATATTGTAATAGTAACCTAATGAACGTGACATGGCAATTAAAAAAAAAATCGATCAGACTACGCTATGATATAAATAACATTACATACTAATTATATTACCAGTGATATAGATATCACTGTACACTAATGGAGCTAGCTCCACCGCGCAAACTATTACCGTAGGGGTCCCACAGGGAAGTGTTCTTGGCCCACTACTCTTTCTCATTTACATTAACGACCTACCAAATGCATCTCAACTACTCAAACCCATACTTTTTGCAGATGACACTACATACGTTATCTCTCACCCAAGCCCAGACACACTAGCCAACACTGCAAATACTGAATTGCAGAAAATATCTACCTGGATGATGACCAACAAACTAACTCTCAATATTGATAAAACCTATTTTATCCAGTTTGGGAACAGAGCTGCAAACGCACCACTTAACATAATGATAAACGGGTCCCCTATCGCAAAACTCACAGAGGGAAAATTCTTAGGAATACATCTTGACAGTGGCCTCAAATTTCAGACACACATACAACAAATCTCCAAGAAAGTCTCAAAGACCGTGGGAATACTATCCAAGATACGGTACTATGTTCCACAACCAGCTCTCCTTACCCTATATCACTCACTCATTTACCCCTACCTCACCTATGGAATCTGCGCATGGGGCTCTACATCAATAACTCATCTCAGACCACTAATAACACAACAAAAGGCAGCAGTTAGAATGATAACAAATTCTCACTCCAGGCAACATACTCCACCAATATTCAAAAACCTAAACTTACTCACCATACAAGACATCCATACTTTTTACTGTGCCTATTACATACATAGAACACTCTATGCAGATATTAACCCACCACTCAAACTTCTCCTTACTAATTTTAACAGGACACATGACCATAACACTAGACACAGATCACTCCTCGATGTTCCCCGTGTCCACCTAACACTATGTAAAAACTCAATGCACATAAAAGGCACGAAAATTTGGAATTCATTACCTGTCATTGCCAAAGAAACCCTACCTGTACCCCAATTCAAAACGATGCTAAAAAACCACCTTCTCACCCAAAGATAATTGCTCCATATCAACCATTCCCAGCAAAGTAGAATAATCACTTAACGTAAAACCTGACTTTCAAGTCAATGTAATGTATGAATGAACGATTGAATGAATGAATGTAAAACCTGTTATGAATAATACTTACTTAGCTAATTATTCCCAACACTGATATTATAATGACCACGTAAACTAACTGCAATGCAATTGTTTTAAATTGTTTTAAATTGTTATCTCACTCAATTAGTTGCATTGCTGCAATAAATTGCTACAATTAATTGATATGTTCAACTTATATTCAAACTTTAAAACTTAGATAAGCAACTTTACTTATTTTATAAATTATCAACCATAACTTTTTATTATTTTATTATTACTATTGCTTTAATTTGTTTAATCTGATTTAATTAATTTTATAATGAAGACAAAAGTACAAAACTATGTTCAAATTTCATAGCTTAAATACTCACCTTTACTCATTGTATACTATCTACAATAATTCTTACAATCTAGTTTTAAGTTAATTTTAAGTCTGCCCAAAATGCCCTGCATACTAGGGGCTTTTGGCATGTACACCTCATGTAATCTAAATAACCAAATGTAATTCTTTGTATCATGTCCAAATAAAAATTATTATTATTATTATTATTATTATTATTAATTATCTTAGGAGTTTCGGCACTCGAGAAAACGGGTCCATTAAAGGGACACATTTAATGGGAGACATCTGTAAATTATACAAAGGGAGACAGACGCCGGATATGATATAAATCACTTTATATATATATATATATATATATATATATATATACACTGTGTGTGTGTTTGAGAAAGAGAGACGAGGCAATAAACAGAAGGGTGGACGATGGCCTCGAACCGAGGTCCGTAAATTGACAATCTGACGTTCTACCATCTAGGCTAACCCAGGCCTCTAACAGGAAGGATTCGGAAGTAATACTGTATTACATTCCCTCAGAGGCACCAACTGTAACCCAACTGAATTCCTTCCCTCGACCCACGAGCTTTATCAGCAAATCTATTCTTACTCTACCTCAAAGGCCACATAGAGTATGAACTCAAATTATATATATTTTCACTGACAATGATGTAATTTTTTTTAGTTTTGGACCAAAATTAACTTAGAAATCTCACCTAACGTAACGATTTTTTAAAATTAAATTCTGCTATATATATCAGAGGTCAATTTAAATTTATTTAAATATCACTGATATATTTTTTCTTTGTTTTGATGCATTTTTCGCAGATGTAGGGTAAACACCCACGGAGAGAGAGAGAGAGAGAGAGAGAGAGAGAGAGAGAGAGAGAGAGAAATGTAGGGGGGCTGTGAGCAGGAAAAGAGACCACAGTCAACTTTTAAGTAAAAAATAGAAATGCAATACTTTAAATCATGTCTCAACAAAACCTTAGTCTTCCCACTCGTCTCCCTCAAGTTATCAACCACAGGACTCTCAACCACATGACTCTCACTCGTCTCCTACAAGTCATCAACCACAGGACTCTCACTCGTCTCCTACAAGTCATCAACCACAGGACTCTCACTCGTCTCCTACAAGTCATCAACCACAGGACTCTCACTCGTCTCCTACAAGTCATCAACCACAGGACTCTCACTCGTCTCCTACAAGTCATCAACCACAGGACTCTCACTCGTCTCCTACAAGTCATCAACCACAGGACTCTCACTCGTCTCCTACAAGTCATCAACCACAGGACTCTCACTCGTCTCCTACAAGTCATCAACCACAGGAGACTCACTCGTCTCCTACAAGTCATCAACCACAGGACTTTCACTCGTCTCCTACAAGTCATCAACCACATGACTCTCACTCGTCTCCTACAAGTCATCAACCACAGGACTCCCACTCGTCTCGTCTCCTACAAGTCATCAACCACAGGACTCCCACTCGTCTCCTACAAGTCATCAACCACAGGACTCACTCGTCTCCTACAAGTCATCAACCACAGGACTCTCACTCGCCTCGTACAAGTCATCAACCACAGGACTCCCACTCGTCTCCTGCAAGTCAGTCTACTTGATCTTACTTAACATCAGTAAGAAAGAAATCGTTGCAAGAGTTATCATACTCTGTCAAAACAATTCCTTGCTTGGAGGGGCTGGAAGACTGAAAGACTCCAGCATTTTTTCTTGAGAGTTTCTTCACTTGGCCAATTACACGTTTGTCTTGGATGAAGAAAAGTCCTTGGGGAAAAAGGGGTGATGGGCAGAAAACACTGGGGAGAGAGACAGCTGGGATAATGAGTAACAGGGAATAAGGGAGAGATGGGAATGGAGTGGAACCTTTGTGGTGATAATGGTGGTGGTAATGGTGGTTGTGAGTGATGGTGGTTGTGAGTGATGGAGGTTGTGAGTGATGGTGGTTGTGAGTGATGGTGGTTGTGAGTGATGATGGTGGTGAGTGATGGTTGCAACAGTAGTGGGTGTTGGTTGTGGTGATTATTGGTGATGGTAGGGGTGTTTGGTTTTGGGTTTGGGTGGGCGGCTATTGACAGGGTGGCTGTTGATGCTGCTGTTGTTGGTGGTGGTTGAGGGAGGGAGTGGCGGCGGAGGCTGTTGGTGGTGGTTGAGGGAGGGAGTGACGGCGGAGGCTGTTGGTGGTGAAGGAGACTGTTAATGATGGTAGGAGTTGGCGTTGATGGCTACTGGTGGTGGTGGGGTTGGTAGTAATGGATATTGGTGGTGGTGGGGTTTGTGGCTGTATTGCAGAGTGCTGCATGTGATTTCCTTCAAGTCTTCCATGTTTATAACATTTAGAGCCTAATGTGCTTGTGTATTTTATGATATAGGTCTCTGAATTTTTCAATTAGATTAGGGCTGTTACCATTTTTATTGATAGTGATGAGATTGATAATAGTGGCGGATATTGGTCGTGGTGGGTTGGTGGTGTGGTGACCAGACCTCTGACTGGTTTCGAGGGTTCTTCTATCCATCAGCCCGGCTTAGGGCCAGTCTTCCGTGTTGACGGAGTAGTCAACCAGGCTCTGTGCTAGCGGCTCGCAGGCTCACGTAACCATCACAACTCGGCTGATCAGGCACCTGTACAAGGAAGATGTCCAGCTTCTTCGAAACGTCTTAACTTTACCTTTGATGAGCTGGTGGAGGTCCGGTGCCCCATATATCCATCACAGCCTGGTTGATCTGGCACCTGGTGAAGATACTTGTCCAGTTTCCTATTGAAGGCTTCTACACTTGTTCCAACCGTGTTTCTGATATCTTCTGGTAAGATGTTGAATAGTCTGGGGCCACGAATGTTGATACCGTGTTCCCCAATTGTCCCCACCGCACCCCTGCTCCTCACTGGGTTTATTTTGCACTTCCTCCCATATCTCTCACTCCAGTATGTTGTTATGGCAGTGTGCAGATTTGGGACCAGGCCCTCGAGTATTTTCCAGGTATATATTATCATGTATCTCTCTCTCCTCCGTTCCGGTGAGTACATGTTCAAGACTTTAAGGCGTTCCCAGTAATTTAAGTGCTTTACTGGCTCAATGTGAGCCGTAAACGAACTCTGTATTTGTTCCAGCTCTGATATTCTCCTGCTTTGAACGGGGCCGTCGGCACTGAGGAATATTCTAAATGAGGGAGCACTAGCGATTTGAAGTGTCACCATTGGCATTATTTCCCTTGTTTTGAAAGTTCTCAATACCCACCCCGTCATCCTCCTGGATGTCGTGATCTTTGTCTTATGTTCTTTAAAAGAAAGATCAGCTGACATAATTATTTCCAAGTTTTTTTTACGTGTTCCTTTCGTTCTATTTGGTGACCCTCTTAAGTTTTGGATACAGTGTTCCTTTTGAGTTCTTCATTCTTTCCATACCTAAGCAGCTGAAACTTATCACCATTGAACATAGATAAAAACACCCAGCACACTTTTGTATCATCATTTGCAGATGACACTAAAATAAGCATGAAAGTCACTACGGTAGAGGACACTGAAAAATTACAGGAGGACATAAGCAGGGTCTTCCAATGGGCAGTGGAGAACAACATGACGTTCAATGGTGATAAGTTTCAGCTGCTTAGGTATGGAAAAAATGAAGAACTCAAAAGGAACACTATATACAAAACGCAAGAGGGTCACCACATAGAACGAAAGGAACACGTAAAGGACTTGGGAATAATTATGTCTGCTGATCTGTCGTTTAAAGACCATAACAAGACAAAGATCACAACAGCCAGGAAGATGACGGGGTGGGTATTGAGAACTTTCAAAACAAGGAAATAATGCCGATGGTGACACTATTCAAATCGCTAGTGCTCCCCACTTTAAATACTGCTCAGTGCTGACGGCCCCGTTCAGGGCAGGAGAAATAGCAGAGCTGGAACAAATCCAGAGATCGTTTACGGCTCACATTGAGCCATTGAAACATCTAAATTATTGGGAACGCCTTCAAGTCTTGAACATGTACTCATTGGAGCAGAGGAGAGAGATACATGATAATATATACATGGAAAGTACTTGAGGGCCTGGTCCCAAATCTGCACACTGCCATAACAACATACTGGAGTGAGAGATATGGGAGAAAGTGTAAAATAAACCCAGTTAGGAGCAGGGGTGCGGTGGGGACAATACGGGAGCACTGTATTAACATCCGGGGTCCGAGACTATTCAACATCTTACCAGAAGATATCCGAAACACGGCTGGAACCAGTGTAGAAGCCTTCAAGAGGAAACTGGACAAATATCTTCACCAGGTGCCAGATCAACCAGGCTGTGATGGATATGTGGGGCAGCGGGCCTCCAGCAGCAACAGCCTGGTTGACCAGGCAAGCACCAGACGAGCCTGGCCCATGGCCGGGCTCAGAGAGTAGATACTCTCGAAACTCTTCAAAGGTATATCAAAGGTATATATTGAACGTCATGTTCTCCACTGCCCACTACTTACGTCTTCCTGTATTTTTCTAGTCCATTCGTTCCAACAATATTTCTGATATCTGCTGGTAATATAATGAAGAGTCTTGGGCCACGTATACTGACAGAGCGTTCGCTAACTGTACCCATGATCTTCCCTGCTCTTCACTGTACTCCACTAAGGTACAAGAGTGTACAGGTTAGAGACCAGGCCCTCAAGTATCTTCCATGTATATATTATCAGGTATCTCTTCTTTATTTCAGAGAGGACAATTTAAGTGCTTTGGGGGTTCCATGCAGTTTTGATTCGTCATTGATTCTATGCTGTAGCACACTACCTCTATTTTTCCAAATGCCTTCCCTGCCTTGAAAGGCCACGTGAGCACAGAACAATATTAAGGTCGTGAGAACATAAATGATTTGAAAAGTATCATTACTGGCCTTGTTTCTCTTGTCCTGAAAGTTATCGCCATTAAGTCTGTCATTTTTTTTGCCCTTCGCTGAATGTGTCTTACTGTTTTCGAAATGACAGACGTCTAATATTAATTATTGTTAAGTCTTTTACCTATTCCTTGCGTTCTATGATAATGTCTGTCTATACGGGGTTCGTTACAAGCTCTTCATTCTTCCCATATATATTCAGTTGAAATTTGTCGCCACACCACAACCCTGACACCTTGCAAGGGTGCCGCATAGCTCTCTGGCGAGAATATTTGACTCACGACCGCAAGATCCGGGGTTCGATTCTTTTGCACGGAGAAACACAAGAGAAAGCTTCCATACACCTCTGCTGCACCTACTACCTACGTAAAAATAGGTTCCTAGGTACTCTTAACTGACTGCTGGATCGTATCCAGGAGAAAATGTGAATGATATTTGTACCTAATGATGTTGACTAATTTGCCTCACCCTCCCCAACATAACCGTGAAAACATTTTACTTCACACAAACCCCTGACACCTTCCTCCATCCTCCTAGTTTCACCTTCCGTCATCGTAAGAACACTTTTGACACCACAACCATACACACCACACAGTTGTCTTCCATTGACAATGCCCACAGCCATCCATCAATCCAATATTGTCCGCGAATGAGAATTTATAGCGCGTGTGCGTGTGCGTGCTTGCGTGTGTGTGTGTATGTGTGTGTATTAAAACACACACATATATATTTTTTTATTAACACATCGGCCGTTTCCCACCAAGGCAGGGTGGCCCGAAAAAAGAAAAACTTTCATCATCATTCACTCCATCACTGTCTTACCAGAGGGGTGCTTTACACTACAGTTAAAAACTGCAACATTAACACCCCTCCTTCAGAGTGCAGACACTGTACTTCCCATCTCCAGGACTCAAGTCCGGCCTGCAGGTTTCCCTGAATTCCTTCATAAATGTTACTTTGCTCACACTCCAACAGCACGTCAAGTATTAAAAACCATTTGTCTCCATTCACTTCTATCAAATACGCTCACGCATGCTTACTGGAAATCCAAGCCCCTCGCACACAAAACCTCTTTTACCCCCTCCCTCAAACCTTTCCTAGGCCGACCCCTACCCCGCCTTCCCTCCACTACAGATTTATACACTCTCGAAGTCATTCTGTTTCGTTCCATTCTCTCTACATGTCCGAACCACCTCAACAACCCCTCCTCAGCCATCTGGATAATAGTTTTGGTAATCCCGCACCTCCTCCTAATTTCCAAACTACGAATTCTCTGCATTATATTCACACCACACATTGACCTCAGACACGACATCTTCACTGCCTCCAGCCTTCTCCTTGTTGCAACATTCATCACCCATGCTTCACACCCATATAAGAGCATTGGTATAACTATACTCTCATACATTCCCCTCTTTACTTCCATGGACAAAGTTCTTTGTCTCCACAGACTCCGAAGTGCACCACTCACCATTTTCCCCTCATCAATTCTATGTCACAGTTGCAAAAAGCAACTGTGACAACTACCACTTTGTATTTGATTCTTTGTCTTTTAACCCCACACCTCTTGCCAAGACCCTCGCATATATATATATATATATATATATATATATATATATATATATATATATATATATATATATATATATATATATATATATATATATATATATATATAATTAAACTCTCAGTACTGATTAGGCTTTGATTGGAGGCTTGGATCATCACACAGCCATTCGTCATCTTAATTAAGTTCATACCGTTTGCGGTTAATCAACAGGATGGGGAGACAGGGGGTGAGGACTATGGGGAATAAGGTTATGAGTTATCTGGTATGTAACGGATGGCGGTAAAAGCAGGGAGTGGGAGGTGGCGGTGAGGGAAAGCAGGGAGTGGGAGGTGGCGGTAGGGAAGCAGGGAGTGGGAGGTGGCGTAGGGAAGCAGGGAGTGGGAGGTGGCGGTAGGGAAGCAGGGAGTGGGAGGTGGCGGTAGGGAAGCAGGGAGTGGGAGGTGGCGGTAGGGAAGCAGGGAGTGGGAGGTGGCGGTAGGAAGCAGGGAGTGGGAGGTGGCGGTAGGGAAGCAGGGAGTGGGAGGTGGCGGTAGGGAAGCAGGGAGTGGGAGGTGGCGGTAGGGAAGCAGGGAGTGGGAGGTGGCGGTAGGGAAGCAGGGAGTGGGAGGTGGCGGTAGGGAAGCAGGGAGTGGGAGGTGGCGGTAGGGAAGCAGGGAGTGGGAGGTGGCGGTAGGGAA
Organism: Cherax destructor; assembly: GCA_009830355.1. NCBI lineage: Eukaryota > Metazoa > Arthropoda > Malacostraca > Decapoda > Parastacidae > Cherax > Cherax destructor. The sequence goes on from WNWK01000048.1 coordinate 867,720, forward strand.
GCAGGGAGTGGGAGGTGGCGGTAGGGAAGCAGGGGAGGTGGCGGAGGACAGGAGTGGAGGTGGCGGTAGGGAAGCAGGGAGTGGGGAGGGAGGAAGCAGGAGTGGAGGTGGCAGGAAGCAGGAGTGGGAGGTGGGAAAGGTAGGGGAAGCAGGGTGTGGGAGGTGATGGTAGTGAAGCAGGGAGTGGGAGGTGCTGGTAGGGAAGCAAGGAGTGTGAGGTGGTGGTAGGGAAGCAGGGAGTGGGAGGTGGTGGTAGGGAAGCAGGGAGTGGGAGGTGATGGTAGTGAAGCAGGGAGTGGGAGGTGGCGGTAGGGAAGCAGGGAGTGGGGGGTGGTGGTAAGGAAGCAGGGTGTGGGAGGTGGCGGTAGGGAAGCAGGGAGTGGGAGGTGATGGTAGTGAAGCAGGGAGTGGGAGGTGGCGGTAGGGAAGCAGGGAGTGGGAGGTGGTGGTAGGGAAGCAGGGAGTGTGAGGTGGTGGTAGGGAAGCAGGGAGTGGGGGTGGTGTTAGGGAAGCAGGGAGTGTGAGGTGGTGGTAGGGAAGCAGGGAGTGGGAGGTGGTGGTAGGGAAGCAGGGAGTGGGGGTGGTGGTAAGGAAGCAGGGTGTGGGAGGTGGTGGTAGGGATGGGAGGTGGAGGTAGGGAAGCAGGGAGTGGGAGGTGGTGGTAGGGTAGCAGGGAGTGGGAGGTAGTGTTAGGGAAGCACGGAGTGGGAGGTGGTGGTAGGGAAGCAGGGAGTGGGAGGTAGTGTTAGGGAAGCAGGGTGTGGGAGGTGGTGTTAGGGAAGCAGGGAGTGGGAGGTAGTGTTAGGGAAGCAGGGAGTGGGAGGTGGTGTTAGAGAAGCAGGGAGTGGGAGGTGGTGTTAGAAAAGCAGGGAGTGGGAGGTGGAGGTAGGGAAGCAGGGTGTGGGAGGTGGTGTTAGGGAAGCAGGTGGTGGTAGGGAAGCAGGGAGTGGGAGGTGGTGTTAGGGAAGCAGGGAGTGGGAGGTAGTGTTAGGGAAGCAGGGAGTGGGAGGTGGTGTTAGAGAAGCAGGGAGTGGGAGGTGGAGGTAGGGAAGCAGGGTGTGGGAGGTGGTGTTAGGGAAGCAGGGAGTGGGAGGTAGTGTTAGGGAAGTAGGGAGTGGGAGGTGGTGTTAGGGAACCAGGGAGTGGGAGGTAGTGTTAGGGAAGCAGGGAGTGGGAGGTAGTGTTAGGGAAGCAGGGAGTGGGAGGTAGTGTTAGGGGGAGGAGCAGGTGGACAGTGGGAGGTAGTGTTAGGGAAGCAGGGAGTGGGAGGTAGTGTTAGGGAAGCAGGGAGTGGGAGGTAGTGTTAGGGAAGCAGGGAGTATGAGGTGGTGGTTTACGAAGATAACTGCTTGATAATCCTCACAACGATGGAAGTGCCATTCAAACTACTCATAAATGGTAGTAACAATAAAGCTAAATAATATTCATATTAAAAACACTACTCTTATTATTACCATTACAAACTTCAAAACGTAAAATTAGTAATAATAATAATAATAATAAATAATAATTTTAATAAGTTTAGAGTAAGATCAGCGCCTTTGGTTACCGTCTTGGAAGAGAACCAACTCTTGGCCTAACCCTGTCCGTCTTTATTGTGGAGAGGCACTAGGAGGAGCTGTCTGGCACTGCTGTGTTTTAAACCACACTTAGGGGAGGCAAACAACACTCAATCCCAACTGACCCGTTTATGAGATTTTTTATTACTATTATTACTTTTATTATTATTAGTGGGGAAGCACTAAAACCGTAAGAGTCATACACTGCCTGGAAAAGAGGAGGTAACCAGGTTCGAGTTCAGGAAAGAGAGCATAGGTTAAAATCCTTGAGTTAAGAACCTTCCACTTTAGGATTGTAAAACTGAAGACTAACAAGCACGACTTCGTTTCTTATAAAAGTTTTCAATAACTAAAAAACGTTATAGTGTCCTCTACGTGTAGTGTTTATCACCACTACGTGTAGTGTTTATCACCACTACGTGTAGTGTTTATCACCACTACGTGTAGTGTTTATCACCACTACGTGTAGTGTTTATCACCACTACGTGTAGTGTTTATCACCACTACGTGTAGTGTTTATCACCACTACGTGTAGTGTTTATCACCACTACGTGTAGTGTTTATCACCACTACGTGTAGTGTTTATCACCACTACGTGTAGTGTTTATCACCACTACGTGTAGTGTTTATCAACATTCTCCTTCTATATTACGTTAAGGGCGCCTCTGCGGTTACTGCATTATGCAGAGTCGGTCGCACAGGAGCGCATAGATACACAAGTAATCTGCTGAACTGCCCCAGAGACCCACATTCAGGAATGCACTTGCCCAATTAATCGTATACACTTCAAAGGCGGGGTTCGGAATAGAGACTCGACACACAACTATAAATAGGTGACTGCAACTGAATAAACAAACTCAATGTATGTAGGGTCATCGTAGAGTATGCGGGGCCACTGTGGAGCCCACACCTGATCAAGCATGTGAAGAAACTGGAGATCCAAAGGATCGCAACCAGGTTCCAGCCACCAGTACAAGTATCACCACTACAAGCATTACTTGTACAAGCATCACCACTACACGTATCACCAGTACAAGCATCACCAATACAAGTAACACCACTACAAGCATCACCGGTACAAGCATCACCAGTACAAGTATCACCACTACAAACATCACCAATATAAGTAACACCACTATAAGCATCACCAATACAAATATCACCACTACAAGCATCACCACTACAAGTATCACCACTACAAGTATCACCACTACAAGTATCACCACTACAAGTATCACCACTACAAGTATCACCACTACAAGTATCACCACTACAAGTATCACCACTACAAGTATCACCACTACAAGTACACTCAGTCCACTACAAGTATCACCACTCGACAAAGTATCACCACTACAAGTATCACCACTACAAGTATCACCACTACAAGTATCACCACTACAAGTATCACCACTACAAGTATCACCACTACAAGTATCACCACTACAAGTATCACCACTACAAGTATCACCACTACAAGTATCACCACTACAAGTATCACCACTACAAGTATCACCACTACAAGTATCACCACTACAAGTATCACCACTACAAGTATCACCAATACAAGTATCAAAACTCCAGGTTCAATGATCACTGCAAGAGAGCAAGAACAGGTGAAGACTCAGACACATGTGCAACATCTGGATATCTATATTGCAGACGCTTCTCATTCCACTGGCTTTATCAATACAAATTCAACGACATAATGGGAAACGTCTACATGCTGCACATGTGTCTAATTCTTCATCATGTTGGTACTCTATACCATACATGTACAGAAACAGACGAACACAACTGAAAATGTCACTCGTTGAGACATATTTTCTTTAATAAATGTCCTGAACTGTACACAAGTGTCCTTTTCTACACTGAGAAAACACCCCAGGCACTAGGCAGTGTGGGTACGATGTGATGAGAAGGCAGCCGGGGTACACAGGAGGCAGCTGGAAGGGCAGATGCGAGACAGTACTACATCAGTCTCAGGAAGTGTAGGCGGACAGCATACACATGATACGAAGGTGTACGATACCCTCAAGTAGGAAAGACACAAAATTCATGTCTTTTTTCCAAACATCGTGCAGTTTGAAGAGTAGGTATGACAGGGCCCCGGAGACCAAGAATCCGCAAAGCCGGTGAGTAGTTAAAAGGAAGAGGCCAGGAGCTACTTTACCCCTGCAACCACAACTTTGTGCAATGTCTTATTGTCCTTCGTTCATTTCTGTATGTTCGATATATTACAGGACTATTAAGATATTATTCTTGGTTATGCTATGTTAGGTTTGGCTAGGCTAGGTTAAGTTAGGTTTGGCTAGGCTAGGTTAAGTTAGGTTAGGTTTGGCTAGGCTAGGTTAAGTTAGGTTAGGTTTGGCTAGGCTAGGTTAAGTTAGGTTAGGTTTGGCTAGGCTAGGTTAAGTTAGGTTAGGTTTGGCTAGGCTAGGTTAGCCTCGGCTAGTTTTGATCATGTCAACATATATTAACCTGATTTACCTATAATTATCCGAGATTAAAAAAATAACATGTAGCGTAGATCGTATTTTTATTTTAAGCCACACCTTGTTAGACGTATGCCACCCGTTGATACACGTAAGCCACCCGTTGTTCGGCGCAAGCCACCCGTTGTTCGGCGCAAGCCACCCGTTGTTAGCGTTAGTCATCCGTCGTTAGACGTAAGCCAAACGTTGTTTGACATAAGTCACCCGTTGTTACTATTTCATTATTGTCTGGTTATTAAACGTAAACATAGGTTTATACACGTCAACTTAAGCAAAACAATAATAACAAATACTGAATATTTCTGCGGTGTTTATCGGTCGCAAAAATGAACGAAGGATAATTCAGCAAATAATGAAAGTGGAACTGAACAGCAGGTTGCTAGGTGAGTAAACCCTGAGCCACACACACATGCGCCCATATTTTTGGGGCCAGGAGCTGAGACTCAACCCCTGAACCACACGTAGGTGAGTACACATATATAAAACAGGTTAAGTGTCTATCAACAAGTGCCCTTGACAACTGGTAACCAATACACACACAAAAACAAACACACACACACATACACGCACACATGCACGCACGCACACGCAATAGTAATTAAAAATTGACAAGCATGCTAGATAAATATTTTGACTTCATACCCAGATTAGGAGATTGTAAATAAAAACTTGAAGTTAGACTATGTTGTTAGATGCAAGACAAATATTTAGATATATAAGATTTGATTGCACTATCAAACTCATGTTTTGCTTGTTCGAAACATCAGCTATCACCTTGTACAGTTACCATACAACTCATGTGAAGACTAATACACACTCCCGATTTTGTGCAAATATATATATATATATGTGTGTGTGTGTGTGTGTGTGTTTATACACAGGGTGTCTCACTCGTAGGAGGCCCCGAGTTGGTACTCCGTTAGTTGCAACCGTCTTGTTTGTATATTATGTCTGTAGTGAACAATAACAACTCGGGGCCTCCCGGAGTGATCGTTTACTGACATAAACAACAAAAAGGAAAAAAAACAGGCAGCTTTGACGTCACATCGTTGTTCACTTGTTACACAAGCTATGAACTTACGTTACGGAAAAAAAAATCACGATGGTCTTACCTTGCCAGAGACATCCTTCATGTTATTATGCTATATGCGTGGTTTAATACATATATTTCGTGCCAAATAGGTCAAACTTGCAATTTTGGCTTAAATAGCAACGCTCTTCTTGCCGAATAAGGCAAGCGAAAATTTGTGTATGCAATAATTTCGCAAAAATCATTCTGACCCTAACGAAAAAAATATATTTCGTTGTTTGTTTATTATTAAATTATTGTAAACTTATCTAAAATATATTTAGTTGGATTAGGCTAAATTAAATTGCCCTTGTTATAATAAGGTCAGGTAAGTTTTCTAAGGTTCTTTTGGTACAAAATTAATTTTTACATTAACATAAATTAAAAAAATATACATCTTTAAACGTATAAGAGAAAATTTTATTAACAACTTAATTTTAAACGAGTTCTTGCTAATTGACCAATTTTACTCATTCGGCACGATTATATATATATATATATATATATATATATATATATATATATATATATATATATATAGTCGTGCCGATTAGGTAAAACTTGCGATTTTGGCTTAAATAGCAACGCTCATCTTGCCATATAAGACAAGTGAAAATTTGTGTATGCAATAATTCCGCCAAAATCATTCTGAACATAACGAAAAAAAAAATATTTCATTGTGTTTGTTTATTATTAAATTAATGTTAACGTATCTAAAATATATTTAGTTGGGTTAGGCTAAAATAAATTGCGCTTGTTGTAATAAGGTTAGGTAGGTTTTCAAAGTTTCTCTTGGTACAAAATTATAAATTCTTACATTAACATAAATGAAAAAAAATATATCTTTAAACGTATAAGAGAAAATTTTAGAAAGGACTTAATTTTAGATGAGTTCTTGCTAATTGACCAGTTTTACCTAATCGGCACGACATATATATATATATATATATATAAACAATGGTCGCTAGTTCAAACATACATGGAGACCAGCAGAAAAAGAATAGTACTGTATTTTTCTGCCTCATGTTGAGGTCCTGCTCAACAAACTAAAGACTGTACAGGAAATGAAGCTCTATACGTCTCATTACTCCCAGCCCAAAGAACGTAACAGCGAGGCAATTTATTCCAGTGACATTTATCTCCAATATAAAGAGCGGTCCTTAATAAGTGAATGGATGAAGTGAGTTAAGTTTCATTTAGAAACGGGTCAGAATTGGTCATTTTCCCAGCCCATTCTTTCCAGTCTTCTACTTCCTAATCCCTCCAGGTCTCCTACCTTGTCCCTAGCACCAGTCCACGCCGGGTCCTCCTTACTCGGGATAACGTATACAGAAGCACCAGAATTAAATCCTTCGCCATTGAGCTGGCATACAAGCGGCCCTCTGCAACATATTGCAACACTTGACCATATCCCAGTGTTGAGTTGCAGCAGGCGAGTATACCAGGCCAACTACACCTGCTGCTGCTGTTGTTGTTGCTGCTGCTGCTCTTGCTGTTGCGTACGTCTTTACTGTTACTGGTGTAAACCTGAAACTCCACTTCTGTTATTCCCACTTTACTGCTGATAACTTTCCGACCACTGTGGCGGCTTCTGCTGCGGTTTATGCCTTTTTTTTTTTTTTGCTACAGCTGCTTTTCTTGCCGTTAGTAGGCAGCTGCAGGAGTTGGTGATATCGCTACTGCTCTTGCTCCTGCTGGTATTAATGCTGCTCCTGCTACTACTGCCGCTGTTGTTGATGCCTCTACTGCTGCTGGTGCTGGTGACGTTACTGCTGCTGCTGCTACTACTGCTGCTGCTGCAGATGCTACTGCTGCTGTTGATGCTACTACAGCTGCAGTATCATCAACTGCTGCTGATGTAACTACTGTTGCTTCTGCTCATCCTGCTGCTGCCTTTCGTCCAAATGCCGTTTTTGCTGTTGCTGCTGTTGTTAGTAATACTATTTTTTGCTGCTTCTGCCGTTGGTGATAATCCTGTGTTTCCTACTGCTGCTCTTCTTGGTGCAGCTGTTGATGGACTTACTGTTGTTTCTACTTCTGCTGCCCCTAGTTTACCAATAATTATTTCCGGTGTTTCGTTTGCCTCTAGTTTACCGAACTGCTGTCACCATTCACTCTGCTGCTTCCGCTGCACCTTCAGCTGCTCTAGCCCCCGGTACAGCAGCTTAGTCGCAGGTGCTGAACCTCTCGGCACAGCTGAGCTGGGGCGTTGGATTTACGATATATGCCTAATAACTAACGCAATGTCCTGGGATTAAGGTATAACAGCGCTGTTAGTATATACGCTCACTCACGAGAGCACTCACGTGCACCTTCCCCCCCCAGCATTAGTATGCAAGAATATACGCCCATTATGAATACATAATACAATACAGGAGGGGCACAAGGAGTATGTTAGGTAGGTATATACAAAACAAGCATACAAGCAGCTCAATTATACATACAATGTGGGTAAGAAACACACAGAAAGGGAGGCGTACTTGCACTTAGACCTGCATATCAATGCACTATATGCACTCAGACCTGCATATCAATGCACTATATGCACTCAGACCTGCAGATTAATGCACTATATGCACTCAGACCTGCAGATCAATGCACTATATGCACTCAGACCTGCAGATCAATGCACTATATGCACTTAGCTGCAGTTCATTGCAGTACAGATATTCAAGAAAGCATATACATTAAACTCTCTTATAAATCTCTTCTATAGTGTGCCATTTTTGCAAATGCACTTGCAAATTAAATTGATAAAAGTGCATTCAAAATCAAATAATGGCGGTAAAGGAGCTTTATAAGAGAGCTTCCTGAAACAACACTAAACTACAGACCAGTATAACCAACATGCTTTGTAAATTTAAAAAAATAAAAAAAAATACTTAAAAAACACTAACTTTATTAGAGAACACAAGTGTTAGTTCACAGAGGAAAAGAGGTGCTTCAGAAACCCGAAATAACTAGAATAAAAATGGCACAAAGGAACCTACGTGGTTCATTTGTCAGTATTTATTACTCTTCCGTGTTTATGATGGGATGAGAAAGATCAGACAGGAGATGGAAGGGTCAGGGTGAGCTGCATACTCCGTGCTGTCAAAAGGCCTTCGACACTGCCCCTATAGGACGCTATTTAACAACAGTACCTGCATCTGGAGGCTACTCCAATGAAAATTGGAGTACATGATGAAGAGAAGGTTAAGAGTGACGGTGATGTAGTGAGAGATGAGTAGATTTTGCCACTGTAGTGGCTAGATAACTGTGCACTCCCTATCCATCCTGTGGACGGTAGCGCAAGAACATATGGATACACAAAAGACCTAGGAACTAGGCCCCAAAAGGGTTAACAGGACTACATTTGAATTTATATCTACAGTTCGCTTATCTGTTACAAGCAAATTTAGGAAATTTGCTTAATATACCTGGTATATTATTGTCATTAATAAGATATCTTGACATGTCACATGGGTTATTATACTGTCTATATTCCTGAATAAGTGGACAATTAAGCACATAGTGTTAAAGATTCGGTGAGGTAGAGAGATGTAACAACCTTAAACTTAACATTGATCAATCCTCACATTCTCTTGGCCTCCCATTCTCTGTGGTGTTCCCTGCAGCCCTGTGCCTCCCAGCTTTGTCGTCGTGTCGTCACAGTGTGTGCACTAAGTAAACCGCCCGGCATGTAAGTTGGTTTTAGCGACACATCACACTTGACAGGTTAATGATAACGTTGTTGTTGACACCAGGAAGAAATACTCTTCCTGGCCACGGGAAACCCACGCGTAGTAGCATGCTAGTAACTTAAGATATAACTTTTTTTGCGTATGACGCTATATTAGTAAACAAATCGCACATTTCATGGTACACTTAGCTGACGCATCTTTCCTGAGTAGAGAAGAATACATACTGCTACTATATTCAACCAGAAAACTGATCCCCAGGCCACTCTGACTAGAAGCGCCAGTATTGCCACTTGAAAAACAAGGGGATCAGTTTCGGCCACTCGTTGGGCGAAACCAATCATATCTCAACCATTCCTTACAAATACCTTTACATTCCTTAAGAGTAAAATCCCCATACAGGTTGAAGTACTTACAGTGAATATAAAACATTTTAAAGCCTACTGATCGTGTTGTTTTCTGTATACACAAGTTTTACTAGACACAATTCACTGTGATGGGCAAGAGATCTGCTAGATACTATCTGCGCTCTTCTAATTTTTCAAATTTATAAGCTATTTCCTCGTTTATGATGTTTACAGCTTTTCTGCATGTTATTTCTCTCTCATTCTCTGTCCAAAAAGTGAGAAAGATCAGAAAGTGGCTTGTGTGTGACCTCTCTCAGTATACACATGAGAAGACGCTGTGTAACATCCGTAATAATAGGGAAGATTAGATGTACACAAATGAGTCTCCTCATTATTATATGGGATTCCCACGACTCACAGATACGCACCAGACAACCAGAGAATAATATTCACAATTCGAGGAGTAACAAGTTTTCTGTAAACAAATTTAATTCATTTACGTCGGCCCTTCTACGGCCCAATGATATTTCCTTAACACCGCTAAATGTAGCAAAAAACCCGCTTTTAGGAGAGGAACCTTATCACAACGCTCCGGTCTGTCCTAGACTTTTCTCTATGACAATGATCCAAGACGAACAGAAATGTCGTCATAAGGTTCCTAAGTTATTGTTATTAGTGAATTGTTACAGCCACGCTGTCACTATTTTTTTACCGCTAAAATTTACAGGCTAAGTATTGTCATTCTAGGTCACATTATTCCAAAAGGCAGCTCTATCTGAGGTCTACCTGGAGGGTGTTTAAGGGGGTGAGCGCCCCCGCGGCCCGGTCCTTGACCAGGCCTGCCGGTGGATCAGGGCCTGATCAACACACCGCCACAGATGCGACTCATAACAGTCGACTAACACTCAGGTAATTAATGCTAGGTGAACAGGGGCATCAGGTGTAAGGAAGCATGCCCAGCGTTTCCACTCATGCCAGGATCATGCCCGGATCCTTCCGTTCTGGGCCTGAGGCGCTACCATTTTATCCAGTATTAGCAGTCAAAACTATTACTGCTTTTATATTATTCTTAAAGAGAAGCCCTATAATGTTCTTCAGTGCCCTGCAAAATCCATATTCACCTCCTGGTATGCAGTCTTAGCACGTGAATAGACTTAGATTGCTGTCTAAAGTGTTTGCTTCAGATTTTGGTCTAACAGCGTGTTATACAATGTTATAACTAGTGGTATTAAATAATTATATACAATGTTATAACTAGATATTTTAAATAATTATACTATAATTAGTGATATTAAATAATTATACTATGTTATAACTAGTATAAAATAATTATACTATGTTATAACTAGTCGTATAAAATAACATCTTAGCTCGTGGCATAATAAAATAACTTGGCTCGTGGTGTACTGTAACTTAGCTGTGGTAAAACTGTCTTGACATACAATAATTTATCTGTGGTTTAAAATATTTGTGCTGATGATGATGTCTTAATTTAGGGCCATAAACTCTTACCTCGAGACATAAGACACTCTTACCTTGTGCTATAAAGACAGTATTATCCTGTGGTATAAATGTCTTACCTCGTGATATATATAAAAGCCTTACCTCGTTATATATATAAAAGCCTTACCTCGTGATATATATAAAAGCCTTACCTCGTGATATATATAAAAGCCTTACCTCGTGATATATATAAAAGCCTTACCTCGTGATATATATAAAAGCCTTACCTCGTGATATATATAAAAGCCTTACCTCGTGATATATATGAAAGCCTTACCTCGTGATAAATATAAAAGCCTTACCTCGTGATATATATAAAGCCTTACCTTGTGATATATATAAAAGCCTTACCTCGTGATATATATAAAAGCCTTACCTCGTGTATATATAAAGCCTTACCTCGTGATATATATAAAAAGCCTTACCTCGTGATATATATGGATAAAAGCCTTACCTCGTGATATATATAAAAGTCTTACCTCGTGATATATATGAAAGCCTTACCTCGTGATAAATATAAAAGCCTTACCTCGTGATATATATAAAAGCCTTACCTCGTGATATATATAAAAGCCTTACCTCGTGATATATATAAAAGCCTTACCTCGTGATATATATATAAAAGCCTTACCTCGTGATATATATAAAAGCCTTACCTCGTGATATATATATAAAAGCCTTACCCCGTAATATATAAAAGCCTTACCTCGGAATAAAAAGACTTATCTTGCGGTATAAAAGTCTAACAAGCAGGGAGAGAAGACAGAAAAACACAAAACAATAAGTCAATAGCTGGTGGTATTTAAGGTTGGTTGCACTCAATTTTTCACCTGCTGCCCCAAAGAGCTTCACAGTGTAATGGAATTTTTCAATCAAGTGCTGAGTAAAATTGATCAATTAATAACGAAGAAAACAGTAGTGGACTGCCCCTCGGACCCGTCTCTCTAAGGCAACGTGTTTGAAAGTGATTGTGAAACGCATGGTTACGTTCGTGATTGATTGTGATATACGTGGTCACGTCCGTAAGTGATTGTGATAAGTGTCCACGTCAGTAAGATTGTGATATATTTGTCCACGTCCGTGAGAGTGATGCATGTGATATGTGAGACTGTGATATATTTAAGTGATTGTGATACACGTGTTCACGTCTATGATACACGTGTCCACGTCCGTGAGGTACTGTGATACACGCGTCCACATTCGTCCACGTAGATACTGCACATTATTGCACGTATCCAGGGACTGTGCAAGTATCTAAATATTGTCTAATCAGTTCTCATGGATACTTTCATTTATTTTCATGGATACTTGCATGAGGCCTGGTCGCAGACCGGGCCGCGGGGGCGTTGACTCCTGGAACTCTCTCCAGGTATCAACGTGTTGGACAGTATTGGGGTCACCCTACCTGCTACCATCACCCTACCTGCTACCATCACCCAACCTGCTGCCATCACCCAACCTGCTGCCATCAACCAGCCTGTTACCATCACCCAACCTGCCGCCATTACCCTACCTGCTACCATCACCCAACCTGCTTCCATCACCCAACCTGCTGCCATCAACCAGCCTGCTACCATCAACCAGCCTGCTACCATCAACCAGCCTGCTACCATCAACCAGCCTGCTACCATCAACCAACCTACTACCATCATCCAACCTGCTACCATCAACAACCAGCCTGCTACCATCAACCAGCCTGCTACCAACAACAACCAGCCTGCTACCATCAACCAGCCTGCTACCATCACCCAACCTGCTACCATCAACCAGCCTGCTACCATCACCCAACATGCTACCATCAACCAGCCTGCTACCATCAACCAGCCTGCTACCATCAACCAGCCTGCTACCATCAACCAGCCTGCTACCATCAACCAGCCTGCTACCATCACCCAACCTGCTACCATCAACCAACCTGCTACCATCACCCAACCTGCTACCATCAACCAACCTGCTACCATCACTCAACATGCTACCATCAACCAGCCTGCTACCATCAACCAGCCTGCTACCATCATCCAACCTGCTACCATCATCCAACCTGCTACCATCAACCAACCTGCTACCATCAACTAGCCTGCTACCATCATCCAACCTGCTACCATCAACCAACCTGCTACCATCACCCAACCTGCTACCATCAGCCAGCCTGCTACCATCATCCAACCTGCTACCATCATCCAACCTGCTACCATCACCCAACCTGCTACCATCAACCAACCTGCTACCCTCACTCAACATGCTACCATCAACCAGCCTGCTACCATCAACCAGCCTGCTACCATCAACCAGCCTGCTACCATCAACCAACCTACTACCATCATCCAACCTGCTACCATCAACAACCAGCCTGCTACCATCAACCAGCCTGCTACCATCAACAACCAGCCTGCTACCATCAACCAGCCTGCTACCATCACCCAACCTGCTACCATCAACCAGCCTGCTACCATCACCCAACATGCTACCATCAACCAGCCTGCTACCATCACCCAACATGCTACCATCAACCAGCCTGCTACCATCAACCAGCCTGCTACCATCAACCAGCCTGCTACCATCAACCAGCCTGCTACCATCACCCAACCTGCTACCATCAACCAACCTGCTACCATCACCCAACCTGCTACCATCAACCAACCTGCTACCATCACTCAACATGCTACCATCAACCAGCCTGCTACCATCAACCAGCCTGCTACCATCATCCAACCTGCTACCATCATCCAACCTGCTACCATCAACCAACCTGCTACCATCAACTAGCCTGCTACCATCATCCAACCTGCTACCATCAACCAACCTGCTACCATCATCCAACCTGCTACCATCAACCAACCTGCTACCATCAACTAGCCTGCTACCATCATCCAACCTGCTACCATCAACCAACCTGCTACCATCACCCAACCTGCTACCATCAGCCAGCCTGCTACCATCATCCAACCTGCTACCATCATCCAACCTGCTACCATCACCCAACCTGCTACCATCAACCAACCTGCTACCATCACTCAACATGCTACCATCAACCAGCCTGCTACCATCAACCAGCCTGCTACCATCAACCAGCCTGCTACCATCAACCAACCTACTACCATCATCCAACCTGCTACCATCAACAACCAGCCTGCTACCATCAACCAGCCTGCTACCATCAACAACCAGCCTGCTACCATCAACCAGCCTGCTACCATCACCCAACCTGCTACCATCAACCAGCCTGCTACCATCACCCAACATGCTACCATCAACCAGCCGGCTACCATCACCCAACATGCTACCATCAACTGTCGTGTCAGTATCATAGATACACTTGTTTAGTATATCTTTATACAGCTGGTCCCTTTGCGTGTGACGTCACGGTACCCGCTGACGTCAGAGGCTCAGCGCATGTGCACAGCCTATCATAGGCAGACTGCCTCACTACGTTAGACCTACAGGCGAGACAGAAGGTGTGCTGGACTCTCCTCTAATTACTGTAAATATACCGTAACCATCCAACAAGGAGTATCTTTGACCTCCTATATATCTCTCCCAAGACCCACACGACACAACCAGCCTGCTACCATCAACCAGCCTGCTACCATCAACCAGCCTGCTACCATCACCCAACCTGCTACCATCAACCAACCTGCTACCATCACCCAACCTGCTACCATCAACCAACCTGCTACCATCACTCAACATGCTACCATCAACCAGCCTGCTACCATCAACCAGCCTGCTACCATCATCCAACCTGCTACCATCATCCAACCTGCTACCATCAACCAACCTGCTACCATCAACTAGCCTGCTACCATCATCCAACCTGCTACCATCAACCAACCTGCTACCATCACCCAACCTGCTACCATCAGCCAGCCTGCTACCATCATCCAACCTGCTACCATCATCCAACCTGCTACCATCACCCAACCTGCTACCATCAACCAGCCTGCTACCATCACTCAACATGCTACCATCAACCAGCCTGCTACCATCAACCAGCCTGCTACCATCACCCAACATGCTACCATCACCCAACATGCTACCATCAACAAGCCTGCTACCATCAACCAGCCTGCTACCATCACCCAACCTGCTACCATCACCCAACCTGCTACCATCACCCAACCTGCTACCATCAACCAGCCTGCTACCATCACCCAACCTGCTACCATCACCCAACCTGCTACCATCAACCAGCCTGCTACCATCATCCAACCTGCTACCATCAACCAGCCTGCTACCATCAACCAGCCTGCTACCATCAACCAGCCTGCTACCATCACCCAACCTGCTACCATCAACCAGCCTGCTACCATCACCCAACCTGCTACCATCACCCAACCTGCTACCATCAACCAGCCTGCTACCATCACCTAACCTGCTACCATCAACCAGCCTGCTACCATCAACCAGCCTGCTACCATCAACCAGCCTGCTACCATCACCCAACCTGCTACCATCACCCAACCTGCTACCATCACCCAACCTGCTACCATCACCCAACCTGCTACCATCATCCAACCTGCTACCATCAACCAACCTGCTACCATCACCCAGCCTGCTACCATCAACCAGACTGCTACCATCACCCAACCTGCTACCATCATCCAACCTGCTACCATCAACCAACCTGCTACCATCACCCAGCCTGCTACCATCAACCAGACTGCTACCATCACCCAACCTGCTACCATCAACCAGACTGCTACCATCTAAACACTGACACTGTACCTAGCCACCCACTAAATACAAACACCCATATCCAACCATCCATATCCATATCCAGCTACTCGTACCCATCCACCTCCACATCCATCCCATGCTTCCACATCCTCACCCAACTTCACATATACAACCACCACATCCACACAATACTTTAGTATTTGCCTACCCTCCCTTTCCCACCAACCAACACAAACATTCTGTCACTACCGTTCCAGCACCTATCCGCACACCCAGAAAACACCCATCCCCTCCCCACACACACACAATCCACCCATCATTCAGGGAGTGGAGGTTTGCGTGTTGGGTTTCACACGGGCAGCACGCGAGCGTCTCACCTGTCACTCAAGGTGCCAGGGACACGGTGCTGCCACCCATATTTTGGCAGTGCCACCCGTGGTCAGGTAAGTCTCACAGTGGCACCAGTGTGTATATACCTACCTGAAAAATGAGACACGTGTGCAGCATTTGGGAATCTTTATTATGAGGAAACGTTTCGCCAAACAGAGAAGACAAGAGAAAAATGAGGAGAAATTTGAGGTAATCAGTCCCCCAGACTGAAGAAGCCACTGGCTGGCGAAACGTCTCCTCAATGAAGATTCCCAAATGTTGTACAAATGTCTCATTCTTCAACTTGTCAGTTTTTTAAACCATTTACATCGCACCGACTTACCTACCTAGATACACTCGGTTGTTGGTGCTCGCAGTTTGCAGGAACACATCATCTTCCATCTTTAAAGCAGTTATAGGTCTCCTAATTTTCCTTTACAATATATGGGACCTTTAATAAGAGGTATGGGAAGTCATGGCAGGTTACCTAAGGTCGCGGAAGAGCACAAATCTCACGGAACACCTTGACAGCCAAATGAACCCGTGACGGATCACGTTAAATCGCAACGTATGATACAGTTCAGAATTTGGCTTAGATTTATAAGCTCAGCTCATGAACATTTCAACATTTTGAGTGTTTTCCGATAGTTCACAATGTTTATTTAATTCACAACTACATTTACACGTAATGTAGATAAACATCATTACAACAACCGAGATCTTTCAATTAATGTTCTCTCTCTCTCTCTCTCACACAAAAAAAAGTGATATAAATGTGACTGATTTCGAGAGTTCTACCCTCGCAGCCCGGCCTGAGGCCAGGCTTTTCTGTTGACAGACCGGTCAACCAGGCTGTTTGTGCTAGCTGCCCGCAGGCCCAAATAGCAACAACAACCCGGCTGATCCGGCACAAATAACAGGAAGCTGTCCAGACTCATGAAAACTTCTGCCTTCGTTCCGGCAGTATTTCTGATATCTGCTGGTAATATGTTGAAGAGTCTTGGACTACACATGTTGACACTGTTCTCTAATTGTACCCATGGCTCCTCTGCTTTTCACTGGGTTATATTCAACACATTTCCTATCAATAGAAATATATTTACATGTAATATCTTACAAACCAGAAAAGCCTGGCCCAGGGCCGGGCTTCGAGAATAGAAAAACTCTCGAAACTCATCAAAGACAAAGGCATCACAGGTACAGGTCATATCTGTTCGTGTAATGCGTACAAAGCGCATTAACAGCCTGAGTAATCATGTTGTAACCGGGAAGACCTGTTCACGCAGCGGGCGGCGGCGATGATGATCCCCGGAGTCATCTAGATTACCTGGAGCTACTTCTTAAGGTCACCGACCCGGCGGCCAGCAACCATGCCTCCTGGTTGCTGGCCTGATGGATCATGCACAACAGCCCGGCTGATCAGGAAGTTATTTGAGGAACGTTTCGAGTTCCTGCTTGAATACAACCAGGGGGATTGTTGTTAATCCCCCTTATGCGTGAACGGAGGGTGTCGAAAAGTCATGGTTCTTTTACAATTATTGAGTTCTCTTTCAGTGTACTCGTCGTTATTCCCCTCGTCACCGGAGGTATCCTGCACCGTCTGCCAAGCACCTTGTATTCATACGTAGTAATTTCGATGTGCAGGTTTGGGACTAGCCGCTCCAGTATCTTCAAGGTGTAGATTATGAGGCAACTTTCTCGTCTACTTTCTAAGAAGTATAATTCGAGACACTTCAGGTGCTCCGAGTAGTAATTATTTCGGTGCTTGACTGAGTTTAAAGAGCTGTGAAGGTTCTCTGTATATTTTCCAGCTCTGAAAGTTTTTCTCAGAACACAGCAATATTCCAAATCAGATTGAACGAATGACTTGAACATATAATCCTCTGATATTATCACTCCCAGGTCTCTCACATTAGACTTAAGCTCTATAGGTAAGCTACAGGTAAAAACGTAAAATGAGAGATATTGTTAGGTGGTGGTGGCGGTATGGGCGGGATTGCCGTGTAGACCTTAGTGAAGGTGACAGTGAAGAAAGCTTCACCAGCTCTCAACAACCACGTGTGGACCTTAGTGAAGGTGACAGTGAAGAAAGCTTCACCAGCTCTCAACAACCCCGTGTAGACCTTAGTGAAGGTGACAGTGAAGAAAGCTTCACCAGCTCTAAACAACCACGTGTGGACCTTAGTGAAGGTGACAGTGAAGAAAGCTTCACCAGCTCTCAACAACCACGTGTGGACCTTAGTGAAGGTGACAGTGAAGAAAGCTTCACCAGCTCTCAACAACCCCGTGTGGACCTTAGTGAAGGTGACAGTGAAGAAAGCTTCACCAGCTCTCAACAACCCCGTGTGGACCTTAGTGAAGGTGACAGTGAAGAAAGCTTCACCAGCTCTCAACAACCCCGTGTAGACCTTAGTGAAGGTGACAGTGAAGAAAGCTTCACCAGCTCTAAACAACCACGTGTGGACCTTAGTGAAGGTGACAGTGAAGAAAGCTTCACCAGCTCTCAACAACCACGTGTGGACCTTAGTGAAGGTGACAGTGAAGAAAGCTTCACCAGCTCTCAACAACCCCGTGTGGACCTTAGTGAAGGTGACAGTGAAGAAAGCTTCACCAGCTCTCAACAACCCCGTGTGGACCTTAGTGAAGGTGACAGTGAAGAAAGCTTCACCAGCTCTCAACAACCCCGTGTAGACCTTAGTGAAAGTGACAATGAAGAAAGCTTCACCAGCTCTCAACAACCCCGTGTGGACCTTAGTGAAAGTGACAGTGAAGAAAGCTTCACCAGCTCTCAACAACCCCGTGTGGACCTTAGTGAAGGTGACAGTGAAGAAAGCTTCACCAGCTCTCAACAACCCCGTGTGGACCTTAGTGAAGGTGACAGTGAAGAAAGCTTCACCAGCTCTCAACAACCCCGTGTGGACCTTAGTGAAGGTGACAGTGAAGAAAGCTTCACCAGCTCTCAACAACCCCGTGTAGACCTTAGTGAAAGTGACAGTGAAGAAAGTTTCACCAGCTCTCAACAACCCCGTGTGGACCTTAGTGAAAGTGACAGTGAAGAAAGCCAGTCTCAACAACCCGTGGACCTGTAGACAGTGAAGAAAGCTCACCAGCTCTCAACAACCCCGTGTGGACCTTAGTGAAGGTGACAGTGAAGAAAGCTTCACCAGCTCTCAACAACACCGTGTGGACCTTAGTGAAGGTGACAGTGAAGAAAGCTTCACCAGCTCTCAACAACCCCGTGTAGACCTTAGTGAAAGTGACAGTGAAGAAAGCTTCACCAGCTCTCAACAACCCCGTGTGGACCGCTTCACCAGCTCTCAACAACCCCGTGTGGACCTTAGTGAAGGTGACAGTGAAGAAAGCTTCACCAGCTCTCAACAACCCCGTGTAGACCTTAGTGAAAGTGACAGTGAAGAAAGCTTCACCAGCTCTCAACAACCCCGTGTAGACCTTAGTGAAAGTGACAGTGAAGAAAGCTTCACCAGCTCTCAACAACCCCGTGTAGACCTTAGTGAAGGTGACAGTGAAGAAAGCTTCACCAGCTCTCAACAACGCCAGCACAAGATATACAACTGAGAAAATATAATGTTACTATCGTAGCTACAATCTCACATGTCTTTGTGAATATTATAGCGACCTTGTTAGCGGAGAGTGTCGGTCCCTCAGGGTACATTAACCCCACCCCAACCCCCCTCTACCTCCTCCCTGCTTCCATCGACCCTCCCTATTCCCCCTCCCTCTGCTTCTCCAAATCCTCAGCCGCTTTTACTCATCCCGTATTGCAATTTCTTAAGACTTCCTCAATGTCTTTTTTTTTCCGCTCATCATCTTTTGCTTCCTACTTTCGCTTCCTCCTCCTCCTGAACTTATTACGTCCTCTACCTGCTTTACGCTCTTCCACCCTTTGCTTCCTACTATCACTAACCCTATCCCCCATTATGCTTTTCCCCCTCGTCCTTTAATTTTCTTCCTACTTTGGTTTTTTCTTGTTAAAACATTAATTCTTTCCTGTTAAAACTGACATTTCTTGTTAGCTTTGCATGCACGTCTTTCAATATTACTTTATGCTCCTTCTTCCATATTTTCCTGCTATAGGGAAAGGCAGGATATTACGAACACAGGTGTAGTCTTTTGGCCTGCACACCTGGTTGTAGCACGATAACCAAGGTAGGAATGAGGAACGAGCAAAAGTCAGTAGTAAATAACTATGTATTTTCCTTCACCAAAACAGCATGCAAGTATATGTACAATGTATATACTCTATATACAAAGCAAGTCTGCAAGCAAGAGAGAGAGTGAGAACTGTGGGCGGCTACACTTGAGGTAAGTCTACCAATGTTGATTCATAAGTATTCAACATCACTTCACAACTTTGGTGATCTTCCTAGTGATAGGCTGGTGCTAGCATAACAAGGGGCTGGTCGGGAGGCCATGCCTATATGGGTGTGTGACATAGGCTGGATAAAATTTAACTTACTCTTAGCATGCCACACAGAGAGAGAGCCTTCTGATCTTCATGTGACAAAGGTGGCAGTAAAGTTAAGTGCATAAAACTTAGACCAATATCGCTCAAGTCACATTATCAAAAACTTTTAAAGGGTCTTAAGCAGCAACGTTGCCAGTCACATGGCATCACAACGACTGCACAACCCAGGACAGCATGGGTTTATATCAGGTCTCTCTTGCCTTTCACAATTGTTAGACCATTAAGGTATGGTTTTGGATGCACTGGAAGACAAACAAAATGAAGATTTGATGCAAAAGGACTTTGAAACACCTCGACAAATACGACCATAGAATATCACACAAAATTCGTGCAAAATGAATAGCTTGACTAGAAAGTAAGCAGAGGGATATTGAACTTACTAACAAATAGAACCCAGAGAGTAATAGTAAACAGGGAAATCGGAAGACTACCACAGTGAAAACATCTATTATTCAAGGTACAGTATTTATCCCGCTTATCTTTCTCATTCCTATATCCGACATAGACATAAATCACAGCACCTATTGAGGACACAGTGAACCTCCAAACCATACCACGGGTGGGGCTTCAACCCGCGGTCAGAGAGTCGTAAAACTCCAGACCGAGTTTGTAATCGTGTCACTACGATTTCGTGAGTCTTTAAGCTTCAACCTGTATTACCTGTACTTAACTCACGAAATCGTAATGACACGATTGCAAACAAACCATACCACGGGTGGGGTTAGAACCCGCGATCAGAGAGTCGGTGTGGAGTTTTGAGAGTCTCTGATCGCGGGTTCTAACCCCACCCGTGGTATGGTTTACCTGTGCTCACGTCTTCTTCAATTACATCAAGCCTACAACCTCTAAAATCCAGCTACTTTACCTCTAAATCTGTACTACTGTCTCCTCACTTCCTCCTGCCAGTTTTCATTGTCTCACACACACTGACAGTTACCACCTTTACTGATGAATTAGACACGTGTGTTCCGCTATATGACTGTCATGTAGAATACGGTAGCAAGGCAGTGCTATAGTATCCAATTTTGTTAAATATGAAAAAAAAATTATCTCTTCCTATGAGCATTCATGCCTCCCACTATCTTCCTATGAGCATTCATGCCTCCCACTATCTTCCTATGAGCATTCATGCCTCCCACTATCTTCCTATGAGCATTCATGCCTCCCACTATCTTCCTATGAACATTCATGCCTCCCACTATCTTCCTATGAGCATTCATGCCTCCCACTATCTTCCTATGAGCATTCATGCCTCCCACTATCTTCCTATGAGCATTCATGCCTCCCACTATCTTCCTATGAACATTCATGCCTCCCACTATCTTCCTTTGAGCATTCATGCCTCCCACTATCTTCCTTTGAGCATTCATGCCTCCCACTATCTTCCTATGAGCATTCATGCCTCCCACTATCTTCCTTTGAGCATTCATGCCTCCCACTATCTTCCTTTGAGCATTCATGCCTCCCACTATCTTCCTATGAGCATTCATGCCTCCCACTATCTTCCTATGAGCATTCATGCCTCCCACTATCTTCCTTTGAGCATTCATGCCTCCCACTATCTTCCTATGAGCATTCATGCCTCCCACTATCTTCCTTTGAGCATTCATGCCTCCCACTATCTTCCTATGAGCATTCATGCCTCCCACTATCTTCCTTTGAGCATTCATGCCTCCCACTATCTTCCTTTGAGCATTCATGCCTCCCACTATCTTCCTTTGAGCATTCATGCCTCCCACTATCTTCCTTTGAGCATTCATGCCTCCCACTATCTTCCTTTGAGCATTCATGCCTCCCACTATCTTCCTTTGAGCATTCATGCCTCCCACTATCTTCCACTCTTGTCTCATTCCCCCTCCCCCCTTCTCTTTCTCTCTCCCTCTTTCTCTTTTACCCTTTCTATCAGGCTCTCACTACTTTGTAATGTATTTGTGCTTAACCCTCAACTGTCCAGGCTTGTGTCCTGTTTTACCTCAATCTCCCACTCACTCCACTCCCTCTACTTCACCCTCCCACTCACTCCACTCCCTCTACTTCACCCTCCCACTCACTCCACTCCCTCTACTTCACCCTCCCACTCACAGATGAGTCACAGGGGTGTCAGGAAGTATTTCTTCAGCTTTATTCAAGAAGTGGGGCGAATGGACAGTGTAGTGAAATGGTAGAGGCAGGATCCATACACAGCTTTACGAAGAAGAACAACAGTGCTCTGGAATCCAGGAGTAAACCCGGTAGTAGCGGCTGGTGAAGAAACGGGACCAGGAACTATGAATAGACCCCTCAGACCTTATTTAGGCTAATACACACACGTACACATACACAATGAACAGTCTGTCCTCTCCACGCCCGTACCCAACCACGCCCACCCTTATCCCTACGCCCACAATATCGTCTGGTCGGTGATTTCCTCCTCCACGCCCACTCGTCCTTATTGTTAGAGCAAACATTCGTGTTTGCCAACTGGACGAATTAAAACAGAAAAATGTCTGCTGAACGAGACTCGGCGCTTTAGCTGAAGACAGTTTCATTAATGCATTCTTCACTGTGGGGGAGGGGGAGGCAGGGAAGGGGGAGGCCGGGGGAGGCATGGGGAGAGGGGAAGGGGAAGGGGAAGGAAAGGGAGGGGAGAGCTGGGAAAGATGACAACAGGGGGAAATGGGAGGAAGGGGTTAGGAAGGAGAACAGGCGGAAGGTAGAGTAGGTGGAGGACTTGGAGGAAGGCAGGGATGAGAAAAGGGACAGGAAAAAAGGTAGTTAGGGAGGTGTAGAGAAGAGGGGAGTGGGGGAGGCAGAAGGGAGAGTGGGAGATGATTTTTTAAAGTCAAGAGAGGTGCTAAACCCATACGGATCCTACAAAGGCTACCTGCAGGATGTTCCGGGGGTCAACGCCCGTGACCCAGTTCATGACCAGGCCTCGCGGTGGATCAGCGCCTGATCAACCAGGTTAGGAAGGTAGAACAAGGCTGGGAAGGTAGAACAAGGCTGGGAAGGTAGAACAAGGCTGGGAAGGTAGAACAAGGCTGGGAAGGTAGAACAAGGCTGAGAAGGTAGAACAAGGTTAGGAAGGTTGAACAAGATTAGGAAGTGAGGAGAAGAGGGTCAAGCGGGGTGACTGTTTGAGGGAGGTGGGGAGAAGAGGTGGCACTCTTGGCCTCTCCATTCTCCGCCTACCTCACCCTGTCTCTTACCACTGGGTGGTGGGTTAGTGATGGGATGTTATTTAACTGGGTCGTAGTGTTGTGTGATATAGCACTGAGTGCCGCGGTAAACTGATGTTCAGTATTGCAGCTTGACCTTGCCCAACATCTTGGCTCAGCCAACATTAAACGAATGCTGGTGCTTAGTAACAGTGACGTAGTTTGTTCACTATGTTCAAGATGGTTGTCGCAGGCTTGTGCAGGTATATACTCTTGGGAATATAATATACTTTTAACATTTCTGAAGGATAGGTCATCCTTAGAGTTGGTAATTACCAAGTAATAGTAACTCCAGCTCCCATAGCTGATGAATTTTTAATGGAATACTTGACGATATCCTCGTTGCCCTACTGAATTCTCCCACCTCAGGCTGACACATTTCCACACTTTGTATGACCACCATCCACTGTGGTGGAATATGACGGAAATTGTTATGCTTTTTCTTACTGTGTGCAAAATAGAATGAGGCAGCAGCACACTACTTATGTATCCACCCACCTTACCTCTCACACCCACCTTACCTCTCACACCCACCTTACCTCTCACACCCACCTTACCTCTCACACCCACCTTACCTCTCACACCTCCTCACACCACCTTCCCTCACACCACCTTACCTCTCACACCACCTTACCTCTCACACCCACCTTACCCCTCACACCCACCTTACCTCTCACACCCACCTTACCTCTCACACCCACCTTACCTCTCACACCCACCTTACCTCTCACACCCACCTTACCTCTCACACCCACCTTACCCTCACACCACCTTACCTCTCACACCACCTTACCTCTCACACCCACCTTACCCTCACACCCACCTTACCTCTCACACCCACCTTACCCTCACACCCACCTTACCCTCACACCACCTTACCCTCACACCCACCTTACCCTCACACCACCTTACCTCTCACACCACCTTACCTCTCACACCCACCTTACCTCTCACACCCACCTTACCCTCACACCCACCTTACCTCTCACATCCACCTTACCTCTCACACCCACCTTACCTCTCACACCCACCTTACCTCACCCACCTTACCTCTCACACCCACCTTACCCTCACACCCACCTTACCCTCACACCCACCTTACCTCTCACACCCACCTTACCTCTCACACCACCTTACCTCTCACACCCACCTTACCTCTCACACCCACCTTACCCTCACACCCACCTTACCTCTCACACCCACCTTACCTCTCACACCCACCTTACCTCTCACACCCACCTTACCTCTCACACCCACCTTACCTCTCACACCCACCTTACCTCTCACACCCACCTTACCTCTCAAACCACCTTACCTCTCACACCCACCTTACCTCTCACACCCACCTTACCTCTCACACCCACCTTACCTCTCACACCCACCTTACCTCTACACCCACCTTACCTCTCACACCCACCTTACCCTCACACCCACCTTACCTCTCACACCCACCTTACCTCTCACACCACCTTACCTCTCACACCCACCTTACCTCTCACACCCACCTTACCTCTCACACCCACCTTACCTCTCACACCCACCTTACCTCTCACACCCACCTTACCCTCACACCCACCTTACCTCTCACACCACCTTACCTCTCACACCACCTTACCTCTCACACCCACCTTACCTCTCACACCCACCTCCCTCTCACACCCACCTTACCTCTCACACCCACCTTACCTTCACACCCACCTTACCTCTCACCCACCTTACCTCTCACACCCACCTTACCTCTCACACCCACCTTACCTCTCACACCCACCTTACCTCTCACACCCACCTTACCCCTCACACCCACCTTACCTCTCACACCCACCTTACCTCTCACACCCACCTTACCTCTCACACCCACCTTACCTCACACCCACCTTACCTCTCACACCCACCTTACCTCTCACACCCACCTTACCTCTCACACCCACCTTACCCTCACACCCACCTTACCTCTCACACCACCTTACCCTCACACCCACCTTACCTCTCACACCCACCTTACCCTCACACCCACCTTACCTCTCACACCCACCTTACCTCTCACACCCACCTTACCTCTCACACCCACCTTACCCTCACACTCCTCCACCCCTTACCTCTCACACCCACCTTACCTCTCACACCCACCACCTCTCACACCCACCTTACCTCTCACACCACCTTACCCTCTTCACACCCACCTTACCTCTCACACCACCTTACCTCTCACACCCACCTTACCTCTCACACCCACCTTACCTCTCCACCCACCTCCTCACACCACCTTACCCTCACACCCACCTTACCTCTCACACCCACCTTACCTCTCACACCCACCTTACCTCTCACACCCACCTTACCTCTCACACCCACCTTACCTCTCACACCCACCTCACTCAGGTAACTTCGCCACCTTGTCTTGCCTTCAATTCTTTCTACCTTTATTTCCTCTTCTTTCCTACTCCCACTCTTTTCGCTTTTTCTCTAATACCTATCCCATCCTCATATTCCTGTACGTCCCTTCCATCCCCTCTACTCTCCTATAGACACCGCTATACCCTTTCAAAAACTTTCCCCTCTCTTTCCCCTCCCTGCCGATCCCTTCTCCTCCCTACGCCCACTCCCCTCTCCCACTTCCCTCTCTACATAGGTGATGGAAAGCAATCAGCGCTTTTTCTTACAAGTGAAAGTTTGGGCAACAGTGATTAGGCTGAAAGTGTTCAACACTGAATTGTTTATTTCTTCAGTTTGTACTTGACTGTATATCCCGTTTTTCTGTACCTGACTGTATGTACAACCCGGTACTTTGTACTTGGATCGTCTTTGTACTCTGTATATATTGTCAGGGGGGGGGGTCTAAAAAGGAATCATCGCCTCTGCGGCCCGGCCTCAAACCATGCTTTCTAAAATGTCAAGTAAATATTACAAGATTAAGAACTGTTAAGAATGCCACAACCCGGCTAGCAAGCAGGAGGCCTAGTCTGGGGGGGCCGCGGGGGTCGGTCACCTCCAGAAGCGACTCCAGGTAAGAGTATAATAAAGGTAAGCAGAAGTTTGTGAGATTTACCTGCCGTCTTACGTGTTTATGAGCCAGAAAGAGACGAGCAATCCTGGGAAAACATTGGACCGATTTTCTCGACTCCTTACATAAATATGAGACAAAGAAATGATTAGAAATTCTGGCAGAGTGCAAAATACTTTAAAGATTTTTGTTTTACACATGTGACATGATGATATTGTACTGCCTCTCTGCATGGTAGCTAGTTACCAGTGTAATACCTCTGTGTTGCAACAGAGAAAAGAAAATACACAAGCAATTACATATATATATATATATATATATATATATATATATATATATATATATATATATATATATATATATATATAGATATGTCGTGCCGATTAGGTAAAACTGGTCAATTAGCAAGAACTCATCTAAAATTAAGTCCTTTCTAAAATTTTCTCTTATACGTTTAACGATATATTTTTTTCATTTATGTTAATGTAAGAATTTATAATTTTGTACCAAGAGAAACTTTAAAACCTACCTAACCTTATTACAACAAGCGCAATTTAATTTAGCCTAACCCAACTAAATATATTTTAGATACGTTAACATTAATTTAATAATAAACAAACACAATGAAATATATTTTTTTCGTTATGTTCAGAATGATTTTGGCGAAATTATTGCATACACAAATTTTCACTTGTCTTATATGGCAAGGTGAGCGTTGCTATTTAAGCCAAAATCGCAAGTTTTACCTAATCGGCACGACATATATATATATATTAGTATATGCAAAAAGATCACAGTAAACAGGTGATATCACAATATGCAAAACAACCACTATGAAAAAATAGCAAAATTCCAAGCGCTCTCGTGACTTCTCACATTATCAAGGAACTATAAAACAAAACCTCAACAAGGCATATAAAGGGGCAAGACTACACCTAACAATCACGTCACTATAACAAAGACCGCACCTCACAGTCGCGTGACAGCACCCGACTCTGTGAATTGCTATTTTTTCATAGTGGTTGTTTTGTTTTGCATATACATTATATATAATGTCGTTCCGATTAGGTAAAACTTGCGATTTTGGCTTAAATAGCAACGCTCACCTTGCCATATAAGACAAGCGAAAATTTGTGTATGCAATAATTTCGCCAAAATCATTCTGAACATAACGAAAAAAATATATTTCATTGTGTTTGTTTATTATTAAATTAATGTTAACGTATCTAAAATATATTTAGTTGGGTTAGGCTAAATTAAATTGCGCTTGTTGTAATAAGGTTAGGTAGGTTTTCAAAGTTTCTCTTGGTACAAAATTAAAAAATCTTACATTAACATAAATGAAAAAAATATATCTTTAAACGTATAAGAGAAAATTTTAGAAAGGACTTTATTTTAAATGAGTTCTTGCTAATTGACCAGTTTTACCTAATCGGCACGACATTATATATATATATATATATATATGTAATCCGTTTACGATGGTCCAAATACCCTTTTATGTAAGTTTATTTTAAATGCTTGTAAGTGTAATTTTGGGCTCTAAAAGGACTATGATCATTTTACAACATTTCTTAAGGAGATAAATTCGTTTGGTAATGGCACTTGAACAGCATTCTGGAATGAAAAATATCGTAAACCGGGTACCACTGTATATATATATATATATATATATATATATATATATATATATATATATATATATATATATATATATATATATAACTGTGTCTAGCCGGGGATCGAACCCGTGTTGTTTTAGCCCGCCTCGTGGGAATAGAGCGAAAAAATCACGACGCTCTAAACCACTGGACTATGCAATCCACTGGACCATACATGAGCCTAGCGAACTAGGCTTGCTTCATGTTGCGAGGACATACAATAGTGTGGCTCTTGTTCGTGGCTACAATAATATATGTACTGCTTGTGGAGGCTAGTCCACCAAACGGGAGTAGAATGAAATTAACTCTGAGGCAACCACACCCTCGTATGTCCTCACAACATGAAGCAAGCCTAGTTCGCTAGGTTCATGTTATTTGTAGGATTGTATGGTCCAGTGGTTTAGAGTGTCGTGAATTTTCGCTCTCTTCCCACGAGACGGACTAAAATAACACGGGTTCGATTCCCTGACTAGCCGCAGTTTGTTCTGACTGGACAATCAAGCCTCAGGAAAGAGATAAACGTACTTCGGGGAAAATCTGTGAGGCAATCAGGTTTGATTCAAGGGATGAGTAG
The DNA here is from genome assembly GCA_009830355.1 of Cherax destructor. Lineage (NCBI taxonomy): Eukaryota > Metazoa > Arthropoda > Malacostraca > Decapoda > Parastacidae > Cherax > Cherax destructor. Next base: position 896,338 of record WNWK01000048.1, read on the forward strand.
CTTCAATTCCTTAGATCAAGAGCCCCTCACCGATATCGAAGTACCCCCTTCCCTTGAAGGGAATGAAAAATAAAAGAAGTGTTGACCGCTGACAGCTGAGCAGCTGAAGTGTGCATGGCTGAGCAGCTGAGGTGTGGCCCGCAGCTGTGCTGGAAAAACAGTCGCAAGCCAATAAGTAGCGAATTAAGTCATTGTCATTCTGGTCAGAGCTGCTGACAGCGGCTAACGGCCAGTTGTGATCCGTAAATGACCCAACGTGTTGCTCAGACGCCGCACGAATGGTGATGATGTCCTGGGGTGAGCGTTGTCGGGGGGCTGCGTGATGGGGACGGAAGGTGGGGATTGGTTGTGGATAGTGGGTGGATACGAATGGTTTGGATGGAGACATGGAGTAGGAAGGAGTATATGGAGTAAGCACAGGGGAAGAGAATGCTATGCGGTGAAGTGTAAAATATTTCCCACAGTACATAATTTCCAAGATAAAATGCTAATTAAGGGAAGTATAAATTATATATAGAACTCTATCGTGAGGTGAAGAGGGATTATGCACCATCTGGTAAGACAATCCACAATTAAACGTCAGCTGCTGCTGGCTACAACCTCAATTACAGTACCAATGTAAAAAAAATAGTGAGAATTATTTACAAAGCCTATGTCAAATCCTTACTTGATTACATTAATGTTAGCTGAAGGAAAGTCTCTCTCTGACCCTTGAAGCTAATGCACAACAAAGCCCTCAGAACCAACAATACTTCTATTTAATAAATTAAAAGGCAACTGCTCAAGAAGAAATGTTATGCCTAACTGTTAGTAAGAAGTTACCACAAATCATGTATACTGACTGACCTAAATAAAAGTATAGTGTTGCATGTGTTCTTGTTGCAGCCTCCCGAGATTATAGCAACCATGTTGAGTTAGGCATAAGAATCCAATGGCACTAAAATTAACTTAGGCAATGAACATGACTCTGATCATTATTCTGTCATCACTGAAGGTACCTGACTCATATAATTACTAACAACATGCTCATTGGAGAAGATAGGTATAGATTTAAAAAAAGTAAACGTAATTAATGTGCAACTATTATGGATTCCATCTTACACTGAATAACTCCTGATTAATAAAGCTGAAAGAAAAATAGCAAAATAATGTACTTTGAAGGGAGAATTTGAATGCAACCAAGATCTGTTTATGTCAGGCATTAGAAATAATACCGAGAGATTAGTAAATAACTAATTCGAATGTCACGTTGGATGTGGAGTGCACAAACTAGCTGCTTATAGTATTCTTAAGTTATATGGTTGGGGCATGGCTGAGGTAACAGTGCTCATTAGACTCCCATATCAAGATAAGACGTTTCGCCTACAGGAGGCTTTATCAGGTACTTTATCAAGCCGTTTTTTTTACAGAGATCAATTTTACAGGCTAGGAGCTGTTATCCTGCCTCAGTTCCTTTCGAAGCTAAGCCCTAGCTGTGATGCCACCCACACCCGTCGACTGACACCCAGGTACCTACTTACTGCTAGGTGAACAGGGGCAGTAGGTGTAAGGAAACGTGCCCAACGTTTTCACCCATACCGGGGATCGAACCACAGGCCCTCAATATGAAAGATGAGTGCGTTGCCAACAGAGCCACGGGACACCACCTTCTAAATCAATGTCAAACTACAATAAAGTATATTTTCCATTAAATAAATTACCCTGTAAGGGAGGGGGAAGTGCCTTGCTGGGGAAGAGCTCCTGATACAAGGTACTAGAGCTATATTCCCTTTCCTCGGATCAAACCGGATCACCCCCCCTTCCTACTCCCTAGGGTACAATACTTTCCTATATAATAATGAAAATAATAAATTATCTGTTACCAGGATCTTCCATGTCTGTGTTTGGCACAATGCGTCAAGCGACGTTTCGTTCAGTAATTAGCCTTGATAATTTTTCAACCCTGTGCGAAACGTCGTCTAGAACCAAGACTTGCTCTGCATTGCATTTCCATGACGAAAACACATTCGATGTCTGAACCAGTGAGAATGTTTGAACATTGTGATGGGTGATGGGAGAATGTTTAAACATTGTGGTGGGTGATGGGAGAATGTTTGAACATTGTGGTGGGTGATGGGAGAATGTTTGAACATTCAGTGGTGGATGATGGGAGAATGTTTGAACATTCAGTGGTGGATGATGGGAGAATGTTTGAACATTCAGTGGTGGATGATGGGAGAATGTTTGAACATTCAGTGGTGGATGATGGGAGAATGTTTGAACATTCAGTGGTGGATGATGGGAGAATGTTTGAACATTCAGTGGTGGATGATGGGAGAATGTTTGAACATTCAGTGGTGGATGATGGGAGAATGTTTGAACATTCAGTGGTGGATGATGGGAGAATGTTTGAACATTCAGTGGTGGATGATGGGAGAATGTTTGAACATTCAGTGGTGGATGATGGGAGAATGTTTGAACATTCAGTGGTGGATGATGGGAGAATGTTTGAACATTCAGTGGTGGATGATGGGAGAATGTTTGAACATTCAGTGGTGGATGATGGGAGAATGTTTGAACATTCAGTGGTGGATGATGGGAGAATGTTTGAACATTCAGTGGTGGATGATGGGAGAATGTTTGAACATTCAGTGGTGGATGATGGGAGAATGTTTGAACATTCAGTGGTGGATGATGGGAGAATGTTTGAACATTCAGTGGTGGGTGATGGGAGAATGTTTGAACATTCAGTGGTGGGTGATGAGAGAATGTTTGAACATTCAGTGGTGGGTGATGGGAGAATGTTTGAACATTCAGTGGTGGGTGATGGGAGAATGTTTGAACATTCAGTGGTGGGTGATGGGAGAATGTTTGAACATTCAGTGGTGGGTGATGGGAGAATGTTTGAACATTCAGTGGTGGGTGATGGGAGAATGTTTGAACATTTAGTGGTGGGTGATGGGAGAATGTTTGAACATTCAGTGGTGGGTGATGGGAGAATGTTTGAATATTGTGGTGGGTGATGGGAGAATGTTTGAACATTGTGGTGGGTGATGGGAGAATGTTTGAACATTGTGGTGGGTGATGGGAGAATGTTTGAACATTGTGGTGGTGATGGGAGAATGTTTGAACATTCAGTGGTGGGTGATGGGAGAATGTTTGAACATTCAGTGGTGGGTGATGGGAGAATGTTTGAACATTGTGGTGGGTGATGGGAGAATGTTTGAACATTCAGTGGTGGGTGATGGGAGAATGTTTGAACATTCAGTGGTGGGTGATGGGAGAATGTTTGAACATTCAGTGGTGGGTGATGGGAGAATGTTTGAACATTGTGGTGGGTGATGGGAGAATGTTTGAACATTCAGTGGTGGGTGATGGGAGAATGTTTGAACATTGTGGTGGGTGATGGGAGAATGTTTGAACATTGTGGTGGGTGATGGGAGAATGTTTGAACATTGTGGTGGGTGATGGGAGAATGTTTGAACATTGTGGTGTGTGATGGGAGAATGTTTGAACATTGTGGTGTGTGATGGGAGAATGTTTGAACATTCAGTGGTGGGTGATGGGAGAATGTTTGAACATTGTGGTGGGTGATGGGAGAATGTTTGAACATTCAGTGGTGGATGATGGCCGAATCAGAAAATGATCAGTAATTTCCAATACATTTAATCGCTAATCCCTACTGCATTATGCATAGCTCGTTAATACTGGAGGTCCTCGTTACCGGGGACCCAGTCTCTCGTTAATACTGGAGGTCCTCGTTACCGGGGTCCCAGCCTCCCGCTAATGACTGATATAAACGTCATATCGTAAACCACGGAATATTTTCAGAGATCAGGCTGTCATTATTACTCACAGGTCCTTCATGCGTTCCTTCCCTTCTATTTGTTGAATTTGCGTTTTTTTTATAGAGCGCCCCCTTTTGAGTTCTTCATTCTTTACATATCTAAGCAGTGGGAACTTGTTACCATTGAACATCATTTGGTTTTCCACTGCCCACTGGAAGACTTGGCTAATATTTTCTTGCAATTTTTTTCGTGTCTTGTACCGAGGTGATTTTCTTGCTTATTTTGGTATCAACCGCAAATGATAAACCGAAACTGCAGCGAGTATTTTTATTCATTTCTAGAGGCTGAGAAACAGCAAGGGCGACAGTACCATGATTAGGGTTGCTTTACCAATGCTAAGTTTTTGCTTCATTACTACTACTATTTGTGTTCTATTTGTCAGAAAGTTGACTATCCATTTAATTACTTTCCCCAGTTATTGTTATGGCTATCACTGTGTGTGCTAGGGATGGGACGATACCAAAATTTTGCCACTACCGACACTCGGCTTTAGGCCGATGCCACCGATTCCGATACTTTGGCACACCCCTAGTAAGTGCAATCACTCCATGGTAGCATATGTCGAAAGCCTTTACGAAATACATGTGTACCACATCTGCGTTTTGGTTTTCTTCCAACACCTCCGCAACACTGTAATAATCGTTTAGTAGTTGTGACAAACACTATCTACCGCCCTAAATTTATACTGGTTTGGGCTGTGCTGCTCCTTAAGTTTGTGATTTGGTGCCTCACTACCCTTTCAAAGACATCTATGATGTGTATGTCAGGGTTACTGCTCCCTAAATATTTCCAGCTTTCTACTACTTCCTTTATGCCAAGGAGCTATGTCCGCACTTTTTAAGGCCTCCGGGATTTCACCTGGATCTAAGCTATTTTTTCCGAAGAATACCGAGTGTTCGTGCTAGTGGTATTTTCCACTTCTTTACAAGCATGAACTCCACGAACACGGACCAGGTGCTGCATGAGTGGGCATGTTTTCTATTTCTCTTTCGAACTATATGAAAATCTTACAATGGAATTTTTTTCTGCATTCTCCACTCTGCTATCGTGATTTTTTATTTGTATTTTAGAATTTTGCCCATTTTTTTTTTCATTGCCAGTGTATGAACCTTGTGATTAATGGACCAATAGGCAACTGTTGACTTGGATTTTTCCAAAGTGCAGAAATATTTTGGGTTTCTTGAGATCTGGAGGGGTTTTAATTCCCTTTGTTCTTCTATCTGCTACGTCAACTGAAGTTTTTGTTCTATCTAGGTAATCTTAGGCTTCCTTCGTTCTGACATACTCTCTAAAATCTTATACGCTCTCTTTTTATATCTAATGATCTTTAAGCTTTCTTAGCGATACATATTTAATGTGGCCCTTGTATGCTTCTACAAGCACTGGTGAGAGGTTAGATTGCTCAGGGAATTTCTGCTAGTTCTTAGTTTATTTTATCCTAGTCAATTCGCTGAACATCCCTTCTCGTACACTATTTCTGGAATTCTCTACCCATGAATTTACACTTGTTTGTAATTCTATGATGTTGTGATTATGTCTCTGATTAGTTCCTCATTGTTCGTGAGGATCAAATCCAGTATATTTTCATTTATAATGACTTTTGTCATATGTCAGTTCAAAGAAAACTTTTTACAAAGCTTCATTACTTCTGTAGTATCTGTTGAGCCAGCGTGCTTCCAGGAACTATTTCTGGTACAATGTAGTGATTTACCAATCTTCCCTTTCATATACGGGAGGTTGAAATCTCCCAGGAGGATAATAATTGGTGAGGGATTTCCAAGATTTCAAGGCAGCTGTCTAATCTTCCTTATTCGATCCACGAATTCCGCTGCTGATGGCTGGCTTATACATACAAAGATAATTACCAGAGTCTTGTTCTCCACTCTAATACCTTGAACCTCTACTGTATCCTTTGGTAATTCCATCAGTCATGTAGATGAATGGTTCAGAGAACCGACAACTTGATAAATTAAACACATGTGCAACACTTTGGCAGCTTTATTGAGGAAACGTTTCTCCACACAGTGGCTTCATCAGTCCAATACAAAGAAAGAGTGGTGAAGATCGGAAGGAGTTTGAAGTAATCAGTCCCTCAGCCAGGAGTCGATGTAATCAGTCCATCAATCTTGATAGATGGACTGATTATATGGACACCAGGCTGAGGGACTGATTACCTCAAACTCCTTCTGATCTTCACCACTCTGCTTTGTATAGGACTGATGAAGCCACTGCCCAAGTGTTGCACATGTGTCTAATTTATCATCCATCAGTCATGTGCAACAATGTGTGTCTCACATGCAGTCCTCCATGTGACTTTATCCACTTTGTCACTTTTATAAATGTTGTACATATTTTTTACCCATATCTCACCATCCAAATCATCCACTGTACTTGTTTCTGTGATTGCTGCCTCAAACACAGATCCTCACTAAAACACAAAATATAACACAATCTCAATAAAAGGCAGCCTTAATAAAATGCAGACTCAATACAACACAGCCTCAGTAAAACAAAGCCGCTGTATCAACCGGCTTCATTACTATGCACCGAGGAGAAGGAGGAGGAGGAGGAGGAGGAGGAGGAGGAGAGGTAGATGTAGATTGTGTGTAAATATAGACGTACACGTATAGGTAGACGGGGTAGATATTATACAGCCCGCAGGTAGAATGATGGTGAAGGGGAATATAGGAAAACAAAAGATAGACAGACAGATAGAGAGAGAGAGACGAAAGAACGATAAGAAAAAAAAGCGAGATGAGAGGGAGGCATTCAAGCAGCAAGAATCGAGAAGGTATAGCAAGAAAAGGGGAAGACAATGGAAGATGAAAGGAGCCGCAAGAAGAGTGAGAGACAATGGAAGATGGACGAGGAATCAAGACGGGGAGAAGACAATAGAGTAAGGATGGGACAGCAAGAACAGGTTAAAATAGTGGAAGGAGAGAGGGGCAACAAGAAAAGGTAAATATAATGGAAAATGAGGATAACAGCAAAAAAAAGGAGGAACAAAGAAAAGGACAGTAAGACAGAAGTAATATGGAAGTAGGCTCCGAGTGTACATTCCATTCTAGTCTTATGAAAAGGCAATAGGAGAGAGAATGAAAGGAATAGGAGAGTAAAGGTAAGAGAGATGAAGTGACAGAAGAGAAGAGATGAAAAGTAAGAGGTAGAGACGATGAAAGGACAGTAAGAGTAGAGACGATGAAAGGGATAGTAAGAGGTAGAGACGATGAAAGGGACAGTAAGAGGTAGAGACGATGAAAGGATAGTAAGAGGTAGAGACGATGAAAGGGATAGTAAGAGGTAGAGACGATGAAAGGGATAGTAAGAGGTAGAGACGATGAAAGGGACAGTAAGAGGTAGAGACGATGAAAGGGACAGTAAGAGGTAGAGACGATGAAAGGATAGTAAGAGGTAGAGACGATGAAAGGATAGTAAAGTAGAGACGATGAAAGGATAGTAAGAGTAGAGACGATGAAAGGAAGTAAGAGTAGAGAGATGAAAGGATATAAGAGTAGAGACGATGAAAGGATAGTAAGATAGAGACGATGAAAGGAAGTAAGAGGTAGAGACGATGAAAGGAAGTAAAGGTAGAGACGATGAAGGGAAGTAAGAGTAGAGAGATGAAAGGATAGTAAAGTAGAGACGATGAAAGGAAGTAAAGGTAGAGACGATGAAAGGTAAGTAAGAGGAAGACGATGAAAGGGACAGTAAGAGTAGAGAGATGAAAGGAAGTAAGGTAGAGACGATGAAAGGACAGTAAGAGGTAGAGACGATGAAAGGAAGAAGAGTAAGAGATGAAAGGAAGTAAGAGGTAGAGACGATGAAAGGAAGTAAGAGTAGAGACGATGAAAGGAAGTAAGAAATAGAGACGATGAAAGGAAGTAAGAGGTAGAGACGATGAAAGGATAGTAAGGTAGAGACGATGAAAGGGATAGTAAGAGTAGAGACGATGAAAGGAAGTAAGAGGTAGAGACGATGAAAGGACAGTAAAGGTAGAGACGATGAAAGGAAGTAAGAGGTAGAGACGATGAAAGGATAGTAAGAGGTAGAGAGATGAAAGGACAGTAAGAGGTAGAGACGATGAAAGGACAGTAAGAGTAGAGACGATGAAAGGAAGTAAGAGGTAGAGACGATGAAAGGACAGTAAGAGTAGAGACGATGAAAGGAATAAAGTAGAGACGATGAAAGGAAGTAAGAGTAGAGACGATGAAAGGAAGTAAGAGTAGAGACGATGAAAGGAAGTAAGAGGAGACGATGAAAGGATAGTAAAGGTAGAGACGATGAAAGGATAGTAAGAGTAGAGACGATGAAAGGGATAGTAAGAGGTAGAGACGATGAAAGGGACAGTAAGAGGTAGAGACGATGAAAGGGACAGTAAGAGGTAGAGACGATGAAAGGATAGTAAGAGGTAGAGACGATGAAAGGGATAGTAAGAGGTAGAGACGATGAAAGGGATAGTAAGAGGTAGAGACGATGAAAGGACAGTAAGAGGTAGAGATGAAAAGGATAGTAAGAGGTAGAGAGATGAAAGGTATAGTAAAGGTAGAGACGATGAAAGGACAGTAAGAGGTAGAGAGATGAAAGGACAGTAAGAGGTAGAGAGATGAAAGGGACAGTAAGAGAGTAGAGACGATGAAAGTAGGACAGTAAGAGGTAGAGATGATGAAAGGCGAAGTAAGAGGTAAGAGATGAAAGGGACAGTAAAGAGGAGAAACGATGAAAGATAGTAAGAGTAAATTGCGTGAAAGGGAAGTAAATGTAGTACATTGAAAAGACATAAGTAGAGGACGATGAGACGCACAAAGTCACGAGCATGCAACCATTAAGAGGAGACGATGAAGGGATAGTAAGAGTGAGGATGAGAGTGGAGTGCAAGAGGAGAAGACATAATGACAGTAAGAGTAGGACGATGAAAGGAATATAGAGAGAGATGAAAGGTAGTTAAGAGGTAGAGACGATGAAAGATAGTAAGTAACATAGTTACAGCAACCTGGAAGTAAAGGTGTAGGAGAAAGACAGTACATGGTGTAACTACAGCAGGTCCCTGTTGAGAGTAACGTGAAATGTAAGTTAAGACCTGAAATTAAAGACAGAAGAAGGAGAGATGCGAGCAAGTAGTAGAGACGATGAAAGGACAGTAAGAGTAGAGCAAACTAGGTCAGTAAGAGGTGAGGGGCGATGACATAATAATAAATATAGACGATGAAAGGGAATAAGTAGTAGAGAGATGAAAGGATCTAAGGGAATAATGAAAGTACTAGTAGAAAGCGGTTAAAGTGATATAGAGGTAGAGACGATGAAGGATAGTTAAGTAGGTAGACGACAACGGAAGTAAGAGTAGAACGATGAAAGCGATAGTAAGAGGTAGAGACGAGGACAGCAGGTGTCAAGAGAGAGCGATGAAGGGACAAGCGTATGAGAGAGAAAGGATAGTAAGAAGAGGGAGAGTTGATGAAAGAGACAGTAAAGAAGAGGGAGAAACAATGGAAGATAAAAGGGACAGGAACAAGAGGGGGAAGACAATGGATGACGAAATAAAAAAAACGAGTAATATTCTCTCCTGGTCGTGTCTGTTGGGTGAGAATTTGTCTTCATTTAGCTACCATTTGAATACAGTCCTACTGAATGATTAGTACCCAGGCTTCCCTTCAGCCACACCCAAACCCTCACCTCACCTCTATCTCACCCATTCACAACCCCTTTCCTTCTGAGGGGTGCGGCTTAAGTGAGGAGTGCGGCGTGTGAGGGGTGCGGCAGAGGGAAGAATCATAGGTCTGCCATGTGGTGTACTCCTGGGAGTGTCAGAGTATATATACGGGTGTTAGAAGTGCTCGTGATCTGACGCCCAACCTGTGTAGCTTAATGCTAGCTAAATCATCAGTTTACACCATACCTGCAGGTTACACAGGTGTCTAGGAGGCAAAGACAGTACTCTGGTGTACACTCTACAGCGCTCCCTCGCTCTGAGGTACTCTCATGCACTTTACCTTCTCGACCTTTTTATAAGAACATAAGAATGGAGGAGCACTGCAGCAAGCCTACTAGTCCATACAAGGCAGGTCCTTGTATACATTCTCAATCTCTACTGTTCTGATAAAGATGACTGTGGGCGACACATTATAATAATAATAATATATATCTTTATTTACTTCAAGTACATGTAAAAGGTATACAGTCCTAGCTGACATCAATGACATACTACTATATAGAAAGCCGCTTGTTATGCTGAGCATTTCGGGTAAATTATGTCAGTTTTTGTCCCAGGATGCGACCCACACCAGTCGACTAACACCCAGGTACCCATTTTAATGATGGGTGAACAGGGACAGCAGGTGTCTTATGGAAACACGTCCCTAATGTTTTCCAGCCGTACTGGAGGAAATTCGATTCCATTACATCTAAGTGGAATTTGCTCCATCTGGTCAGTATTACCAAATCATTACAGGATCAGTTATCAGGTCATGATAAGCTTTTATCAAGACTGAGAACTTGATGGAGCCAGACAGCGAGAGAAAAACAGAATAAAGACTTATTTTGAAAATTAGACACGTTTGCAACATCTGGGTATCTTTATTATAGACGTTTCGCCATCCAGTGGCTTTATCAATACAAATTCTAGGACATAATTTGAAGACAGTAGAACTATATACAAAAGATGAAGTAATCAGTCATTCAGCCTTGGAGTTGGTGTGAAGAACACCGTAGTCGTGACTACGGTGTTCTTCACCAACTCCAAGACTGTACTATATAGTTCTACTGTCTTCAAATTGTTAGGTAAGACACATATGCAACAGTTAGGTATCTTTATTTCGAAACGTTTCGCCTACACAGTAGGCTTCTTCAGTCGAATACAGAAGAGTCAGCAGAAGCAGTAGAGGTGTGAAGACGATGTAATCAGTCCATCATCTCTGAAGACGTAGTTTGAGATTTAGTTTTTAGGCGAGACGTTTCGGACTAAAGATACCTAACTGCTGAACATGTGTCTTACTTATCAACATATCGGTACTATGTATCATTTTCATATTCACATCCAAGAAGTAATGATTCACATTCCAGTGTAGTTAACCAACAGTCAATTTCGTGATCCGGTTCCAGACTAAGCTCCCTGGTTGATGTCCTGGTCAATCAAGCTATTAGTACCAGCAGAATGCATTCTAATGTCAGCAGCACAGCCCGGCTGTGGCGATGACACTGGAATGCCTTCTAAACACAGCTCTTTGGGTACCTTCATTTGTTTGACTCTGTATCGTCAGTCACCTGCGGGATATAGTGTCAAACACTCTTGGTGCTGAGGAACCTATAGTTGGGTTAGGTTGGGTTGGTCAGGAAACAGGACAAGTGTTTCCTGACGCAGGTCTTAGTCATATGATGACCCGCCGCTGGAGATTTTGGTCACCTGACCGAGGCCTTCCACTGGCTTACCCCTCCACCCCTTTAAAAATAAGGGTTGTAAGTGTGTGTGTGTGTGTATATATATATATATATATATATATATATATATATATATATATATATATATATATATTTATATACTTATTTATACTTATATTTATATACTTGCAGTCTGCCCACGCTTTCTTGTTACCGTCTGCCTGTCTGTGCGTGTCTCTGTGTCTCCGTTGCTTTTTACCGCACACTCAGTTTCCCCTCACACTCGCGTCATCAAATCATTTACCTCCTCGCTCTGAAATTATGCAAATACAGAGACTAATATCTGCCTCTGCCGGTCCACCCACCTTTCCTCTATTTGCTTGCTCGTTCCTTCGCTCATACCGACCGACCGTTCGCCGAATGTCCCATCGTTTGGACCGAATACTCGAATCCACCCCCGTTCTTCCTACCTTCGACTGGACCTCACGACTAAACAGGGGAGGGGGAGGGGGACGGGGAGGAAGGGAGCGGCACACCGGGTAGTGGGGTCGAAATGGAAATCCGGTTTAGTATGCAAATCAAATCTTCATATAGCGGCGTCCTCGCCGCGGCTATACCCCGTCTATAGCGTTGTTTACCCTCGTGTTTATATAAGAGATGACTGACTCCTAGATACATCGTCGGACGATGAGGGAGGGTGGTTGAGGGCGGGGGAGGGGGGTGCTGTTACTATTCCCTCCCCCTAATCCGCCAGTGCGTGTGTGTGTGTTGCTACTCTTGTTGCTTTTCTTACTACTGCGTTGCTGCTGCTGCTGCTGCTGCTGCTGCTTCCACTGCGGTTTCTAAACTTAAGTGCTTCTGCTGCTGTTGTTGTTGCTGATACTCTTCCTTCAATTACTTTTGCTGTACTTGTTCCTGATGCATTCACTGATGTTGCTGCTGTTGATAATGATACTGTTGCTGACACTGGGCAGGTGGTGGCAGCAGGTGCTACAATCACTGTACAGGTGGTGGCAGCAGGTGCTACCACCACTGGACAGGTGGTGGCAGCTGGTGCTACATTCACACGGCTTATAGTTCTGGTATTATGGCTCCCGCGACCCGCTACCAGACCAGTCATCTTCAATAAGCAAATAAAGAATACGAGACTGAACTTATGACGACGTTTCGGTCCGACTTGTCATCACATTCACGGAGAACCGCTAAACCCGTAGGAGTCGTACATTGCCTACTGAAGCTTGAGGCAATTTCCTTTGATACAAAGGAAAGGTGGCTCTAATTCCCTGGATGAAGAGTCCTTCACGGTGACGAGAAAGGTGGAGCAGATTAGTACACAATGATACTACCCTTGTGAGAAATAATGTACACTATACACCATCAACACAGGCATCAATCACTGGTGTACAACACAGGCACCACCACAACCATCAATCACTGGTGTACATCAACACAGGCACCACCACAACCATCAATCACTGGTGTACATCAACACAGGCACCACCACAACCATCAATCACTGGTGTACATCAACACAGGCACCACCACAACCATCAATCACTGGTGTACATCAACACAGGCACCACCACAACCATCAATCACTGGTGTACATCAACACAGGCACCACCACAACCATCAATCACTGGTGTACATCAACACAGGCACCACCACAACCATCAATCACTGGTGTACATCAACACAGGCACCACCACAACCATCAATCACTGTTGTACATCAACACAGGCACCACCACAACCATCAATCACTGGTGTACATCGACACAGGCACCACCACAACCATCAATCACTGGTGTACATCAACAGGCACCACCACAATCATCAATCACTGGTGTACATCAACACAGGCACCACCACAACCATCACTGGTGTACATCAACAGGCACCACCACAACTATCAATCACTCGTGTACATCAACACGGGAACCACAACAATCATCAATCACTGGTGTGCAACACAGGCACCACCACAACCATCAATCACTGGTGTACAACACACACTCACCACTACAACCATCAATCACTGGTGTACATGAACACGGCACCACCACAACCATCAATCACTGGTGTACATCAAAACGGGCACCACCACAACCATCAATCACTGGTGTACAACACACAGGCACCACCACGACCATCAATCATTGGTGTACAACACACAGGCACCACCACAACCATCAATCACTGTTGTACAACACAGGCACCACCACAACCATCAATCACTGGTGTTCATCAACACAGGCATCACCACAATCATCAATCACTAGTGTACATCAACACAGGCACCACCACAACCATCAATCACTGGTGTACAACACACAGGCACCACCACAACCATCAATCACTGTTGTACAACACAGGCACCACCACAACCATCAATCACTGGTGTACAACACACAGGCACCACCACAACCATCAATCACTGTTGTACAACACAGGCACCACCACAACCATCAGTCACTGGTGTTCATCAACACAGGCACCACCACAACCATCAATCACTGGTGTACATCAACACAGGCACCACCACAACCATCAATCACTGGTGTACAACACACAGGCACCACCACAACCATCAATCACTGGTGTATTTCATTCATAAATCATTGTATTGTGATGTATTCGATAGTAAATTTATGCATGGTTTTCACTAGTGCATACTCGATGTGTATGTGTTTGAGAGAGAGGAGAGAGAGAGAGAGAGAGAGAGAGAGAGAGAGAGAGAGAGAGAGAGAGAGAGAGAGGAAGTTGGAAGAAAAAGGGAAAGGAGATGAGTAGGGAGTAGAGGTACAAGAAGACGAGAGGTGGGGAGAGTAGGGATCCCTGGAATAAGTGTTAGGAAAGTGCAGGAGAGATTCGGATGCTAGGAAACAGGTTCGGTGTGGGAAGAGAGGGGAGGGAGAGAGAATAGAGAGAGGAGAGTAAGAGAGAGAGAGAGAGAGAGAGAGAGAGAGAGAGAGAGAGAGAGAGAGAGAGAGAGAGAGAGAGAGAGAGAGAGAGAGAGAGAGAGAGAGAGAGAGAGAGAGAGAGAGAGAGAGAGAGAGAGAGAGAGAGAGAGAGAGAGAGAGAGAGAGAGATAGAGATAGAGAGAGAGAGAGAGAGAGAGAGAGAGAGAGAGAGAGAGAATGGAAAAGTTGGCGAAGAAAAAAAAGGGCGAAAAGGGATCGGCTAGGGGTAGTGCAGCGTACAAGAAGACGAGAGGGTGGGGTGCTTAGGTAGGGATCCCTGGAATAAGTGTTCGGGAAAGGTGCTAGGGGAGAAGATTCGGATGCTAGGGAAACAGGTTCGGGTGCTGGGGAAGGAGGGTGGGGATGCAGGAATAAGATGGTGAGTGTGCTGGGGACGACTGTAGGGGTGCTGGTAGGGAAGGTCAATTTTTGGGGTGGTTGGGACCACAATAGGAGTAGAGGTGGTGGAGACGGTCTAGGAGACATGAAGGCCCCCTTAACCTCAACATAACCTCCCATCTCCTCCTCAGATATGAGAGGGAGGAACAGGTGTGTGAGACTGGGAGATGAAGGAACAGGTGTGAGAGACTGGGAGATAAAGGAACAGGTGTGAGAGAGTGGGAGATGAAGGAACAGGTGTGAGAGTGTGGGAGATGAAGGAACAGGTGTGAGAGACTGGGAGATAAAGGAACAGGTGTGAGAGAGTGGGAGAATGAAGGAACAATAGAGATGGAGATGAAGGAACAGGTGTGAGAGAGTGGGAGATGAAGGAACAGGTGTGAGAGAGTGGGAGATGAAGGAACAGGTGTGAGAGAGTGAGAGATGAAGGAACAGGTGCAGAGTGATGGACAAAAAAAAGATGGGATGAGAATTGACATTAGGATTTCGGTGAGACGTGATCCAGGACAACAGTCGGGTGTATTATACTGGTGACACTCAGAGTGCTGGCCAGAACTCCTCTAATGTCGGTGGTGTGCTTACCTCACACACGCAGTCTGCAGCTCCCGTCCCAACACTATCTCCCTGCCATCCTACCTTCTCTACCTACCTACCTGCTAATAGCGTTGAAGGTGATGGTCCCTGGGATCCGGTCTCGGACCAGGTCTCCTGGTTGAGCACCACTGATGATTTTTTCTTTTTTCTTGCAATAAAGACAGAAAAGTTACCATCACATCTTGTAATTTTTTTTACGGAGTATAAAGGCAAGCCAGCTTCCAAGCCTCTGTTAAATGACGCAAAACTCCATCGGACATGATATCATATGGTTAGACCAGAGAATTTATTAAATTTCTACTAACAAACAAAACATCACCATCCTACCTCCATCGTACTGTCACATTTACGGTAGTGTCTTTAGTTGGCATGTATGTCCCCTGGCTGCCTCTCTTCGCATCTCAAACAGCCTGTCCTTATCAACTTTATACAAGCTGAGTAATTTGGCATGTCACGATCATGTCTCCCCTTGTTCTCTCTCTCTCTCTCTCTCTCTTCCAGTGTTATTGTGTCTCCCAAGTCTCTTCTCGTAGTCTGTCGCCTTAATTTCGGTACCAGTTTCGTCTGCAAATTTCTGGTTATTCTCTAGTTCATATAGTTTGTTTGGTCAGCTTTCTTCAAGAGGGAACGCGAAAAATTCCTAAAGTCAGTTCCTGATCAGCCAAGCATTAGTGCATAAGTTGGGATATGGGCAGCATCAGCTTGACCGATCAGGTCAATAACAAGGGACCAGGTCTCCTGGTTATTGGCCTGACGGTGACTTGGTTATTAGCGAGGACGGTGACTTTCAGCAGAGACTATGGCAACCCACAGACTATATGTGTGGGCTCTACTTTGGCGCTGCGTGCTCAAAAATGGGTCTAACCTACGATGAGTATAATTTTGGTGAGCGCGATGCGTGCCCTGGGTGTGCTTATGTAGCCTGTGAAATTTACAGTATACAGGAAAACCTCTTGCATAACAATACTGCTTCTTATCTCATTTAAATTCAGAAATGCGTAACACAGTGCAGCACCGCACAGAACAGCACAATGCAGCGAAGTACAACAGCGCATCGCATTACAGCAAAGCACATTGGGGCACAGCCAAGCACAACACAACACGGTACAGCACGGAACAGTACAGACAGTACAGCACATCACGTCGAGTAAAGCACATCACAGCACACTACAGCAAATCCCAGCACAGAGTAGGTGGAACCCAAACTGTACAGCGAGGATAGCCCTAGGCAGTGATTAGGAATTACCGTGTTGAGAGCCAGCCAGTAAGCGTGGGCGATTACCCGGGCGCCCAGCACCTAGCCAATCACACCCCAGACTTAATCCTCACGAACCAATCAACGCCGCCATTGCTTTGATTGATTACTCGTGTCAATTTTCCAGGATAAATTTACACACTGGGGAAATATTTTGACACGGAAGTTCCCTATACAAAAACTGCTGTAGTCACTTTCCCGTGACTATTAGTTTGGGGTCAGGGGCTGGATGGACTGTCACTGGCTGGTGTGAGGGGCAGGAGGGACTGTCACTGGCTGGTATGAGGGACTGGAGGGACTGTAACTGGCTGGTATGAGAGACTGTAGGGACTGTCACTGGCTGGTGTGAAGGGTTGTCACTGGCTGGTATGAAGGACTGGAGGGACTGTCACTGGCTGGTATGAGGGACTGTCACTGGCTGGTATGAGGGACTGTCACTGGCTGATATGAGGGACTGTCACTGGCTGGTGTGAGGGACTGGAGGAATTGTCACTGGCTGGTGTGAGGGACTGGAGGGACTAACACCTCACACTTTACAAAACTGCAACTGCCACAGAAAAAAAAAAGACAAGCAGTTAAATATGTTAGTACTTTGAAGAGGGAATCTGCAAATATCGAGAGAGATGTAAAAGACCCACACACCGAAAAGTGTTCCAATATGTTATGAGAGGGAAGGTGTCCACTTACAGAGGGAAGGTGTCCACTTACAGAGGGAAGGTGTCCACTTACAGAGGGAAGGTGTCCACTTACAGAGGGAAGGTGTCCACTTACAGAGGGAAGGTGTCCACTTACAGAGGGAAGGTGTCCACTTACAGAATGAAGGTGTCCACTTACAGAAATCAACCAAAGATTCCTATAGACTAGAAAATATTATGACCAAAGGTGCCTAAAATTCCACATGAAAAGAAAATTCCACAAAAATTACCTATCAGAAAATAATGGTATACAATACGGACAAAATGAAGAATTGGGCACATTACCTTATCTTGTCCTGTCTTCTGAGTGTAGTCCCACAAGACGGCGGGACTGATTACCTCGTCTTCTAATGTCTTCGCATAGCATCACTGTACTGAACTGATAAGGCCACTGCTTGGCGATATGTCTCTTTAAATATAGATACTCAGGTGTAATTCCTGCCCCTTAACCCACACCAGTGCATGGAAAAAGTGAATATAGAAGCATACATGGTCCATATAAAATACGTTCTACTTAGAAAGCCTATATGTCTGATCATATATTGAAAAGAACATGGAAACGCACAGAAGAAAAATGAGGTTACTGAATTGCTTAAAAACAAGCATATGTCACAACAAACGAAGGATAATCTACAACGGGAGATTGTCGAAACAGCAGAAACTAAACATTCATACCAGAGGGAAGAAATACAAAGGGAAAAAAAACCGTCCAGGAAATTAAAAAAATATTAAATATTTTTTCACGTATGCAAAAATCCGGGTCAAAAGCACCCCTGGTACTGGTCCACTACTCACAGTGGTTCATGCACCAGTGACAATAATAAAAACGAGTTAAATCCTTAAAGAACCGTATGAATCAATGATCAGCAATTATATAAAAGACAATAGTTAAGGATTCAAATAGTTGTTATATTACCTCTGCCCATCTTATATAAATCATTTATCTGCTAAAAGAACAAATTCTCTAGAATTCTGAAAGGGAATAGAAAATATGCCTGGGCTTAAACAATTGAATTCTGTTTATAAAGTGCAAAATACACCTAGCACGAGCACAAGGAATTCTTTGGAGAAAGACAAGAGCTAGGTGGAAGCCCAAAAGTCTTAAAAGATTGCAGACATACCTCCTCTGCACAAGGGATGAAGCGAAGAGTTGGCATATAAAACATAATACATCATAAAAGGGTACCGACACTCCAAATTACCAATTTTATGGTAAAGCAGAACCTACGCAAACTAAGTCAGCATGAGTTTAGAGTGAAAAGAGCATGCTTACTAGAACATTATGGTAAAATTACGGCGGCTTTGGAAGAAAACCAAAACGCAGATATAGTCCATTTGGACTTTAAGGTATTTGACAAATGCGATCATGGAGTGATAGCCCATAAAATAACGTCAATAGGTTTAACAGAAAAAGTAGTGAAATGGATTGTTTATTTTATAATGAATAACACAAAGCCGAAAACAAAGCAAAATCCAGCATTAGCAAAGTCAAAAATTCAATAACACAGGGCACGGTCCTCATCCTCATAATCATAGCAGACATAGATAAAAACATTAGCCCTAGTTTCGTATCGTCGGTTGCGGACTATACCAGAATAAACATGACAGTCGATTCGGCAAAAAATAATGAAATAACTGGAAGCACTTATCAAAGCCTTCCAATGGCAACTGAAAAATGATACGAGGTTCAATGGTGACAAATTCCAGCAGCTTAAATATATATGATAAAACTGAAGAACTAAAAATGGAGCATTGGATACAATACACAGGAGGACCATCTCAGAACGAAAGGAACATGTAAAAGATTTGGGTGTAATGTCAGATGACCTATCATTTAAAGTATACACTAAGGAAAATTCTGCAAAGGCCAGCACTTGGGTGGATAATGAGAACTTAGAAAACAATTGAAATAATGCTCTCTCACTTACAATATTGTTTGGTGACGACAATTTCGTTCAAGGCAGACAAGAGATCGACCCAAGTAAGAAAAGGTAGAGAGATAGTTTAATGTCCGCATAGAAAAATAAAACATTTAAACTACTGGGAACGCCCCAGAGTACTAGAAACGTACTCTCTAGAGCAAATAAGATCTGATGATATATTATGCAAGATACTTGAGGACCTAGCCCCAAATTTTTATACTCTCGTAACACTGTACAGGAGTGGAGAAGTGTACAAGAGGCCTAGTGAACAGCAGAAGCACAATTAAAAAACACCGTCAACAGTTGTGGTGAAACGCTGTTTAGGTTGCTTCAAGCAGATATCAGAACTTTTGCTGAAACAAATGTATATATTATCAAGAAACTGGATAGCTACGTCCGTCAATTGCCTGATCAACCAGGCTGTGATGGCTATGTGGGCCAGCGGACCTCCAGCAGTAACAGCTAGGTTGAACAGGCAATCAACAGAAAAGCATGGTCGCAGGCCAAGCTGAAAGAATAAAAAAAATAAATTAAAAAACGGTTACAGGTACATCATAAATACACCGTAGTGAGGCCGAGAAGCACACTGGTTCCTTGTACATCATAAATACACCGTAGTGAGGCCGAGAAGCACACTGGTTCCTTGTACATAATAAATACACCGTAGTGAGGCCGAGAAGCACACTAGTTCCTTGTACATCATAAATACACCGTAGTGAGGCCGAGAAGCACACTGGTTCCTTGTGGTTCTGGTCACACCGTCACCTTCATAACTTCCGCCCACCAACTGAAAACGAAACCTGGATGATGTTTCGGTCGATCCTTGACCATTATCTAGTTGCGAGTGACTGAAACATCAAGGTTCCTTTTGTAAAATACTTACATAAAATTTTAAATGAATAATAAAATGGCAGCACATACCTAAAACTCTTCTCCATTATGTCCTTCTCCGCCCTCCTGTCTTGCATTCCTCCTCCCTTACACGTTTTTCCATTTCTCCCCTTAAGTGGCATTGGAGGACGACCAAAACGCAGATGTGATTTACACAGATTTTGCAAAGGCGTTTGACAAATGCGATCATGGAGTGATAGCGCACAAAATGAGGGCCATAGGCATTACGGGGAAGGTAGGCAGATGGATTTTTGAGTTCCTAACACACAGAACACAAAAAGTAGTAGTGAACAGGGCAAGATCCAGCATCAGCGAGGTCAAAAGCTCAGTGCCCCAAGGCACTGTCCTGGCGCCTCTGCTGTTTCTCATCCTCATAGCAGACATAGATAAAAACACCCAGCACACTTTTGTATCATCATTTGCAGATGACACTAAAATAAGCATGAAAGTCACTACGGTAGAGGACACTGAAAAATTACAGGAGGACATAAGCAGGGTTTTCCAGTGGGCAGTGGAGAACAACATGACGTTCAATGGTGATAAGTTTCAGCTGCTTAGGTATGGAAAAAATAAAGAACTCAAAAGCAACACTATATACAAAACGCAAGAAGGTCACCACATAGAACGAAAGGAACACGTAAAGGACTTGGGAATAATTATGTCTGCTGATCTGTCGTTTAAAGACCATAACAAGACAAAGATCACAACAGCCAGGAAGATGACGGGGTGGGTATTGAGAACTTTCAAAACAAGGGAAATAATGCCGATGGTGACACTATTCAAATCGCTAGTGCTCCCCCACTTAGAATACTGCTCAGTGCTGACGGCCCCGTTCAGGGCAGGAGAAATAGCAGAGCTGGAACAAATCCAGAGATCGTTTACGGCTCGCATTGAGCCATTGAAACATCTAAATTATTGGGAACGCCTTCAAGTCTTGAACATGTACTCATTGGAGCGGAAGAGAGAGAGAGATACATGATAATATATACGTACATGGAAAGTACTTGAGGGCCTGGTCCCAAATCTGCACACTGCCATAACAACATACTGGAGTGAGAGATATGGGAGAAAGTGTAAAATAAACCCAGTGAGGAGCAGGGGTGCGGTGGGGACAATACGGGAGCACTGTATTAACATCCGGGTCCCAGACTATTCAACATCTTACCAGAAGATATCCGAAACACTGCTGGAACCAGTGTAGAAGCCTTCAAGAGGAAACTGGACAAATATCTTCACCAGGTGCCAGATCAACCAGGCTGTGATGGATATGTGGGGCAGCGGGCCTCCAGCAGCAACAGCCTGGTTGACCAGGCAAGCACCAGACGAGCCTGGCCCATGGCCGGGCTCAGAGAGTAGATACTCTCGAAACTCTTCAAAGGTATATCAAAGGTAAGTGAATCTTCCCTTACACCTTCCGCCTCTTCTTCCTTTACACTTTCCTCCGCATCTTCCCCTATGCCTTTCTGTTCTTGTAACGTGTTCCTTCTCTTCTTGGAAATAAATGGTATAAAATACCGACACAATGGAAAAATAAACACTTAAGCAGTATAATGTGATCCTTTACTGACAACGTTTCGCCCACGCAGTGGGCTTTATCTGTTTGTGACTTGATAAAGCCCACTGCGTGGGCGAAACGTTGTCAATAAAGGATCACATTATACTGCTTAAGTGTTTATTTTACCTTCTCTTCTTGCACCTCCCTCCTCCTCGTCCCTTACGCTATACGCCTTCCTTCGCCCCTTCTCTTCCCTCCCAAACACTTGGTAGAGTGGAGAGCGCCTTGTTTAGGGTCGTCTGTCTCCTGGGTCTGAAAAGAAACACTGCAAATGATAACGGCCGTCGCCTCGTTGTGCTAAACTTGGCCGCTATAACACGACAAATGGGTTATTCCCGTGAACATTAGTGCCTTGAGGAGCTCCTAGGCATTCCGACCACCCCTACCCCGTAACCCCCATTCACACACGCATGTACACACACACACACACGCACACGCAACCCACAGGTACACACAACTGGCATTATAAGCATCAGCCCCGTGACTGCTTCGTATTACCACGCACTGGGGATTATTTTGTCTTGTTGCCCTCATGAAACAGTGTGACCACTGCCACCACCGCTTCTGTTGTTGGTGGTACTGTTGTTGCTGGAGTAGTACTGATGTTGTGGTTGTTGTTGTTGGTGTGGTACTCTTGTTGTGGTTGTTGGTGTGGTACTGTTGTGGTGGTTGTTGTTGGTACTTTTGTTGTAGTTGTTACTGTTGGTGGTACCTTTGCTGTGGTTGTTGGGGGTTGTACTGCTGTGGTTGTTGTTGTTGGTAGTGTTGTTGTGGTTGTTGGTGGTGGTACTATTGCTGTTGGAGGTGGTACTGCATGCTATTGCGGTTGCTGTTGATGGTGGTACTGTTGTTGTTGATAGTGGTACTGTTCTTGTGGTTGTTGGTACTTTTGTTGTTGTTGGTACTTTTTGTTGTTGTTGGTGGTGGTACTGTTGTGGTTGTTGTTGGTGGTACTGTTGTTGTGGTTGGTGGTGGTAATTGTTGTGGTTGTTGGTACTGTTATGGTTGTTGGTGGTAGTTGTTGGTACTGTTGTTGCGGTTGGTGGTACTGTTGTTGTGGTTGTTGGTGGTACTGTTGTTGTGGTTGTTGGTGGTACTGTTGCTGTGGTTGTTGGTGGTACTGTTGCTGTGGTTGTTGGTAGTACTGTTGTGGTTGTTGGTAGTACTGTTGTGGTTGTTGGTGGTAGTTGTTGGTACTGTTGTTGCGGTTGGTGGTACTGTTGTTGTGGTTGTTGATGGTACTGTTGCTGTGGTTGTTGGTAGTACTGTTGTGGATGGTGTCGGTACTATCTTTGTGGTTGTTGTTGGTGAAGGTACAGTCTTCGTGGTGGTTGTTGGTGAAGGTACAGTCTTCGTGGTTGTTGGTGTAGGTACAGTCTTCGTGGTTGTTGGTGTAGGTACAGTCTTTGTGGTTGTTGTTGGTGAAGGTACAGTCTTTGTGGTTGTTGTTGGTACTGTTGTTATGGTTAGTGGTAGGCTGGCCAGACGTCCTGATTTAGGTAGGACAGTCCTGATTTTGAGCACTCTGTCCTCCTGACTCACGAAATCGTAATGGCACGATTGCAAACAAACCATGGTACAGGTGGGGATTGAACTTGCGGCAAGTGAGTCGTAAAACTCCAGGCGAGCGCGTAAGCCACTGGGCCAGCTGGCTACAATAAGATTCATACAACTAGGTATATTTATACACCATAGGAAGGTCAGCACAGGCCCCACTGTTCCTTGTGGTCACAGTGGGACCCGTGCTAACCTACCTCCCTATAGTGTATAAATATACCTAGTTGGATGGATTTTACTGTAGCCAGCTGGCCTGGACTCGCTGCCGGGAGTTCAATCCCCACCCGTACCGTACTCTGCGCCACCTCAAGCAGGACGTTAATTTGTCCTTTTTGAGGCCTGTCTAAAAAAAAATATATATAAATTACCTTACATATATTAACACATAGAGAACTGAAGGCCACAATAACCAGTGACCTATTTTAATTATAATTTTATGTAGCTGCCACTGACACCACACGAAGCCGCAGTGAACGTGTACGAGACGAGTCAAGTTATCAATCAAGTACACATCAGAGTCTGTAGATGAATGGTGCAGAGAACCGACAGCTACAGCTACTGCTGTTTCCGTTACATCTGCTGCTGCTGGTGTCTGAGGGCTACGAAGATGCATAATAACACATTTCTATGGCGTTGTCTCCCTCATATGTTTCTCGTTATATTGGACGGAACCAGATACACGTGTGTTGGCTCATATCCTAGCATGTATTCATGTATCCGACCTTAGTATCCAGAGCACGGGGCGCGCGACACACACACACACACACAGTGAAGAGGCGGGGCCAGGAGCTGTGACTCGACCCCTGCAACCACAAATAAGTGAGTACAGGCTAAGTGTCTACCGACAAGTGCATTTGACAAAATGGTAACTATCTCTCCTCTCCCTTATCATTCCGTCACTCTCTTTTTGCCTTCCATCCCGTCTTGCAATTCGAGAATTGGAGAGCAGAATAACACAGGAATAAACAAAACGGCTCACCTTCTGTTTTTCCTTATTCCATCCTTATTTTTCTCATTGTCTTTCTTTTTCCTATATTTACTACATCCATTCTCCTGCCCCCAGAACACCCCTGCCCCATAGCGGGGTGTGTGCTTCCCCAGGTTGCTGGTGCCTGGGTGTTTCTTCTGGAAGTTGTGTTTTCTCTGCTGGTTCTCCCTCCCGTATTTTTTACCTCCTGTCAGACACAGCCGTCTATTATCTGTTTTTATGAAGCGCTGGATGATGTTCACTCTCCTTTCTTGCCGCAGTATGTGCGTGCGTGAGCGTGTGCGCGCCTTAGTTACCAGTTTGTCAAAGGTACTTGTCGGTAAACACTAGGCGCGCGTGCGCGGGTGTTAGTTACCATTTTGTCCTAGGCACATGTCGATTTGACACTAGGCCTGTTGTGTGTGTGTGTGTGTGTGTGTGTGTGTGTGTGTGTGTGTGTGTGTGTAGCTACAGATCCAAAGCAATGCTCCTTCGATTTTTTTTTTTTTTTTTAAATTTTACATTTTTTTCGCCGAAGCGGCTAATGTATTGTGTACCCCATATCCATCCTGTGGAGGGTAGCGCAAAAGCATACTGATATACAAGAGGCCTAGGAACTAGGCCTTAAAAGGGTTAACAGGAGTACATCTCGATTTATATCTACATTTGTATTATATGTTACAGAAGATTTAGGATACTTGCTTAACATGTCTGGTATCTTATTTTCATTATTAAGATACCTTGACATGTCACATAGGTTATTATACAATCTCTTTATTCCTGAATAAGTGTATAATTATTGAACACAGTGTTCAAGAAAGTGGCCATAAGGCCGGCCACATACTTATTATTTACTTTGATCAATGTGTGTGTCTGTCAAACTGCCAGAAGTACCTGTAACCAAATCTAAGCCTGGCTGCTACATCTGTCGGTCTGTTCACATTGCAATTTGCTCCGTCGACATACTTTTCTAGGTTCAAGTTGTCTACTCGGGCTTCTAACTGCATTCCAATAACATTTACATTCATTGTTTATTTTTCTCCTAATGTTAGACAGATATACCAAGTTAATATTTTTAAGTTTTCATTAATGAAACTTTCTTTGGCTAACTTATCAACTTTGGCATGAAGGAGTAATTCAATGTGTGATGGAAACCATAACAACATACATTAATTCCCCATTCTCTGATTTTCGAATATCTGCATCTGGCATCTCCAAAGAACGTGTTGTTAGTCATTAAGTGCGTCAAGCGCCCTCGCTGATGATGGAGTCAGTGAGAATCAAAGAGTCTAGTTCAGTGTCATAAGTTAACTTTAGTGTCATTAGGATGACAATTTAGTTTGCAGTGTAGACGCCCAGATGTTAATTCTTTACTTAACCCAACATTGTTGGTACAGTTGCTATCAAGAGAGGTGGCAACAAGAGATGATGCAGCCCTGCCAGCAGATTCCTGCTTACATCTGTCAGTGTATATAATTTGATATATTATTACTAACATTTAAGGGAGAAAATTTTTCTTCGGCAGTTACATTTTCAACTGCCTGAGAATAATACTTTCCTTATATCACTTGGCTTTGCTAAAGTGACATAAGGAAAGGACTAGTGATGAGCTTCTTGGGAGGGATTTTAAAACTTACTGTCTGGAAGTAGATAAACACTGATCTAAATGGGTTGTGAAAACATTCATTTATATTAAGTTTTACAACCTGCACGAACAGTATCTCTATAGATGACAAGATTATTTCACCCCTCCATGGAAGTTTTATTTATAAAAACTACATATGCTCGTTATGTTCCGTATCATATAACTAAAAAAATCAATGGTTGTAAAACTTGCTACCTCCTCTTTTAAATCATTCCACTGTTTACCCATCGGCTCCACCTTTACAACTGTGGCCTCTGTTTTCCTCTTACAGGTACTAAGAAAGTCCATCTAGTCTTACATGTTCCTATATGATCTTACATGGAAGAATCACAATGCAACGTGTGACTGCAATATAAAAATATCAGTGAAAATAGAAAAAAACCCATCTGAGCGCATTCATGTGCTAACATATAAGAGAAGCATATTTTATATGTTTAACACTGAGGTAATGCCAGTGAGGTGCTACCAGTGAGGTGATACCAGTGAGGTGATACCAGTGAGGTGATACCAGTGAAGTGATACCAGTTAGGTGATACCAGTGAGGTGCTACCAGTGAGGTGACACCAGTGAGGTGATACCAGTGAGGTGACACCAGTGAGGTGATACCAGTGAGGTGACACCAGTGAGGTGATACCAGTGAGGTGACACCAGTGAGGTGATACCAGTGAGGTGATACCAGTGAGGTGATACCAGTGAAGTGATACCAGTTAGGTGATACCAGTGAGGTGCTACCAGTGAGGTGACACCAGTGAGGTGATACCAGTGAGGTGACACCAGTGAGGTGATACCAGTGAGGTGACACCAGTGAGGTGATGCCAGTGAGGTGCTACCAGTGAGGTGCTACCAGTGAGGTGATACCAGTGAGGTGATACCAGTGAAGTGATACCAGTTAGGTGATACCAGTCTGGTGCTACCAGTGAGGTGACACCAGTGAGGTGATACCAGTGAGGTGACACCAGTGAGGTGATACCAGTGAGGTGACACCAGTGAGGTGATACCAGTGAGGTGACACCAGTGAGGTGATACCAGTGAGGTGATACCAGTGAGGTGACACCAGTGAGGTGATACCAGTGAGGTGATACCAGTGAGGTGATACCAGTGAGGTGACACCAGTGAGGTGATACCAGTGAGGTGACACCAGTGAGGTGACACCAGTGAGGTGATACCAGTGAGGTGACACCAGTGAGGTGACACCAGTGAGGTGACACCAGTGAGGTGATACCAGTGAGGTGATACCAGTGAGGTGATACCAGTGAGGTGATACCAGTGAGGTGATACCAGTGAGGTGATACCAGTGAGGTGATACCAGTGAGGTGATACCAGTGAGGTGATACCAGTGAGGTGATACCAGTGAGGTGATACCAGTGAGGTGATACCAGTGAGGTGCTACCTAACACGGTGCCACAACACAAGTTATGTTCTTTCTGTAAAGAAGAAAGATCATTAGTAATAAAACAGACCTTATATATGGATATCATGTCTGTTTTCCTCCTGTCAGACAACAATGGCATCTTCTGCGTTATCAGCCTTTCACCATAACTTTTAATTAGAATATTTTATGCAAATAACCCGCGCATAGGAGAGAGGAGCTTACCACGACGTTTTGGTCCGACTTGGACCATGTTTTCTTAAGGTCTGGGCACCACACAGCCGATGCAAATAAAAAAAATTGGCTAATATATGATATAAACAGTTTTTTTTTTAAGCATTTCTCCATCTTTGTATTTGAAAATCAGTCAGTCGTTGCTGCGCTCTCTCTCTCTCTCTCTCTCTCTCTCTAATACCATAAGTATATTGTTACTATATTCTTTATTTGACCTGATTTTGCTTCCTCAGCTTCGTATTACATGGCATGTACATGCAGTACATTAAATCCATCATTCTTCTATCGCTCCATTTGCTCACTTTATTCATGTCATCCTTTAGATTCACAGACATTTCTGGAATTTTACCTTAACACCTTCTGGCATCACCCGCAAATATATTCATATAATTTTTTTATTCCGTTTGGTAAGTCATTTGGTAAAAAAAAATATATAAATTTTTAAGGGCACGTAACAATCGTTGTGGCACCCCACTAATGAAATCTCCCCACGATAATATTTTTCCTCTTATAAATGTTTAAATTTTCCTCTCAGACAAAATGTTTCCACAAATCTCTCATGGGAAACTATCATTATCTTTCTTAAAGTCTAGATAGATACAATCTGCTCATCTCCATATCTCTCATGAACAATTCCCGTGACTCTCGTAATAACTACAAGATATTTAATACGGATGAATTGGCAAAAAAATTATTACCAATTAATAGGTTATTGTTCTCTTAAGTTGTTAATAGACGTCTCCTTAATGGCTTTTTGTGTGTGTGTGTGTGTGTGTGTGTGTGTGTTGGGGAGTTTAGGGGGGAAGGAGGGAGGGAGGGGAAAGGGGAGAGAAAAATTACCTCTTATAAGAATAATTTGCTTTTTATTTATTTATTAATATCTCCTCGTGTTTGATTCCCGTTATTTTATGATTTTTGTTTCTTTTAGCAGACTTCTATATTTTTATGTCATCTCTCTATTCCAATCCTTTCTATTTCACCTTTTTCCCGATATTTCTTTTAATACTTTTTTTTTCTTTTTCGACATTTTTACCTGAAATTTGCAGTTCCCATTAATTTTTTCAGTTACATATTGCATCGCTTTCTTTATTTTTTAGCAAACATTCTTTTTTCCTGTCGCATTCGTCCAATTTTTATCGAAGTTTCTACATTCTCTTTTTTTTTTAATTTAATTCGTTATTCATTTAGAGTGCAGCATGATATTTCTGAGTGCACACTTGAGTATGGTTTCCTGGTGAACGTTACATTAAGAGTTCCTGCTGTGCCAAATTATTTAACACCAGGGTCACCTGCTTACACCTAACATCCTGCTAATTTTTCTTATATTGGTCAGATGAAGACTCCTTGCAATTCTCTGAAGCTTCCAGTGCTTTGTCCCATTTTTGAAGTGATATATATATATATATATATATATATATATATATATATATATATATATATATATATATATATATATATATATGCAGAATAGGTAAAAGTTGCTATTTTGGCTTAAACAGCAACGCTCTTCTTGCCGAATAAGGCAAGCAAAAATTTGTGTATGCAATAATTTCGCAAAAATCATTCTGAACCTAACGAAAAAAATATATATTTCATTGCGTTTGTTTATTATTAAATTATTGTAAATTATTGTAAATTAAATTATGTGTATGTATGTGTGTGGAGAACAATCAGGAGAAAAATAACGCGAAAACATATGGGAATATTAAGTAACGGTGTAATAAAGAATACTACAAAAAACAGAGTTGTTCTTAGTTACGTCATTAATATGACGCCAAAAAGATGAGCAAATATGAAAATGATCTAAAAACTTATGATGAAAAAATAAGGAAAACAAAAGTTAGATTTGATTAGTAATGCCGGGAATAATGAAGCTTTGTGAGGTAGGTGGTAGTGGCGTCTCCAGGATGGAGCGGTAAGGTCGAGAGTCCCCTCTGGTGAGTGTGGGAGTGGCGAGCTTGGGCACTACTGTGGCTTACCTGCCTTATGCCCTCCACTTTCCCTGCGTCTCTGAAAAAGTTTGTTTGTGATCGTCCGGAGCTTTTGTGCAGAGAACCAGCGGCGGCACTCATTAGTAGGCACGGGGCAGGTGCCCCATGCTGGGTGCCCCGCGAGCCCGGTGCCTGCTCTGTGTAGTAGTAGTGGTGCTGGTGGTAGTAGTATTACTAGTAAAAGTGGTAGTAGTATTAGTAGTAGTGGTACTAGTAGTGCCAGTAATAGTACTAGTCGTGGTGATGGTGGTAGTAGTAGTAATAGTAGTAGTACTAGTGGTAGCAGTAGTAGTTACTAGTTGTCAAACCGTCGATGACAGTTGGCAGATAGTGCAGTGTTAGTACATTTGTCCTAGGCAATGTCGATTAGACACTAGGCCGTTGTATGTATGGGGGTGTTGTCGAAACCGAAATGTTCGCCCTGAACGGCCCGTGTGAGCAGGCGCTGCCACTATGCCATGGGGGTTTGTGTGTGTGTTGTGTATTGTTGACCATTTTGTCCTAGGCACATGTCGATTAGACACTAGGCCTGTTGTGTGTGTATGTAAGGCAACACTTCGAAATGTGCGTAACAAGATTGGTTAACGGGATTTTTTTGTGTGTGTGCGTATGTGTCTGTGTGTGTCTCTGTGTGTCCCTTCGTGTGATCCTGCGTGTGACCCTGCGTGCGTCCCTGCGTGCGTCCCAGCGCGCCTGCTTGCGCGTACGTATGTGAGCGTGCGCGCCTGCAAGTGCTATAGATGTTTCCAGTTTTACCATTGAATAAATCCAATGGTAAAAAGTACCACCTGCAAAAGGCGGAAATTAATCCCTAAATACCCCAACAGTTTCCAGAATTAATTTGTATAAAAAAGTTACAACTATGAGGAAATAAGATGAATCAATATTTCCACTTGTTTGTACTCAATACTGTGTTCAAATATTTTTGCGCACCCATGAGCGTCGTCATCGTAGCGGTGGTGGTAGTCGTAGTAGTAGTAGCAGTAGCAGTAGTCGTAGCAGTAGTTGTAGTAGCAGCAATTGTAGTTGTAATTCTTATTGTTTTGTTGTTAGTATGATCATCCGTGGATACTGTCACTCATGTGTTAGTGACTGGCTCGTGTACACTGCAGATGTTAGGTCTCCACACCCAACAATGGTATAAGCAAATCAACCCCTCAAAGAATCAGCAGTTTTTCAGAAGTTCTTTGGGACGAGCACGATTAACAAAAAAAAAAAAAATCCCGTTAACCAATCTTGTTACGCACAAGACTCCAGAGAGATAAAATCCTGTCATCTTATCTAAGAAGATAAGTCTCCTATTCCAGCTAAAGAACATTGCTGTCGTGTCTCTCACAGGTTAGTGGGAGTTAATATTGTTATTTGTAGGTAGTTTAGTTGGTGCTCACATAGTGGCACCTGACCTGAGAGTTGAGTGCTAGGCGCTCGGCACCCGCTGGCAGAAGAGGCTGCAAGATAAGTAACCTCGCATCTGCCGTCCGTCCACGATACAACCGCTAAAGCACATTCATCTCAAGAGGGGTTTGACAAGTAGGCCGTGTCAACGGGCGTATTTAAGAAAGAGGTATTATGAAGTGAAGAACGTTCAACAGACAAGTACTGTTAAAGGACAGGGCTTAACGAGCAGATATTAGTAATGGGCAAGGTTCAACAGACGAGGTTCTGTTAACAGATAGGGCTCAACCTCTTTAGCTACAGGACTACAAAGGCAGAGTGCTACTATCATCTTCTTGGATGTGTTTTACTGTGGTGGCGTGTGGTGAGCATAATGTGGGCCAGTGTACCAGGTTTTTACCAGAAGCTGCCCACATCTTTTACCTTGTATCAGGACGTGTTGTTAGTCCTGTGAATGTGATTTAAATTAATAAGTGGACATCATGTCAGTCAGTGCATCCTGAAACGTGGTCACTCATCAATCTCTTGAATCTTTTGAGGATCATTTTTAATTATCCTACCTGTACATAATTACTGATTACGTTATGGTAAATTTTTGATACCTATTTCCTTTGCTTTCAACTTTCACTTTGGGGTCCAGTCAACAGCGACTTTATTTCACATGGCAGCACTGTAAGAAGTGTTCTTTGAGGGAGTGATGGTAGCAAAGGAGACAACCGTAGACTGTTATGACGCGTTAGATAGGTAAGCGTAACTGAGCCAAGCCTATCACGTCTACCTACCTGCTATGCCTGGTCGAGTCTGAGACAGAGACCTGTGAAGGTCGACCTATATGCGGGGGGTGGGGGGGGGGAGAAAAGAGAGAGAGAGAGAGAGCGGGTTAGTCACCTGACTTAAGGTTTGGCCAGGGAGCCTGCCTATAAATGTTGCTATATTTCATTGTGTTTGTTTATTATTAAATTATTGTAAACGTATCTAAAATATATTTAGGTGGATTAGGCTACATTAAATTGCGCTTGTTATAATAAGGTTAGGTAAGTTTTCTAAGGTTCTACTGGCACAAAATCATTATTTTTTACATTAATATAAATGAAAAAATATATCTTTAAACGTATAAGAGAAATTTTTAGAGAGGACTTAATTTTAAACGAGTTCTTACTAATTGACCAGTTTTACCTATTCGGCACGACATTATATATATATATATATATATATATATATATATATATATATATATATATATATATATATATATATATATATATATATATTTTTTTTTTCCAACAAGTCGGCCGTCTCCCACCGAGGCAGGGTGACCACCGAGGCAGGGTGACTCAAAAAGAAAGAAAATCCCCAAAAAGAAAACACTTTCATCATCATTCAACACTTTCACCTCACTCATACATAATCACTGTCTTTGCAGAGGCGCTCAGATACGACAGTTTAGAATAGTCCCTCCAAACTGTCAATATCCCAGACCCCTCCTTTAAAGTGCAAGCATTAACTTCGCATTTCCAGGACTCAAGTCCAACTAAATCTATAATAACCGGTTTCCCTGAATCCCTTCACAAAATATTACCCTGCTCACACTCCAACAGCTCGTCAGTGACAGGTCAACCAGCGGGCTAACAGCAGCAACAGCAGCCTGGTAGAACAGCAGCTGCAGCCTGATTGAACAGAAACTGCAGCCTGGTTGAACAGAAACTGCAGCCTGGTTGAACAGTAATCAACCAAAAAAAAAAAAAAGCCTGGCTTCAGGGAGAGCTGCAAAGGTAGAGGAACCCTTAAAACTGGTAACATGTATGATAGCAGGAAATACCTTCCTGTGTTGTTTTCTTCCTGTACATGTGATAGTGGTATATATGTAATAGTGGTATCCAATGCTCGGCTACAAAATCTGATACTGTAAACTTTTTACATCCGTCACCCATATCATTTCTTATCAGTGGCATTCGTAATGTCAGTAGCGTCCTGGCAGCAGTGCCGGCGGAGGTGTACTGGTGGAGTACTAGTAGTGGAGGTGCACTGGCGGTGGTGGGGTACTGGCGGTGGTGGGGTACTGGCGGTGGTGGCGTACTGGAGCTGATATTATTAGTGGCGATGATGGAGGTGATGTAGGTTGTGGCACTGATAACGGATGAGACGATATTTGCGGAAACAGCGGACACAACCAAGAGAACCAACAGGAAACAAGACAGACGAGTCTGATTACAAAAACCTAACAGGAAGGTGGCAAGGTCATATATTTCCTTTCAACTTTTTGTTATAAATGGAGGGAGAGAAGAGGCAGGCTAAACATTCTGCCATTTCCATTATATATGGACAAGGACGAAGGAACAGACTGGTAGCCACCAACGTGGATGAGCAATCACAATTCACACATCAATCATCGCATCAGTAAACAGCCTTTCCATTCCACTTGAACCTGCTCCAGGGTGGGCCTCCCTCCTCAAGTATGCTGTGTACCTTTACCTTTGATGAGTTTCGAGAGTTTCTCTACTCTCTGAGCCCGGCCATAGGCCCGGCTCGTCTTGTGCTTGCCTGGTCAACCAGGCTGTTGCTGCTGGAGGCCCGCTGTCCCACATATCCGTCAGAGCCTGGTTGATATGGCACCTGGTGAAGATACTTGTCCAGTTTCCTCTTGAAGGCTTCTACACTTGTTCCAGCCGTGTTTCGGATATCTTCTGGTAAGGTGTTGAATAGTCTGGGACCCCGGATGTTGATACAGTGTTCTCTTGTCCCCACCGCACCCCTGCTCCTCACTGGGTTTATTTTACACTTCCTCCCATATCCCTCACTCCAGTATGGCAGTGTGCAGATTTGGTACCAGGTCCTCGAGTACTTTCCATGTATATATTATCATGTATCTCTCCTCCGCTCCAATGAGTACATGTTCAAGACTTGAAGGCGTTCCCAATAATTTAGATGTTTCACTGGTTCAATGTGAGCCGTAAACGATCTTTGTATTTGTTCCAGCTCTGATATTTCTCCTGCTTTGAACGGGGCCGTCAGCATTGAGCAGTATTCTAAGTGAGGGAGCACTAGCGATTTGAAGAGTCACCATCGGCATTATTTCCCTTGTTTTAAAAGTTCTCAATACCCACCCCGTCATCTCCCTGGCTGTTGTGATCTTTGTCTTGTTAGTAAGTAAGTAAGTAAGTTTATTCAGGTATACACAAATACATTTAGATACATTATCATACATAGCAGCATATGTGTAGAGAACCTAGGATAACCCAAAAAAGTCAGACAGAGTGACTTATTTCAATTGGGGTCCATTATGGTCTTTAAAAGACAGATCAGCAGACATAATTATTCCCAAGTCCTTTACGTGTTCCTTTCGTTCTATTTGGTGACCCTCTTGAGTTTTGTATATAGTGTTCCTTTTGAGTTCTTCATTCTTTCCATACCTAAGCAGCTGAAACTTATCACCATTTAACATCATGTTGTTCTCCACTGCCCACTGGAAAACCCTGCTTGTGTCTTCCTGTAACTTTTCAGTGTCTTCTACCGTAGTGACTTTCATGCTTATTTTAGTGTCATCTGCAAATGATGATACAAAAGTGTGCCGGGTGTTTTTATCTATGTCTACTATGAGGATGAGAAACAGCAGAGTCTTCAGCGACTCGTAGAGAGCTCTTGTCCAGAAAGTTGCTTGCGTGCCCGTCTTAATACGGGTTGATTTCCATCTCGTTCGTTTGCGTTTGTTGCGTCGTATTCTTGAACTCTCAAATCGTTTATGCTTCTCGCCTGTTTACCTACTTGTTTCCTCCTTCGGGATGTGCAAGAAAGAGTAATGCATTCACCCAACTAACAACAGAAAATATTTATGATCACTTGTCAGCATCCAGGGCTTGAGCTACTGACCACCACCTACCAACACTGTCTGACGGACTGATGACGTTATATCTACAACTACTACTGTCTACTGTGTCTGAGTTTTGCTCAGACCTCTACAACAACAATTGTCCTCAAAGATTTGTTAAGTTATACCATGAATTAAGGAAAGATCCTGGACTTCACCTTACGAAACGGCTAAAGCAAATGCGATAGTAATTATGGACAAGGTAGATTATAGTGGAAAAATAAACAAGTTATTAGAAGACGGGTAAACTTACGTGTCCCTTAAATCTGTATTCATCTGAAGAAACCAATTGTGCTGGCAAGTTTTTTGGCAACAAAGATACCCAAGTGTTGTGTATGCATTTATTCATCAACTTGTCGGTATTGTATACATTCACATTTGATATGAATAATACGTATACATGTTTAACAATTCGCAAATGGGCGTAACTATTTGCAAAAATGATCTTTCAGTCCACAGTAGGATTCGAACTGTGTATTTTGATGCAGAGTGGGCAGGTTCGAATCCTGCTGTTGACTGAGAGATAATGTATGTATATATGCATGTGTGCAAAATAAACACAGGGGAAGATGAATGATAGCTCTAGACCTTTCGTGTTGCAATCAACACATCAGAGCTTGCAATGTCGCAGAAAAGGAGTAGGAAATCCAGGCAGATTCGTTCAGGGAAGCGACTCTCTGGATCGAGTCGTTCTCCTGAACGAAATTACCTTGATTTCCTACTTTATTTCTACAACACTGCAAGTTACTGATGTGTTAACTGCAACATGAAAGGCCTAGAGCTAATCATTCAAATCCCCCTGTGGTTATTATGCATCTTTTATCGATCGTTCGCGATTATTGCAATATGTATGTATGTATGTATGTATATATGAATAAAGTGTAATGAACACTTGTCAGTGCTCAATAATAACCAACAGATGGACAGAAACTCAGGATAAAAATTTATCTGTATATTTCGACCCCCTTCTGGGCTCCTCTTCAGTTTGTGTCTGCAGGTGGCAAGAGCTGCAACATCACCAGTGGCAGGTGGTAAGAGCTGCTACATCACCAGTGGCAGGTGGCAAGAGCTGCTACATCACCAGTGGCAGGTGGCAAGAGCTGCTACATCACCAGTGGCAGGTGGCAAGAGCTGCTACATCACCAGTGGCAGGTGGCAAGAGCTGCAACATCACCAGTGGCAGGTGGCAAGAGCTGCAACATCACCAGTGGCAGGTGGCAAGAGCTGCTACATCACCAGTGGCAGGTGGCAAGAGCTGCTACATCACCAGTGGCAGGTGGCAAGAGCTGCTACATCACCAGTGGCAGGTGGCAAGAGCTGCTACATCACCAGTGGCAGGTGGCAAGAGCTGCAACATCACCAGTGGCAGGTGGCAAGAGCTGCAACATCACCAGTGGCAGGTGGCAAGAGCTGCTACATCACCAGTGGCAGGTGGCAAGAGCTGCTACATCACCAGTGGCAGGTGGCAAGAGCTGCAACATCACCAGTGGCAGGTGGCAAGAGCTGCTACATCACCAGTGGCAGGTGGCAAGAGCTGCTACATCACCAGTGGCAGGTGGCAAGAGCTGCTACATCACCAGTGGCAGGTGGCAAGAGCTGCAACATCACCAGTGGCAGGTGGCAAGAGCTGCAACATCACCAGTGGCAGGTGGCAAGAGCTGCTACATCACCAGTGGCAGGTGGCAAGAGCTGCAACATCACCAGTGGCAGGTGGCAAGAGCTGCAACATCACCAGTGGCAGGTGGCAAGAGCTGCTACATCACCAGTGGCAGGTGGCAAGAGCTGCTACATCACCAGTGGCAGGTGGCAAGAGCTGCTACATCACCAGTGACAGGTGGCAAGAGCTGGAACATCACCAGTGGCAGGTGGCAAGAGCTGCATCACCAGTGGCAGGTGGCAAGAGCTGCAACATCACCAATGGCAGGTGGCAAGAGCTGCTACATCACCAATGGCAGGTGGCAAGAGCTGCTACATCACCAGTGGCAGGTGGCAAGAGCTGCTACATCACCAGTGGCAGGTGGCAAGAGCTGCAACATCACCAGTGACAGGTGGCAAGAGCTGCAACATCACACGTGGCAGGTGGCAAGAGCTGCTACATCACCAGTGGCAGGTGGCAAGAGCTGCTACATCACCAGTGGCAGGTGGCAAGAGCTGCTACATCACCAGTGGCAGGTGGCAAGAGCTGCTACATCACCAGTGGCAGGTGGCAAGAGCTGCAACATCACCAGTTGCAGGTGGCAAGAGCTGCTACATTACCAGTGGCAGGTGGCAAGAGCTGCAACATCACCAGTGGCAGGTGGCAAGAGCTGCAACATCACCAGTGGCAGGTGGCAAGAGCTGCTACATCACCAGTGGCAGGTGGCAAGATCTGCTACATTACCAGTGGCAGGTGGCAAGAGCTGCTACATCACCAGTGGCAGGTGGCAAGAGCTGCTACATCACCAGTGGCAGGTGGCAAGAGCTGCATCACCAGTGGCAGGTGGCAAGAGCTGCTACATCACCAGTGGCAGGTGGCAAGAGCTGCTACATCACCAGTGGCAGGTGGCAAGAGCTGCTACATTACCAGTGGCAGGTGGCAAGAGCTGGAACATCACCAGTGGCAGGTGGCAAGAGCTGCATCACCAGTGGCAGGTGGCAAGAGCTGCAACATCACCAGTGGCAGGTGGCAAGAGCTGCTACATCACCAGTGGCAGGTGGCAAGAGCTGCTACATTACCAGTGGCAGGTGGCAAGAGCTGCTACATCACCAGTGGCAGGTGGCAAGAGCTGCTACATCACCAGTGGCAGGTGGCAAGAGCTGCTACATCACCAGTGGCAGGTGGCAAGAGCTGCAACATCACCAGTGGCAGGTGGCAAGAGCTGCAACATCACCAGTGGCAGGTCTCAGGCCGCTTAACAGTCTTCCTAAATGTAGTTGAAAACTTTATATTTTTAGATAAAAACATGAACAGATTTTTTCCGGGTACATTATCGGCACTAGACAAAGTTTGTTATTTCCCCAGAGTTGCCGCAGCTACTGCCACCACAGCCACCCTGCCATCGTCTTAATTACCTTCATCACCGCTGCCACCGTCATCACTGCTGCCAGGACACCACCGTCATCACTGCTGCCTGGACACCACAGTCATCACTGCTGCCTGGACACCACAGTCATCACTGCTGCCTGGACACCACAGTCATCACTGCTGCCTGGACACCACCGTCATCACTGCTGCCTGGACACCACCGTCATCACTGCTGCCTGGACACCACCGTCATCACTGCTGCCTGGACACCACCGTCATCACTGCTGCCTGGACACCACCGTCATCACTGCTGCCTGGACACCACCGTCATCACTGCTGCCTGGACACCACCGTCATCACTGCTGCCAGGACACCACCGTCATCACTGCTGCCTGGACACCACCGCCATCACCACCGCCAGGACACCACCGCCATCACCACCGCCAGGACACCACCACCATCACCACCGCCAGGACACCACCGCCATCACCACCGCCAGGACACCACCGCCATCACCACCGCAAGGACACCACCCTCATCACCACTGCCAGGACACCACCGTCATCACCGCCTGTGATACACAAATGCTCTTCTCCAATACCAGTTCGACCTCTCGCCAACTTTCCTCACTGAGCGCCTGTTTAACCAGGCTGTTGCTGTGAGCGGCCTACTGGCCCACATAGCCACAACATGGTTGATCTGGAAACACAAACTAAGAGGCGAGGCCAGAGGCTAGGACTACTCCTGGAAACACAAACTAAGAGGCGAAACATCCAGAGACCTCCAAACACGCATTTCAGAACACCAGTACGCAGGCAGATCTGACGACTCAAGAAATGCCTGTGTTCAACACCGAAATTTACACAACCATTTAATCAACTACAGAAACGCAAGACTCATCGCCAGAGAAGACAACACTCAATACCGAAGAATCCTGGAATCATCACTTATCTGTATATCCAACAACTTCAACCAGAATAACGGCTTCTACAACATAGCTGAACCTATTGCCAAGAAACTTCTTCAACGCTATACCACATAGAACTCAAGAATGGAACACTACAGGTCATTTAAGTCACACAAGGTTTTAAACTATCACACTACTTTGAAGACTGTCACATGCAGCTTTCTCCACCTGACCCAGCATTCTCCACCTGACTAAATCTTATAAATACTCATGTTACTCTTTTTCCACGTAGATCTGTCTGACTCGATAAAGCCCACTGCGTGGGCGAAACGTTGTCAATAAAGGATCACATTATACTGCTTTTGTGTTTATTTTTCCAACTAAGAGGCGGAGACAGGAGCTAAGACTACTCCTGGAAACACAAACTAAGAGGCGGAGACAGGAGCTAAGACTACTCCTGTAAACACAAACTAAGAGGCGAGGCCAGGAACTAAGACTACTGGAAACACAAACTAAGAGGCGAGGCCAGAGGCTAAGACTACTCCTGGAAACACAAACTAAGAGGCGGGGCCAGGAACTAAGACTACTCCTGGAAACACAAACTAAGAGGCGAGGCCAGAGGCTAAGACTACTCCTGGAAACACAAACTAAGAGGCGAGGCCAGAGGCTAAGACTACTCCTGGAAACACAAACTAAGAGGCGAGGCCAGAGGCTAAGACTACTCCTGGAAACAATTCGGTGCGCACGCGCGTGTGTGAAGAAGCACATTCACATTCAGTACGAATAAATGCAGAGTTTACCCAGGTTACTTCTTATTAGTGCGTAGTTGTAATATTTCTGTATGAAAATTCATCCTGGAAACTGTAGGGTTATTTCAGGATTAATTTCCGCTCTCTCCAGGTGGTATTTTTACCTGAGATTTATTAAAGAAATCAGACTGAAAATATGTTCTGACTTGGCATTTCGTTAATTGGCTCTCAAGGTTAAAGTTGGTGTACACACACACACACACACACACGCATATACAACTACTTAACACACACATACACACACGCACGCATAATACACTACACATACACACACACATATACAACAGGCCTAGTGTCTAATCGACATGTGCTTAGGACAAATTGGTAACTAACACACACACGAGAGCTCTACCTGAGAAAACATGTACAAAAACTAGATAAAGTCCAGAATTATCGAAGACTAAAATACTAAAGTATACAACACTAAGCTAAGAGAAATATAAGCAACCCCCCTTCAAGGCTGGCGACGGTGCAGACCTGGAGAGTGTACAAAGAACTTTCACAGAACACGTAAGTACGATAAAGCACCTAAATTACTGGGAACGGTTGAAGGTCCTTGATCTGTATTCCCTGGAACGCAGGCGAGAGAGATACATGATAATATACACTTGGAAGGTATTGGAGGGATTGGTACCAAACCTGCCCAAGAAAATCACTCCATATGAAAGCAAAAGACTCGGCAGGAGATGAAACATTCCCCCGATGAAAAGCAGGGGCGCCACGAGTACACTGAATGACAACACCATAAGTGTCCGGGGCCCAAGACTATTCAACTGCCTCCCAGCATAAATTAGGGGGATTACCAATAGACCCTTGGCTGTCTTCAAGAAGACACTGGACAGGCACGTAAAGTCAGTACCTGACCAACCGGGCTGTGGTTCGTACGTCAGTTTGCGTGCGGCCGGCAGTAACATCCTGGTTGATCAGACCCTGATCCACTATGAGGCCTGGTCTCAGACCGAGCCTCGGGGGCGTTGACCCCCGAAACCCTCTCCAGGTAAACTCCAGATAAACCCGATTGCAACTTAAAATAAACGCAAGAGGATTATACA
Source organism: Cherax destructor (assembly GCA_009830355.1). Lineage (NCBI taxonomy): Eukaryota > Metazoa > Arthropoda > Malacostraca > Decapoda > Parastacidae > Cherax > Cherax destructor. The sequence continues at coordinate 936,604 of WNWK01000048.1, forward strand.
AGACAGAAAAGAAGTGAAATCAGCAGCAGGGGGCACTGATGACAGCTAATAACGCAGATCAGTCACAGGGCTGTCAGAAAGCACTTACTCAGTCTGAGGGTGATTAGTAAGTGGAACGATCAGGATGAGAAAGTGATGGAAGCAGATTTCATACATTGTTACATAAATATATATAAATGGTCCAAGTCGGGCCGAAACGTCGTCGTAAGTTCCTCTCTTTTATATGTGCGGGTTGTGTGTGTATATAACAGGCATACGAGATGTAGGAAAGTGCGAATATTCGTGAGTGGTCGAGGAGCGGTGCCAGGAGCTAAGCCACAAATAATCGAGAGAAAAAAAAGGAGAGTACAGCATTTTCCGACATATAAGGAGGACTTTTTTTTTTTACCATAAAAAGTCTTTTAAAATCACCCTTTGGATTACGCTTTAGCAATTATTTACTAAGATTACGTTACAACTGCTTGGAAACATCGCCTTATATGCTGGAAAATATGGTATATACCTTGTTTTACTATTCTCATCAATCTAGTTCATGTGTACGTAAAGGAATGGGAGCTTTAGTTTCCCATTTGTATCTGACTGTTGGAAGGATGCAAATTAATACCTCCATATTCTTGAAAATTTGGTCTCATCCAAAATAAAAAAAAAATGTCATCTACACATCTAAATCAAAATTGATCCAGAAAGGATATATGTTGCAATAATTCCGTCTCAAAGCCTTCTATAAAAAAAATATTAACAAAGACTGTGCTGAATGGATTTCTCTTTGACACTTTTCAGTTTTCGCCTTCAGGAAGTATCCACACTGAAACACCATCTGTAGTACAGAGTGTTGATATTTTAGGTGCGTTGCTTGATCAAGATTCAGGTTTGGCACGATCCTGGGAAAAAAGGTTATAACAATGACAGGGTATACACGGCACGAATGATATTCATCATGAACACGTTCTCACTATTAACTATGTGGCATGCTAAGAGTATGTTAGACTTTATTCGGCGTATGTCACACAGCCATATAGACATGCCTCCCGACCAACGAACCAGATGCTAAGGGTTTAATGAGAAGGGACCCCATCGTTATACCAGTTCCTTGGTTCAACCAGCCAATCACAAGGAAGCCCGTCTAAACTGTGAAAGCATTGTGGTTTAAAGCAGCTTTGGTAGACTCACCTTCCCAGCTGGTCGCTATGCTTCTCACCGTGTCTTGTGCTTGCATTCTCCTCATTGCACATAGTTGTAAATACTGTACATAAGCTATATACATATTATAAATACCAGCTTGTTTTTGAAGGAAATACAATCAATTACTTTCTCTGCTGCCGGTTTGCTGGTTCCTAAGTGGTTGTCGTGTTACAGCAAGATGTGCAGGTCAAATAGTCTACACCTGTGTTCGTAATAAACTATATTGAATGTATTCCCGACGTTTTGAGTGTTTTGCTTTCATAGCCCGGCCCAAGGCTAGGACTCAGGTCCGCAGGCCCTCATTGCCATCACATCTGATCAACCACATGAGGGAGATAATGATCTTATGATTTGGAAATTAGGTTTAAAAAAAATGGGTGTTTAACTAACCGTTTTGAGTTTTCTGGTAGCAGAATTAACATTAATCAAAAACAGACACAAGAGAGAAAGAACACTGTTTCAGTGCTGTATATACATTAGATTTCTAGCTTTTGCCGCCAGGGCGGTTAATTTATTGTGCACCCCATATCCATCCTGCGGAGGGTAGCACAAGAGCATATGGATAAACAAAAGGAATAGAAGGGTTCACAGGAGTCCATCTGGATATTTGAGTATAATTTATGTTTCATCTGTTGTAAGCAATTTTAAGATATTTGTTTAATATGTCTGGTATTTTATTTCCATTAATAAGATACTTCGACATATCACATATATTATTACTCTATTCCTCAATAAGTGGAGTAGATAATCAAGTACATAGTGAACTGTTCTAGACAGTGAATAACCGTAAGGTTGACCACACAGATGCAGAGACAAATTCAGTTATACGTTATCAGATTTCCTTGCAACATTCCTTTAGGATTTGTTGAAATGTTTAACTTCGTCGTTTTCAGGTTAACATTTTAAACGTTTTAGATATCCCTATAGATGAACAATTATTCTGGAGACAACATGCAGAAACAGCTTGTATACAGGGATAATGTTTTGCTCAGGGTAGACCTCTGCAGTTGAGCGAAATATAGTCCCAGTAACAGCTTACACACATTGTGAAGAGATCCATGTATTTTATTACTGTTTTTGCATATAATTTTATTGATATGAATAGTGTTAAATTATTTTTACAGCCACACGTGTCGGCATTACGACTGTACGTACAACCAATCTTAATTATTCAACTCTCTGATCGCGAGTTCTATCCCCACCCGTAGTATGGTTTGTTTCAATCGTGTCATTACGATTCGTGAGTCGTTTAGTTTTCCTTTCTGACCTTATGATCATTAAACTTATTTTTTTTAGGTGTTTTAAGGCTGATGGCAACATTTTGGGAATTACTCTTTGCCTGGATTTGTAATGCAAAATTCTGATAGGACAACCACTAAGAAAGTCGTACGTAATTTGTTTGTTACAGGTAGACTTAAATTGTCGAACTTGACCCAGTGTAAAATTAACGCAAATAACACTGAAACGCTGAGCTCCCACACAAATTTACTCATCAATGCCGAGATTATAGAGTGAAATGTTCAAAAATCATTAGTCTAAAAAGTTTTCGAAAACAAATGAATTACTTATCATTGACCTGTTATTTTGAAGCTTTATTATGCACCTCACACCCATCATATGATCCACAACAGTTTTAGTGCCAGTTTCTCACAGACTATCCTTACAAGTGCTTCCTGACGTCCTTCAGCCTCGTTATAGTGTTCGGCTTGAATTTAAAGCATCTTCTTCTGGTCCTTTTTACGTCAGTCTGCCTTGACCATCTTTTAAATATCTGCAAGTACCTTCTACATTGTGATCATATCTCACCTGACCCAACGCTCTTCCAGCAACTGTAAGTTGAACTTATTTTTTTTTAGCTAACCCCACAGTATGGGGACCGGTCTTAACTTTCTCAAGATTCTTTACATTCTTGACTAGGGGGAAAGGGGATCCAAGTGAGAACTGGTGTACATCTTAAACCATCACTATCAAGAGTCCTAAACGTAATTTGACAGTTATGTATTTGTCACCTTTACCCAGGCGCTTGCTTGCTTTTGTGTGTGTGTACTCACCTATTTGTGGTTGCAGGGGTCGATTCATAGCTCCTGGCCCCGCCTCTTCACTGGTCGCTACTAGGTTCTCTCTCTCTCTCTCTCCCTGCTCCATGAGCTTTATCAAACTTCATCTTAAAACTATGTATGGATCCTGCCTCCACTACGTCACTTTCCAAACTATTCCACTTCCTGGCAACTCTATGACTTAAGAAATACTTCCTAACATCCCTTTCACTCATCTGAATCTTCAACTTCCAATTGTGACCCCTTGTTTCTGTGTTCCATCTCCGGAACATACTGTCTTTGTCCACCTTGTCAATTCCTCGCAGTATTTTATATGTCGTTATCATGACTCCCCTAACCCGCCTATCCTCCAGTGTCGTCAGGCTGATTTCCCTTAACCTCTCCTCGTAGGATATATCCCTATGCTCCGGGACTAGTCGCTGTATGACCCTTGTAGGTTTAGAGCTTCATTTTTTATAATAATAATCCGTGACTAGTCTTGTTACAAACCTTTGCACTTTCTCTAATTTCTTGACGTGCTTGACCAGGTGTGGGTTCCAAATTGGTGCTGCATACTCCAATATGGGCCTGACATACACGGTGTACAGTCTTGAACGATTCTTTACTTAGCTGTCGGAACGCTATTCTTAGGTTTTCCAGGCGCCCATATGCTGCAGCAGATATCCGGTTGATGTGCGCCTCAGATGTGTTCGGTATTATACTCACCCCAAGATCCTTTTTCTTGAGTGAGGTTTGCAGTCTTTGGCCACCTAGCCTATACTCTGTCTGAGTTCTTCTTTGCCCTTCCCCGATTTTCATGACTTTGCATTTGGTGGGGTTAAATTCCAGGAGCCAGTTGCTGGACCAGGCTTGTAGCCTGTCCAGGTCTCTTTGTAGTCCTGCCTGATCCTCATCCGATTTAATTATCCTCATTAACTTCACATCATCTGCAAACAGGGACACTTTTGAATCTATCCTTTCCGTCATGTCATTCACATATACCAAAAAACAGCACTGGTCCTAGGATTGACTCCTGTGGAACCTCGTTCGTCACAGGCGCCCACTCTGACACCTCGTCACGTACCATGACTCGTTGTTGCCTCCCTGTCTGGTATTCTCTGATCCACTGCAGTGCCTTTCCTGTTATGCGTGCCTAATCTAGTAGCTTTTGCACTAATCTCTTGTGAGGAACTGTGTCGAAGGTCTTCTTGCAGTCCAAGAAAATGCAATCTACCTACCCCTCTCTGTCATAACTCCAGTAGGTTTGTGACACAGGATTTCCCTTCCCTGAAACCGTGCTGGTTGTCATAAGTTTGTTCCTTTCTAGGTGCTTCACCACTCTTCTCCTGATAATCTTCTCAATGACTTTGCATACTATATACGTGAGTGACACTGGTCTGTAGTTTAATGCCTCGTGTCTGTCTCCTTTCTTTAAAATTGGGACTACATTTACCATCTTCCATACCTGAAATTAAGACACAAGTGCAACATCTGGGTATCTTTACTGTAGACGTTTCGCCATCAAGTGGCTTTATCAAAACAAATTTGTATTGATAAAGCCACTGGATGGCGAAACGTCTACAATAAAGATACCCAAATGTTGCACATGTGTCTTAATTTCATCTTGTCGGTATTGTATACCATTCTTGTACATCTTCCATACCTCAAGTGGTTGCCCAGTTTCCATAGATGTGTTGAAGAGTGTTGTTACTGGCACATATAGCATCTCTGCAACTTCTTCGCCTCCTCAGTTGCGTGTATTTCATCCAGCACTTGTTGGTGTACTCTCCTATTCTGACTTCCCAAAGTCCTTTCTGTCTCTACTATAAATACTTTAAATCTCATGTTGAGTTTCTCACATATGTACTTCTTGGTCGTTCCTTCCTCAACCTGATTACTTGGTCCTTAACTGTTGTTTTCCTCCTGATGTGGCTATACAACAGTTTCGGGTTAGACTTGACTTTCGATGCTATGTCGTTTTCTTATTGTCGCTGCTCCTCCCTCCTTATCTGTGCATACTCGTTTCTGGCTCTTCGACTAATCTCTATTTTCCTGGGTCCTTTGTCTTCTGTACTTTTTCCATTCTCTAGCACACTTACTTTTTGCCTCCCTACACTTTTGGGTGAACCAAGGGCTCGTTCTGGTCTTCCCATTATTTCTGTTGACCTTGGGAACAAACGTCTCCTCTGCCGCCTTGCATTTTGTCACGTAGTCCATCATTTCGTTTACTGATTTTCCAACCAATTCTCTTTCCCACTGAACGTGTGTGTGTGTGTGTACATGCGTCCGGATATGCGTCGGCAGAAAATGCTTACACGTGTTAATTTCCTCATTCGGTATGCACATACAAGAGTTTGTAAGCCTTGTATGTTTACATGAGAGCGACAATTAGCAGTAATAAGAGGGCTTAACCCTGGCACTCTCACTGACCACTCTAATACCTTATTAATGTATAAATAACATTCTAATGCTGGATTATCTCCATAGTAATTGTACAATAATTGCATTGTAATTGATGCGTTATATCACACAAGAGATTATTATATTTAGTGGACCATAACAGATATTGGTTGTGTTGGCTGGCACTACGTAATTGTGTTTTGTGTAATTAATAAACCCCGACGGGACGGGGTATTAACAATATAATTTGACTCGGTATTTATTTGTATTTAATTGTTATTTTTTTACGCTGGGGAAGACAAGGCAGGACTATGATGTTTAAAACCTGGTATATTACCAGGATAAATACTAAGGTACGGCAGGGTGAGCAGGCAGTTACTCCATGTACAAACAATCCTTCGGCATGGCAATGGGTTCACCCATTAAGGGCAGCCATGGAAAACTTGTACATGGTGCACCTGGAGGAGAGACTTAAGATCCACATCCTAGAGACGTGGTATGATTTAGATATAAGAACGATGTTTTGGTGATCGATCCCAGAAACGTTTGACCACTGCTGTCTCAACAATAACACAGTACAACGCTCAGTCGAGTTTACCATGGAGGAACAAACTTGACGGACAGATTCCTTTTTCTGGAAGTTATAATTATCAGAAACGAGGGTTTTATAGAAATCCCATCAATAAAACCGACGTACTACACATCTTGTCCTACCATGACAACAGAACCGGAGGAGAAGGTTCATTATCAGGTTCTTCCTGAGAAACCATAGATTCTCTTCCTCCAGCACATTAATCAAAGAGTAATGTGACTACATCTGCAGTTTCTTCATGGAGCTATACAATATTACCCGAGGCAATGCTGTGAAAGGAAAGCAGAAAAAGACTACATAACACCAAACCTGGACCCTCCAATAACAAATAAATAGTTCTCCCGATTAACCAAACAAGCCAGTACCTCGTCAACAGTAATACTAGAGTTGTAGATAAATAGTTCACAACAGGATAATGAATTAGACACTTGTGCAACACTTGGGTATCTTTACTGTGCAAACATTTCGCCAATCAGTGGCTTCATCAGTCCAATACAAAGAAGAATGGCTGAAGATCAAAAGGAGTATGAGGTAATCAATCCCTCAGCCTGGAGTCTATGTGATCAGTCAAAGATTGATGGACTGATTATACTGGCTCCAGGTTTCAGCCTAGAGCCGATATAATCCCCTCAAACTCCTGATTTTCACCATTCTTATTTGTATAGGACTCATGAAGCCACTGTGTGGCGAAACGTTTCCTCAATAAAGATACCCAAGTGTTGCATATGTGTTTAATTTATCATGGATGATACATGCAACACTGTACATCGTGTACCTTTGATATATACCTTTGATGAGTGTCGAGAGTCTTACTACTCTCGGAGCCCGGCAATGGGCCAGGCTTGTCTGGTGCTTGCCTGGTCTACCAGGCTGCTGCTGCTGGAGTCCCGCTGCCCCACATATCCATCACAGCCTGGTTGATCTGGTACTTGGTGAAGATACGTTTCTAGTTAACTCTTGAAGGCTTCTACACTTGTTCCAGCCGTGTTTCTGATATCTTCTGGTAGGATATTGAATAGTCTGGGCCACGAATGTTGATACAGTGTTCCCTTATTGTGCTCACTGCACCCCTACTCCTCATTGGGTTTATTTTGCACTTCCTCCCATTTCACTCCAATATATTATGGCAGTGTGCTGATTTGGGACCAGGTCCTAGAAATACTTTCCAGGTATATATTTTCATGTACCTCTCTTTCCTCCGCTCCAGTGAGTACAAGTACAAGACTTCAAGGCGTTCTCAGTAATTTAAGTGCCTTTTAACTGCTTTACAGCAGTGGCCACAGCAACAACAATGTTCTCTAACAAGCAATGCAGAGCCACAATTACAATATTATTATGGGGAATAGCTAAACCTGTAGGAGTCATACAGTGCTTGGGAAACAGGGTAATCAGGTCTGATCCGAACAAAGGAAGGGGTAGTTCCCATTCCTAGGATCCAGAGCCCTTTACCGGCATTAACGCACATCTCCCACTGAAGCGAAGGCTAACAATGATTAAAAAGGAGTTAATATTATCTTAAGCAGAAAAGGGGTTAACATTATCTTGAACAATGGGATAATATTATCACCTAGAAAAAAAGGGGTTAATGTATTTAAACAAAAAGGGGTTAATATCACCTCGAAACAAAAAAGGATTAATAATATCACCTTGGAACAGAAAGGGTTCAATATCTTGAAATAAAAATAGGGTTAATATAATCTTCCAATAAAAACGGGGTTCATATTATCTTGAAGCAGAAAAGGGGGTTAATATTAGATAGAGGCAGTGACCACCCACTTGCTAACTTGTTATGGTTTACGAAGTGAAAGTTAAGACTCACGAATTCGTAAGAATACGAATCAAAACAAATCACAGAAAGGGTGGAGGCTTGAACTCATGGCAAGCGAGTTTTAGCATTCGCTAGCTGCAGGTTCGAATCAAACCCGGTCTGTGATTTGAAAAAACTAGACTTATTTTGTGACGCGCTGTATTCGATATAACGTACGCACTGAGAGGAGACCACAACCCGCACACAGAAGAATGATACGTTCTCTTAAGTATCGTTCTACTATGAACTGGTTATCTGTGTAATGTACGCACTTACATAATCACGTTCATATACGCACTTTTTTTATATAATCCTATACATGTACGCAGTTTTCATAATCGCGTACATAATCTACATTTGCGCACTTTCTACAATCACGTACACAGGCACACGTATTCTATATTCTCTTCCTTGTGCGCACTTTCCAGAATTACGTACATGGATATCACTCTATAATCACGTACAAGGGAACGCATTTTCTATAATCACGTACATGTAAGGACATTGTATATAATCATGCAACGTTATATCCACACAAACGTGTATTACCCTCATTGTATATAAACAGTTTAATCCTTTCTTTTTAAGGACTAAAGTAAATCTCTTTTATTTTAGGTATTAAAGTATCCTTGGGACAATTAAATGAATCAAAGCCAGTTTCAATTTCAGTTTTAATTACTCTTCCAGATTTTCAATTACTATTATTTGATCAGGGGAAAAAAATAACTGATATTTTGTATTAAATTTATTTATCCAACTACTCAAATTTTACTAATGTTGACATCACTGTTAAATGTCCGGTCCAATTTGGTTCGAAACGTCGTGATAAGTTTCATTGTCTTATATACTTTTTTTGTGTGTGTGTGTTGTTTCAGTGGCAGTATTGTGCCTTTTTATTCTTTACACTGTGCTTAACAATTCGCAAATTATTTACAAACATTATCTCTCAGTCCACACCAGGATTCGAACCTGCAAATTTGGCATAAGAGTCCCACACAGCCAGACTCCAGAATTCTGGAGTCTGGCTGTGTGGATAAAGTACTGTGTACTCTGATGCCGAGTTTGCACGTTCGAATCCTGTTGTGGACCGAGAGATAACGTCTTAACACTATGCAAGTGTACTTGAACAATGCACAGGAACACCTTCAGCAACATTTTCAATCACAGTTGCAGCACATATGCTGAACATTCATTACACTAAATCATCTAAAGATCTACGAAGATTTACACATAACTAGATTACCTTCGTTACACATCATGTACTTCGCTATGTTAGATCTAATTTTTTCTCCATCCACTGCAATTTAAACAAGGAAACTGCATTTAGAAGCTGAACAAATTACAAGATTTGTTGCAGTGAATTATTGCGAAATAAGATACTCGTCAACTTGTGAGTTGCAAATCACCACAAGTTCACGGAAAGTTGCAGGTCCTAAAAGAAAAAAAAAAGGCACAATATCGTTACCGGAACAATACGCGAATAACCCGCACACACGAGAAAGAACCTTATGACGACTTTTCGGTCTGACTTAAACCAACGACAAGTCACACATACTCCATGCTCCAGATCGGATCGAAACGTCGTCATAAACTTCTTTCTCCAATGTGCAGGTTATTCGTTCATTGCAGGTCCTAGCAGGGAGTAAAAAAAAAAGACGCTATATTAATTACCATCTTCGACAATGGTGAAGTGGCTGAGCGTCCCACCACTTCTTGGTGGTTCCTTGAGAAGCGGCAGCGTCTCTGGAGGAGTGTACCTCCACTAGGCCCGGGGAATCTACGGTGAAATAAGCATAATCATTTTATATTCTCGAAAGCTTGACCTAAACAAGAATCACATCAGTATGTTTATTTATGTTCCAAATGACGTATACTTCCATTGTTATTACCCTCATCACAGCGCCCCAGGTTTATGATGTAATTATAGAAGCTATAAGCTTGACAAAATTCATTTTTTAAAATAGTTAAATTACAATTACTAAACATTAATTAATTATAAGCTTCAATTACAATTACTCCAAGCCTTGCCTTAATGACCCTCTCGTGCTCGCTCGCGAGCGTGTGCGTGCGTGTGTGTGTGTGTGCGCGTGTGTGCAGTCTGCCAACGTGCACACATTATAGATGAACATAGCTCTGCCTCTGTAAATACGGAATAGGAACAGGAAATAGGTCTGGTCACAGACAGAGCCGCGGGGGCGTTGACCCCGAAACCCTCTCCAGGTATACTCCACGTATTGCACATACAAATACGTATTTGAGAGTAAGTGTGTATAACGAGCACTCAGCCGCGATTATTAGCTTGTTGCATTCTTAATAGACAACTAATCCACTACTCGCAACCCTTCAATACTCCTGGTGATCTGCAAACACCCGCAAGGCAGTTAACTCCTTTAACAAGCACAAGCATAATAGAGTCGCGCGCACACGCGCACACACACTTACACACACAGTGGAACCCACACCTTTTGAAGCATGTCTGAAAATTTGAGAAAGTGCAAAAATTTGTAATGAGACTAGTCCCGGAAGTAAGCGGTATGTCCAATGAGGAGAGGCTGACGGAACTCAACCTGATGACACTAGAGAGGACTATGACACTAGAGAGGACTATGACACTAGAGAGGACTATGAAACTAGAGAGGACTATGACACTAGAGAGGACTATGACACTAGAGAGGACTATGCCACTAGAGAGGACTATGACACTAGAGAGGACTATGCCACTAGAGAGGACTATGACACTAGAGAGGACTATGACACTAGAGAGGACTATGACCCTAGAGAGGACTATGACCCTAGAGAGGACTATGACCCTAGAGAGGACTATGACACTAGAGAGGACTATGACACTAGAGAGGACTATGACACTAGAGAGGACTATGACACTAGAGAGGACTATGACACTAGAGAGGACTATGACACTAGAGAGGACTATGACACTAAAGAGGACTATGCCACTAGAGAGGACTATGACACTAGAGAGGACTATGACACTAGAGAGGACTATGGAGCAAAGCTCTTCTCCAGGCTGAGAGACTGACCACCTCAAAACTACGTCTTCAAGAGAGATGTACTGATTACATAGTCTTTATATGTTAACTGCTTCTGTTGACTCTTGTGTACTCTACTGAAGAAGCCTACTGTGTAGGCGAGGCGTTTCCGAATAAAGATACCTAACTGTTGCACATGTGTCTTACTTATCAATCTGTCGGTACTTTATACTATTTTCATATTTACTCTCTCCCTCACCCAGCAAGGTAATCTCTCCCTCACCCAGCAAGGTAATCTCTCCCTCACCCAGCAAGGTAATTTCTCCCTCACCCAGCAAGGTAATCTCCCCTCACCCAGCAAGGTAATCTCCCTTCACTCAGCAAGGTAATCTCTCCCTCACCCAGCAAGGCAATCTCCCCTCACCTAGCAAGGTAATCTCCCCTCACCCAGCAAGGTAATCTCCCCTCACTCAGCAAGGTAATCTCTCCCTCACCCAGCAAGGCAATCTCCCCTCACCTAGCAAGGTAATCTCTCCCTCACCCAGCAAAGGTAATCTCTCCCTCACCCAGCAAGGTAATCTTTCCCTCACCTAGCAAGGTAATCTCTCCCTCACCCAGCAAGGCAATCTCCCCTCACCTAGCAAGGTAATCTCCCCTCACCCAGCAAGGTAATCTCCCCTCACTCAGCAAGGTAATCTCCCCCTCACCCAGCAAAGTAATCTCCCCCTCACCCAGCAAGGTATTCTCTCCCTTATCTACCCAGTATCTCTCCCTCACCCACAAAGGTAATCTCCCCCTAACCCAGCAAGGTACCTTCTCCCTCACCTTACCGACAGGTAAAAAAAAAGTAATGTTGATGAAGCGTGGGTCTCCAGGTATGAGTTGGGATTTTCTGAAACCTGGCCATGTATAAGACACTCCTAGAAGGATCACTGAACTCAAGAAAAATCTTTGAATCCCAGAATCCCACAAGGATCCTTGAATCCCAAAAGGATAATAAAATCCCAGAAAGATGACTCACGAAATCGTAATGACACGATTGCAAACAAACCGCGGGTTCGAACCCCACCCGTGGTATGGTTTCCCAGAAAGATTCTTGTATTAAGGAAGGATCCATTCAGGAACGTTGCTGAATCCTCTGGTGGTGCCTCACTGGCCCTGTCTTACTGGCCACTTCCTCACCCCTCATCGCCTGGGCACCTCCTATCCCTCTCCGTTTTAATATTCAGAAAAAAATTCCCCTTCCCCTTGCTCTTCCCTTCTCTCCTTTCCCCTTCATTCTCTTCCCCTCTTTTTCCCCCACCCTTAATTCAGATAAGTGTCTGAACATTACTTGGCAAGTAGCGAAGTGGCTCGTTATACCTTCTTACCAGAGCGAGAGGTATGCCACCCACTGTTGTTGTTGTTTGCGACCCGCTGACCCACACAGCCTGGTTGATCTGGCACATGGGAACGGTAGTGTTCCATTTTCCTCCTGAAGACTTCTACACTTGTGGTAATATTTATGATCAACAGTCAACCAGACACTCCTACCCCATCCCTCTTCCTGTCCACCACACTCCACCTCAACAACCACCAGACAACCCCTCACTTCCCTGTCCACCACACTCCACCTCAACAACCACCAGACAACCCCTCACTTCCCTGTCCACCACACTCCACCTCAACAACCACCAGACAACCCCTCACTTCCCTGTCTACCACACTCCACCTCAACAACCACCAGATAACCCCTCCCCCTTCCCTGTCCACCACACTCCACCTCAACAACCACCAGACAACCCCTCACTTCCCTGTCCACCACACTCCACCTCAACAACCACCAGACAACCCCTCACTTCCCTGTCTATCACACTCCACCTCAACAACCACCAGACAACCCCTCACTTCCCTGTCTATCACACTCCACCTCAACAACCACCAGACAACCCCTCACTTCCCTGTCTACCACACTCCACCTCAACAACCACCAGACAACCCCTTACTTCCCTGTCTACCACACTCCACCTCAACAACCACCAGACAACCCCTTACTTCCCTGTCTACCACACTCCACCTCAACAACCACCAGACAACCCCTTACTTCCCTGTCTACCACACTCCACCTCAACAACCACCAGACAACCCCTCACTTCCCTGTCTACCACACTCCACCTCAACAACCACCAGACAACCCCTTACTTCCCTGTCTACCACACTCCACCTCAACAACCACCAGACAACCCCTTACTTCCCTGTCCACCACACTCCACCTCAACAACCCCTCAGTCCCTCTGAAATTATTAACAAACTCCCCCTTCGAAAATAATTACCGAAATTCCCTGAACCAAAGGGAAGCCCTTTAGCCAGGACTAGGAGGTGGTGGGGGAGGTGGTGGGGGAGGTGGTGGGGGAGTTGGGGAGGGTTGGAGAAGGGATAAGAGATGTGAGAGGGAGGCAGAGGAGAATGAGATGGAGGAAAAGAGGAGAGTGAAGGTGGAAAGGGAAGGGAGAGAGGAACTGATGGCTTGGAGAGCACAGGGGTGAAAGAGCGGGATGAGACTAAGAGGAATGGAGAGAAGCTAGAAAGGAAATGAAGAAAGAGAAAACAGAAGAGTGTGGAGGGTGGGGGTTGGGGTTGGTGAGAAACGGGGAGGAAGGCTGGGGAGGAGAGGATTGGAAGGGAGTGTGGGAAGGAGGTTGGAAGAGCTATTGTGGAGAGAGGGAGGGGGTTTAGGGGTTGGAAGGGAGGGAAGGAGGGGGGGTTGGGGAGGGAGGAAGAAAAGGATAGAGGTTGAGGAGGGAGGAGAGGGAAGGGAGAAAAGGAAATAGGTTGAGGAGGGAGGAGAGGGAAGTTAGAGATGGAAAGATGTTGAGGAGGGAGGGGAGAAAAGGGAGTGAGGGTAGGTGAGTGCGGAGGGGGAAGGGGTTGTCAACATCACCTCGCATCATCGGGAACAAATCTGCAGTAGAACGCGTCCTGCTCGCTCTTATTATCGCAAATCGGCCCTCCGCGCCGCCTCGTTGTTTCGCGCCCGCGATATTGCCGACGGTAAATCGCGTGCCGGTATTAATAATCGCTGACTGGCGCCTCCCCCACCCTTTCCCTTCCCTCGCCAGGAAAGCAGAGATCAGCTTCTCTGGTCCGTGAAGGAGGGAGGGAGTTAAAAGGGGAAGGGGGAGTGAAAAAATAAAAAAAAACGAAAAACATTAGAAATTTGAAAGGTAAAATGTGAAAGGTTAGGAGTAAGATAAGGAGGAATAGGAGGAGTTATTTTAACGTCGAAGCAGCTAGTTTATTCTCCGTCTCAAAATCCAGCATGTCACATGCGTCGTGTGAAGGGTAGGACAAAAATATAGGGATATAGAGAAGACCTGGCAAGGAACCAGGCACCACGAGGGTTAACACGAGTACAACTGGATACACTTACACACTCATGGTGTCTGTTGAAAGCTCAACATTTCTGACAATATATTTTCATTAAAACGATAACTAAGAGAGAGAGATAGAAAGCAGCTCTTAGCTTGTAAATGAGCTACGGTAGGATACCAGCTCTTAGCCTGCAAATTTAACGGTTTAAAACTCCTTATCTTGTCCCATTATATGTTCCGTATCCAGCTGCTTCAGGGACTTCTTGTAAAAGGGAAAAGAGATGGGAGAGCTGAGGTAATGGGGGAGGGGTAAGAGAGAGGGAGGGATGGGAGAGAGGGAGGGGCGGGAGAAAAAGGAGGGGTGAGAGAAAGGTAAGGAAGAGAGGGAGGGATGAAATTGAGGCATGTAGGTTACCTGTAGTAGATATCGGGGGTCACCGCCCCCGGTTCTGGCCTAATCAACCAGGCCATTTGTGGCAGCTGTATGCAGATACAACGTATATACTACAGTCTGGCTGATCAGGCTCTGATTAAAAAAATAATAAGCTTGCTAAGGTCCCTCTTGGAGACAACCCGAATTCTAATTCACCTAACGCAAGAAGGAAGTTAAGTGAAGGCACTCACTGCAACCCTGCTTTACATTGGAGGTATTTTACACCATCTGCCAAGTCTCTTGCTTTCATATGGAGTGATTTCAGTGATTTCTTTCCAGAATTTTCCATCTTTAATATACTTTTCATGAGTTTCGATTGTTTTCCTATCCCATGAGCCAAGTCCTGGGCCAGGTTTGTCTGGTGCTTGTCTGGTCAACAAGGCTGTTGTTGCTGGAGGCCTGGTCTCCCACATATCCATAACAGCCTGGTTGATCTAGCACTTTGCGGCGGTACTTATCAAGTTTGCTGTTGACTTCTGCACTTGTTCTGACTGTTTCTGATACCTTCTGGTAAGATGTTAAAACGTCTGAGACCACAGCTGTTGATACAAAGTTCTCCTATCGTGCAGACGATGCCCCTACATATCACTGGATTTACATTACATTTTCTCCCATATCTATCACTCCAGTATGTTATGACTGAATGCAAATTTAGGACTAGGTCCTCAAGTACCTTCAACGTATATAGTATCAAGTATGTTTATTCCCTCCGCCGAGTTACTCAGTAGTTTGAATGCTGTATTGCCGCTACGTGGGCCGTAAATTATCTATATTTCAGCTCTGATATCTGTCCTGCTCTGAACGGAACCATCAATACTAAATAATACTCTAAGCGAGAGAATACAAGCGATTTCATAGTGTCACCAGTGGAATTATTTTTCTTGTTTCGAAGTTCATAGCATTTACCCTGTCATATTCCTGGCTTTCCTAACATTTGCCATATTTTGTTCCTTAAAAGATAGACCAGCTGACAGTATTAAACCTAGGTCCGTCACATGTTTCTTTCATTCTAATTAGTGACCCCCTTGCGTTTTGCATATGGTGTCCCTTTTGAATTATTCTTTCCATATCTAAGCAGTTGGAATTTGTCACCACTGAACGTCACGTTCACTGGAAGACTCTTGCTTATATCTTCTTGCAATATTCCGATGTCTTCTACCGAGGTGATTTTCATGCTTATTTTAGCATCTTTTGCAAATTATATAAAACTGTGGCGACTCTTTCTTGTGTGTCCGCTATGAGGATAAGAAACGAAAAAGGCGCCAGGACCTTACCTTGGAGTACTGAGCATTTTGCTTCGTTAATGGTGGATTTTTTTCTTTACTACTCCTCCTTCTCTATGTTGTGTCAAAAAGTTTAATATTTATTTGCCTACTTTCTCCGTTATACCTATCACCCTCACTTTGCGTGCAATCACACCATCATCGCATTTGTCAAATGCCTTTGCGAAGTCCGTGTATACATCTGGGTATTTTTTTTTTTTTTTGAAACGCCTAAATAATTCTGTCAATAACAGTTTAGCAGTTGTAACAAGCATTATCTCTTGAATCCATGATGATTTGGATTGAGGCGTTCCACAAAATTTGTAATTTGACATCTCATCACCCTTTCAAAGACTTTTATTATGTGCCATGTTCAGGGCTACTGGTCTGTAATTTTTGGCCGGTGCTTTACTGCCTTGTTAATGCTAGGAGCTTCTCTGCAGTTTTTAAGGTTTCTGGGATTTCCTCTAGATTTAAGATCTTACTCCAAAGGATACTGAGCGCTCGTGCAAGTGGTATTTTACACTCATTTATAAATAAGAAATTCATCGAATCTTGTCCAGGTGTTGCATGAGTGGTTATCTTTTGTAATAATGTAGAATTAAAGATAATATGTTAGGTAGGATGACACTTGTGCAACTAATGTGGAGTTTTACTGTGCCAGCGTTTCGATCTCCAAGAGCTTTGTCAAGGCTCAACCAAAGCTCTTGGAGAGTGAAACGTTGCCGCAATAAAATCTCACATTAGTCGTACCTGCCCTTTTACCTGGGGATGCGTTCTATTTCTTTTCTCGAATTCTACGGGATAAGTGCATATGTCGGGTATATGATCCGTGTGGCCTTCAGAAGAAATAAAAAAAAATCTTCATTCTTTACCTTCCTTTGTTTATTTTATTACTGAGCATTGATTCATATCTGTCTTTTAAAAATCACGTTTTTAAGCCGTCCAGGTTTAAATTATGATGGATCTTTCTCATCTACACTCCAAAGAGGGCCGTTCGAGGGACTTCAATTCAGGAGCTTCACTGAATTATACAAGCAGTGCAGGTTCTCTGTAGGTTCTCTAGTTCTGAAATTTCGCCTGCCTTGAAGGGGAATGTTAGTATGCAGCAATAGTCTAGGCTGGTAGGAACAAGTTACTTGAGGAGTATCATCGTTAGTGTGCCGCCTCGTGGCTGTGATAACACTGATGTGATCCTTCACTCTGAGATCCTCTGACATTATCACAATGATGTGGGAGGAATGACTCGTTGGAGTGATGTGAAGTGTGCACCTCTGCCCACCTCCCTCGTGAGGTAATATGTGCACCTCTGTCTACCTCCCTCGTGAGTGACGTTTACACCTCCGCCTATCTAAATCGTGTGGTGACGTCTACACTTGTCTACCTCCCTCGTGTAGTGACGTCTACGTTTCCGTCTAACTTCCTCGTGTGGTGACTTCCACACTTCAGTCTACTTCCCTCGTGAGTGACGAGTCGCAGAATTTATTCCCCATTTCCTTTCTACATTTCCACGATTCCTTCTCCCTTCCCACACTCCCGCTCTTTCTCTTCCCCTCCCTTCCCCTCTTCTCCCTCCCTACCTGACTTGCTCGAGCGCGTGCACGCTCATCCCTCAAGCACCTCACCTGCTCTTTCCTTAAGAGAACATCAGGTCGCCTTGACACCTGTAATTAGTGTAGCCTCAGACCGTCTTGAGTAATTGGTCCTTCCCCTCCCTTCTTCGCCCCCTCCCTTCTCCACCCCGTCCCTCTTCCATCCCCTTCCTTCTCCACCCCTCCCTCATTCACCCCCTCCCTTCGCCACCCTTTCCTTCGCCACCCCCTCCTCCACCCCCTTCCTTCCACCACACCCTCCCAGCTCCACCCTTCTCCAACCGGTTCACTCCCTCGCATTCGCCTCTGTCCCATCCTATTCTTCAATACTCCCTCCTTTCAATCCTCCATTCCCCTCCCCCTCCCCCTCCTCGGATCCAGCCATCTGGCCAAGACGACTCTTAAATGGTTCCAGGTTTTTTCCACACAGTTCGGATCTTTAATTAATATTTCAGTTCGTTCTCGACCCCAGGTTTTTATCCGCTTCGATGCGTCTGTCTAAAGAATCTTTTTATATTGGCGGTACAGCAGTGTTGGCGGTGCTGGTGGTGCAGCAGAGCTGGCGGTGCAGCAGTGCTAGTGTAGCAGCGCTGGCGGTGCAACAGTGTTGGCGGTGCTGGTGGTGCAGCAGAGCAGGCGGTGCAGCAGTGTTGGAGGTACTGGTGGTGCAAGTGTTGGCGGTGATGGTGGTGCAGCAGAGCAGGCGGTGCAGCAGTGTTGGAGGTACTGGTGGTGCAACAGTGTTGGCGGTGATGGTGGTGCAGCAGTGCTGGCGGTGATGGTGGTGCAGAAGTGCTGGTAATGCCGGTGGTGTAGCAGTGCTGGCGATGCTGGTGGTGCAGCAGTGTTGGTGCTGGAGGTGCTGGTAGTACAGCGGTGCTGGTGTTGCTGGTGCTATGATTTAGTGCTGCTGGCATTGGTGGTGCTGGTATTGGTGGTGTTGGCGGTGCAGCGGTGCTGATGTTGCTAGTGTTTGCACTGATTGTTTGATCGTGTGTGTCTTGTGTATGTGTGTCTTGTGTATGTGTGTCTTGTGTATGTGTGTCTTGTGTATGTGTGTCTTGTGTATGTGTCTTGTGTATGTGTGTCTTGTGTTGGACGTAGTGTTGCTTTTGCTTAATTAACTCATTGTGTTGCCAGGTTATGGTGAGTGACATCGTCCCTATTAACTAAGAAATACTAAGCAAATAAAGTGAAATTAGAGGCACGCTGCCACAATTCTCTCTCTCATGTCCGACACTGACACAGATACAAGTCGTGGCACCGTATCTTTCTTTGCAGATGATTTGTTTGAGAGTGACATCCATCGAAGACACAGCAAATCTCAATACTGAAATTAATCAAGTTTTTCAGTGGGCCACATTAAACAATATAATGTTCAATGAGGACAAATTTCAGTTATTCCGCTATGGAAAAACTGAAGAATTAAAAACCGGAACAGAGTACGAAAAAAAAAAACCTCCTACCATTGAATTAGAGTGGAAGAGGAAAATGAAAGAGCGATAATGTCAGCTCTTACGTTCACAACAGTGTTACTATCGCAGACTCAAGGGAAATGATAGGCAGGATAACTAGAACCTTGAAAACAGGAGATGCTAAAACCAACAATAATACTCTGAATCCTTTGTTCTCTCATAATGTACGAAGAGCCTTCACAGTTCGTATAAATTCAGCCAATCACCGGAAATATCGAGAACGTCTGAAGTCCCTTGAACTGTACTCCTGGAAAATTCCTGGATGGGGGGGGAGGGCTTGGTTCGACATCTGCAAAATACCTCCAATGAAAAGCAAGGGTGAAATAAACAAATCTAGGAACAACTGTAGTGTATATATATATATATTTATATATATATATATATATATATATATATATATATATATATATATATATATATGTCGTGCCGAATAAGTAAAACTTGCCATTTTGGCTTAAATAGTAAATCACTTCATGCCGAATAGGGCAAGCGAAAATTTGTGTATACAGTATTTTCGCAAAAATAATTCCGAATCTAACGAAAAAATATATATTTCATTGTGTGTGTTTGTTATTAAAATATTGTAAACTTATATAAAATATATTTAGTTGGATTAGGCTAAATTAAATTGAGCTTCTTATAATAAGTTTAGGTAAGTTTCCTAAGGTTCTTTTGGTGCAAAATCATTAATTTTATATTAACATAAATGAAAAAAAATATATCTTTAAATGTATAAGAGAAAATTTTAGAAAAGACTTAATTTTAAATGAGTTCTTGCTAATTGACCAGTTTTACCTATTAGGCACGACATATATACATGTCGTGCCTAATAGGTAAAACTGGTCAATTAGCAAGAACTCATTTAAAATTAAGTCCTTTCTAAAATGTTCTCTTATACGTTTTTAGATATATTTTTTTTCATTTATGTTAATGTAAAAATTTATAATTTTGCACCAAAAGAATCTTTGAAAACTTACCTAACATTATTCAAAGGTATATTATAACAAGCGCAATTTAATTTAGCCTAATTCAACTAAATATATTTTAGATAAGTTTACAATAATTTAATAATAAACAAACACAATGAAATATATTTTTTTTCGTTAGGTTCAGAATGATTTTTGCGAAATGATTTCATACACAAATTTTCGCTTGCCTTATATGGCAAGATGAGCGTTGCTATTTAAGCCAAAATCGCAAGTTCTGCCTATTCGGCACGACATTATATATATATATGTCGTGCCGATTAGGTAAAACTGGTCAATTAGCAAGAACTCATCTAAAATTAAGTCCTTTCTAAAATTTTCTCTTATACGTTTAAAGATATATTTTTTTCATTTATGTTAATGTAAGAATTTATAATTTTGTACCAAGAGAAACTTTTAAAACCTACCTAACCTTATTACAACAAGCGCAATTTAATTTAGCCTAACCCAACTAAATATATTTTAGATACGTTAACATTAATTTAATAATAAACAAACACAATGAAATATATTTTTTTCGTTATGTTCAGAATGATTTTGGCGAAATTATTGCATACACAAATTTTCACTTGTCTTATATGGCAAGGTGAGCGTTGCTATTTAAGCCAAAATAGCAAGTTTTACCTAATCGGCACGACATTATATATATATATATATATATAATGTATATATAAAGAATTTTACTTTTGTAATTGTCTGAATACGTATATTATGTAACTATTCCTTAGTCTAGTTAAAAACTGAACTCTACGTAATATCTGAAACATGAAGGTAATCTGAAGACACTTCCTGTGGTCACCGCAGTCCAAGGTAAGCACCACAGCCCAGCTTAACAGGAACTAAAATGACAGACTTAAGTTTTCTTGAAGGCAGTTGGGGTTCTGTTGGTAATTTCCTTTATGTAATAAGGAAATGTGTTGAAAAATCATGGTCCTTCACACTACTGAGTTTAATCTTGCCTTGTTTATTTCACACTTGCTTTTCATTTTAGGAATTTTACACCGTCTGCCGAGGTTCATAGTCTCGTAGGGAGTGATTTAGGGTGTAAATTATGATTCATCTTTCTCGCCTACTTTCCAGGGAGTACAGTTCAAAGGACTTCAGCCGTTCTCGATAATTCCGGTGATTGGCTAAATTTATACGAGCTGTAAAAGCTCTTCGTACATAATGTATTTCTGTGAGTACGCCTGCCTTAACAATATTTCAGTCTAGAGAGAACAAGGGATTCAAATA
Organism: Cherax destructor; assembly: GCA_009830355.1. Taxonomy (NCBI): domain Eukaryota; kingdom Metazoa; phylum Arthropoda; class Malacostraca; order Decapoda; family Parastacidae; genus Cherax; species Cherax destructor. Next base: position 957,939 of record WNWK01000048.1, read on the forward strand.
GTATCATCACTGGTTTGGCATCTCCTGTTTTCAAGGTTCTTAGATAATGTTAAATTATAAAAGGGCTGGAAACATCATACTTTTGGAATGGATTCTCTCTCTCTCTCTCTCTCTCTCTCTCTCTCTCTCTCTCTCTCTCTCTTTCTTTCTCTCTCTCCCTTTCTCTTTTCCTCTCACTGGAGAAATAAATCTATGTAAGGATATCAGAAAACATGCCGTCGGGCCATTTATTACAGCAACGTCCCAACAAGTACCACCAGTCCAGCACTTATTTCTCTTCCTTCTTCTCCTTTCTTTCTCTCATCTCTTTCTCTTCTTTTCTGGGACGGGGACATGGAGAAAAATTATTTGTATATTTAGACGCCAAATGTATATTTGTATATTTAGACGCCTCATAAGTTGATTAAAAATGAGAAGAGAAATGTCAGATGAGTATGTGTCATCGATGGGATGTTAGATCACTTGTACTGCAGGTGATGGATCACCTTCACGTTATGTCATGGTAGATGAGGCAATGATAGCATCATCGCATCATGCACAGGGTGTTGAGGCAGGAGTTGATGTAAAGGCAGCGTCATAGAGGCTGTCACTGTTGTAATGGAAAGTGTAATGGACACTGGTAAATGAGAGGGAGGAACCAACGTGGTGACAGAAATATTGAATGAAAGTCTGTCTGCACATTTCAACCTCCAAGAGTGAGATGTTAACAAGGTTATGGAACCCAGATGTTTCAAAATTCGCCCTTTGGAACTACATACCAGCACCCTACCTAAATCAGATCCTGACCTCAGATACAGTTAAACCACCTCCCAGATAAAATTAGAAGGGACGATGACATGATGGATGGATGACATGACTATACCCTCATTCTTTCATCTAATCTGATGGACTAATTGCATCGAATCCAGGATGAGGGACTGATTACCTCAAACTCCTTCTGATCTTCACCAATCTTTTTTTGTATTGGACTGATGAAGCCTGTGTGTGGCGAAAAGTTTCCTCAATAAAGGTACTCAAGTGTGGCACGTGTGCCTAATTTATCAACTCTGAACCATTTATCTACGTCTAATGAAGGTAAAAGCAAGTCACAGCAAACAGCTTCGTCACCTTCAAGATCCAGGACAGTGCCACTGGAACCAAGAGGGTACTCAGGGTTGCAGCGTGTACCACACGACCCACTCAGCCACTGCCTATCTCGTGGCAGTGAGGTGGTGCTTGGGGTTATTCATGACTCCCCAGACAAAATAAAAAATACTACGTGTCTTAAATTTACGCATGAAGTTTGTGTGTAGAGAGCATTGAGTATGTGTGAGTGTGTGTGGGGAGGGGGGTGTACTTGAGTGCTCACAGAGAGGTACTCATTGAGTAGTATTTCGCCGGGGAAGGGATCTATACTCCATTCCTCAATACACCTCTAGGAGTACTTTGATCGACATTACTGACTTTTGGACTCTTGGCCCTCATCACACCTAATCTTGAAACTGTGTATTGTGCTTGCCTGCACTTCCTCATCCAACTCATTTCAATTTTTCTACCACTCTCTGCCTTCGGTATATACCAGTGCCCACTTGTACCTGGTACATGGAACAGTCTCTCTCTATTTGCCTTATCAATTTCTTTTAAAACATTGTACTTCATTATGTCTCTCCTAGTCCTAACTGCAAGGCCGTCAGGTTAAATTTTTTTCAAAATCTTACAGTTCGTTCCTCTCAGTTCTGGAACTAGTCTGGTTAACTATGGGACATTTGGGGACAAATTTCAACAGCTTAGATATAAAAAAAACTTTAGGCGCGCAGAGTATGCAGAAAACGGCGGGCAGACCATACCACAGAACGCAAGAAACTGCTAAAAAGTTAGGAATAATAATTAATTATACCAGACAATTCGTTATTTGGAGAACAAATAGAGGTAGATGCAGTATAGGCCAGGCAAGTGACAAGATGAGTCATGAAAACTTTCAAAACAAGAGAAGCAACGCCAGTGATGGTACTTTACAAGTAAATTGTGCTGTCACGACCCAAATATTGGTCTGTGCTCATTGTGCCTTTAAGGCAGGAGAGATAGCAGAGCTGGGCAAGGTACGGAGGTTGTATACTACCTGCACAGAATAAAAAAAAACATATAAATGATTGAGAACACCTCAAAGCATTTAGAGTATTCTCTCTCAAACAGAGAAGAGATACCTGATAATTATATATACATGGGTTCGAGCCCTTGGCTAGTGTCGCAGTGTTGTTATTGATTAAATATCACTCTTTCGTGGTTACAATACGATAATATAATATATATATATATATAATATCGTGCCGAATAGGTAAGACTTGCTATTTTGGCAAGCGAATACTTTTGTATGCAATAATTTCGCAAAAATCATTCTGAACCTAACAAAAAAAATGTTTCATTGTGTTTGCTAATTATTAAATTATTGTAAACTTATCTAAAATATATTTAGTTGGATTAGGCTAAAGTAAATTGCGCTTGTTATAATAAGGTTAGGTAAGTTTTCTAAGGTTCTTTTGGTACAAAATTATTTATTTTTACATTAACATAAATGAAAAAAATATATCTTTAAACGTATAAGATAAAATTTTAGAAAGGACTTAATTTTAAATGAGTTCTTGCTAACTGACCAATTTTACCTATTGGGCACGACATATATATAGAAGACATCTGAGGGTCTGGTAGCCAATCTGTACACGGCAGTAACAACCTACCAGAGTGAAAGCTATGGAAGAAAGTGTAGAACGAAAGCAGTGACAAGCAGGAGTGCCATAAGCACAGATTAAGAACGTTATGTCAACATCCGTGGCCCAGTATGTTGGGCCGAAGAGTATATTACACCAGTGAATTATCCCGTACAGACATACAGTACAGATATACACCATACACATTACAGATATACACCCTACATACACAGTACAGATATACACCGTACAGACATACACAGTTCAAATTTACACCGTACAGACATACACAGTACAGATATACACCATACAGACATCACAGTACAGATGTACACCGTACAGTCATAGACCATACACAATACATACACCAAACACACGGACCCTACCGACCACTCTTCCTTACTTTCCTTCAGTCTGGCCTGGGATTCCATCAGGACAAAATGGGAGTGTGGTGTCTCTGAGCTATATATTGTGCTGGACACATACACAAATACTTCAAAACTGGTGTGACTACACTGTTTCGTATGGTCGCTGCTTCGCGTACTAACCTATATATAGTCACCTATATGTGATAGCAAAGGTCGAGTCTCAGCTCCTGGCCTCGCCTCTTCGCTGGTTGCTACCAGGCTCACTGTCCCCTGGCTTCGAGAGCCTTATCGTGTATCTTACGACCTGATGTCCTGGTCGTTCCACTTTCTAACTACTCTAAGACTGAAGAAATACTTCCTAACATACCAGTGACTGATTAGTAATTTCAATTTCCAGCTGTGCCCTTGTATTCCTTTTTCCCGTCTCTTATACAATCTGTCCCTGTCCACCCTATCAATTCCTCTCAGTCACGTTTAGTTCCCTTAACTTCGCCTTACATGGCATACCCCCTTAGCTCCGGGACTAGTTTCGTTGTAAACATCTGCACTTTCTTCAACTTCTCGACATGTTTGGCCTAACCTACACAGTATAGTGTAGTTAATGACTCCTCGCTTTGTGTGTGTGTGTGTGTGTGTGTGTGTGTGTGTGTGTGTGGTGTGTAAAATATGCGAACATTTATTATTTCCCTGTTTAGTTATCATTGTTATGCATCCTCATTCTTTATATTTTAGTGTTAAACTAATGTGACTGTTGATATTTTGTATTTGATATTTTGTGTGTGTGTATGTGACTTGCATGCACAGTGTACATTAAGGGGAAGTCAGCAGAGGCCATGGGGATTTTAAGGGATGTTCAAAGGCGAAATAGAGTGAAAAAGGTTGAAAAACCGATACTATTCCCTCCACCTCACCGTCCTCCACTCAAGCATACTTCCCTTTCCCTCCACCACACCGTCCTCCATTTTAGCCTCCTTGCCTGCTTCTCCACCCACTCTATCCCCCGTCAACCTCAGCTAACTGCATTTCCATTTAACATTCCACATTTCCTCGACATCTCTAATTATATATTCCTTTTCCTACAAAACTGTCTTCAGAATCAAGTTAGAAGTCGCTCTGCGCCTCTCCTGCCTCAAACTCCATTATTCCGCTGTTTGTCAATTATTCTATTTTCTAGCATCTATTTCTTTAATATCCCGCAGTTTATTATTTCCGCCATATTCCTCTTCTCTCCCAATTTACTCTTCCCCTCAAATGAAAAAAAAAAAACCGCCCTCAAGATGTCATGAGCATACTCAAGCCTGCCAGCCCTGTTCTGATTCTCTCTCTCACCGTTGTAATCACAACAGTCATCCCCACACTGTTCCGATCTTTCACTGTTGTGATCACAAGCACTTATGCCCACCCTGTTATGCTGCCCACCACCTTGGACCTCGCATACCTGCCTACCTTGTTCCTTGAAGGATGCTGTGCAAAGATTTAGAATTTATTTTGTAAGGTGGCAGTAAGGTGAATAAGTGTCATCAGCGGGTGAGGGAAAAGATTAACAACTAGCGGGAAGCTAAATGTTAATTAACAAGTGTTTAATAAATGGTCTACCACTCGCCCCTAGGTAGAACAAGTAGATTAAGTTGTCTACCGAGGAATAATGATGAGACTTTTCTCCCTGGGTAATACGTACCATCAGAAAAAATAGTATTAGCTGCCCTATTTACGGACCACTTTTGACAACACAAGTCACACAGCACCCATAGCTAAAATTATATATATATATATATATATATATATATATATATATATATATATATATATATATATATATAACAAAAACAAGGATAAAATTATTGAGCAATGAAAGCCACAATCACAAATAAATACTATCATATCAAATTAAAATGATCAGCATCGATTAAAACATTAAATTATTAATGTCTAGAGACTGTTTAGGAAGACTGGGGGAGAAGAATTCTTCAAGAATGTAGGAGGAGCCTGTGAGTCTGTCACTGGTTACTGGGTGAATGAACTAGGTGTTTCAGAAACACCCGAGTGATCAAGTATCATTGAGTATGAGTTAAGTGTAAGTTAAGCAAAGCTTCTACGAATACAAAGATCCTGTAGTCAGCTCACTCCGTCAAGTTTGTATTCATTAATTATACAACAATAACTGACGTCTTTATCTGTTTGATAATAGTGAGTGTATACATGTTTAACACACACACACACACACACTTGCTCGTGCAGGCTGTCAGGTTAATGCAGGCGAATACACACACATCCAACAGGTACACCCCTCTACCCGACCTGCCAGCACACTCGCCCACCCGCCCACCCGCCCGCCCGCCCACTCACATCTTCCACCACCCACGGCAGCCCAATACACCTGTCGCTCGCACCATTACCCGTTGCTCGTCACTCATGACATCAATTCTTCCGTCCCGTTTGTGGCGACGCTCCCAGCAACACGCAGTCTCCTCTCCTCTCCTCCTCCTAGTTTTGTTCCCAACAATAAATTATCTTCCCTTCCGCTGGTGCGTTTTTGGATGTACTCACCAATATGTACTCACCAATATGTGGTTGCAAGGATAGAGTAAACAGCTCTTGGTCCCACCTGGCTCCTAGGTTCACTTTCTCCTGGCTCCGAGAGCCTTATCGTGCATCTTCTTAAAGCTATGTAGAGATGCTCAATAATAAACCACTTGGAAACAGAGACTCAAGAGATTAATTGAGCTGTATATTTCGACTCCCTTCTGGGATCCTCTTCAGCAGATATAGATCCTGTCTCTACCACTTCTTTCTCCAGGTAGTTCCATTTTCTGACTACGATCAGACTGAAGAAATATTGCCTAACATCCCTGTGACTCATATTTCGTTGCTGTGTCGTTCTGAAATTGTCGTTGAGCTTCTCTTCTTACCCATGCATAATCGTTTCGGACTCTCCGGTTCAGTTCTTTGCTTTCCTGAGTTCTCTGCCGTCTATACGGTGCCCCGTGGCCTGATCGCTAAAGCTCTCGCTTCACACGGCGAGGGTCTGCGTTCGATTCCCAGCTCGGGTAGAAACATTGGGCGTGTTTCTTTACACCGGTACCTTGGAGTTAGTCGACTGGTGTGGGTCGCATCCTGGGACAAGGACCTAATTTGCCCGAAATGCTCTGCATAACAAGGGGCTTTTTATATAGTATGTCATTGATGTCAGCTAGGCCTGTATACCTTGTACATGTACTTGTAGTAAATAAAGATATTAATATTAATTAATTATTATATTTTTTCCATGCTCCAGAACATTAAGCTCTGCGCCTCTTTGTGAACCACGGGCTCGTCTCTTCTTGACTCTCTTTCTTTTGTTCCTGAGTACGAATTTATTCTCTGTTTCCCTGCACTTTTCGGCCATATACTCCATTTCATTCACTGTTTTCCCTCTCTCATTTTTTTTTCACTGCGCTTCAGGAACTGCATGTGTGTGTGTGTGTGTGTGTGTGTGTGTGTGTGCGCCTATATGTGTGTGTCTGTCTGTCTGTCTCTCTCTCCCCCCTGAACTCTAGAGACCTGTATGATAGTAACAAAAGTGTGGACTGGTAGGGAGGAAATGAATAGGATAGGCTCTAGGAAGGTACGAGTGTTTGTAGTACCCAGTCGTTGCCACTTTCTCTCTCTCTCTCTCTCTCTCTCTCTCTCTCTTTCTTTCTTGTAAGTTCTCTCTTAAGTTGGTCTTCAGGTTAACTCTTCTGACCGTTCTGTTTCACATGTTCCCTCTTTTATAGCAATATCTCCCTCTTCATGCTTTCCTTTGTTCACTTTGAATATTTTCTCTTGCCTTATTCTTCATGGAGTAATTTCGTGGAGAGCAACAAGACGGCGGTGTTTAAACAAGACATTCACCAGAAAAACAAAAGGGCACAACACCGTGACTGGAACAATACATAAATAACCCACACATAGCAGAAAACAAACTTACGACGACGTTTCGGTCCGACGTGGATAATTAATTAGTCGGATAGTAACGTCAAGTTTCCTTCTCCACTGTAAAGGGTATTTGAGTATTGTTCACAAGCAGGTTCCTTCTCGAGGATATGCCTCCTTCAGTGATCAATGAGGGGTCACCCCTCCTTCAGTGATCACTGAGGGGTCACCCCTCCTTCAGTGATCACTGAGGGGTCACCCCTCCTTCAGTGATCACTGAGGGGTCACCCCTCCTTCAGTGATCCTGAGTCACCTCCTTCAGTGACGAGGGTCACCCCTCCTTCAGTGATCACTGAGGGGTCACCCCTCCTTCAGTGATCACTGAGGGGTCACCCCTCCTTCAGTGATCACTGAGGGGTCACCCCTCCTTCAGTGATCACTGAGGGGTCACCCCTCCTTCAGTGATCACTGAGGGGTCACCCCTCCTTCAGTGATCATGAGTCACCTCCTTCAGTGATCTGAGGGTCACCTCTCCTTCAGTGATCAATGAGGGGTCACCCCTCCTTCAGTGATCATTGAGGGGTCACCCCTCCTTCAGTGATCACTGAGGGGTCACCCCTCCTTCAGTGATCAATGAGGGGTCACCCCTCCTTCAGTGATCAATGAGGGATCACCTCTCCTTCAGTGATCAATGAGGGATCACCTCTCCTTCAGTGATCAATGAGGGGTCACCCCTCCTTCAGTGCATGAGTCACTCCTTCAGTGATCAGAGGGTCACCCCTCCTTCAGTGGCATCTTCAGCATCAATGAGGGTCACCCTCCAGTTCCTAGGTCACCCTCCTTCAGCGATCAATGAGGGGTCACCCCTCCTTCAGTGATCACTGAGGGGTCACCCCTCCTTCGGTGAACATTCACTCATCTCACTGCCGCCATTACCACCAATACACAACAAATATATAATAGAGAAATGATTCGCTTATCCATATTGTTTTGCAACTTGTATCTTTGTCTTCCCAGCTCTCGAATCTTCAGCATTCATGAACAGAGAAGCAAATCAAATGACTTACTTACCTTGTCAGAAGCAGATCAAAAGCCTGTCTTACCCTTTCAAGAAGCACCCACCACATCAGCCACACCCAGCACATACCTGCAACGAAAATATTATCATTAACATGCAAGCTACACTAAAATGTGAACTAGACTTGCAAAAACATTATTGTGAGTAAATTCAACCACGAACCTACCACACCCCAACATCCCTGTTTATCACTAACCAACCACAAATCAAGCACTAGCCTACAGCCAGCCATTCCTTACTCATCCACATACTAGCAAATAAATAAATAAACCACAAGCCAACAACTAACCATTAGCTAACTATCCAGCCACTAGTCATCAACTACCCAACAACATTAATAAGCACGCAGGCCACTAATGTCATTGTAAACTAATTATCCTCGTCAACATCAGACACCATTTTAATGCAATTACTATTCCAATATTACCATTATTATTATTACTATTAACATCAAAATCTTTTGGTGGGCAGAAGAAAATAACACTGATCAACAGTGACAAATTCCAACTGCTCAGATATGGGAAGAACCCAAAAGGGGCGCTATATATAAAACACAGGAAAAACAACTAAAAGAATAAGAGAAACGTGTGTAAGACATGAATATAATGTCAAGAACTATCATTAAGAGAACGCAATAAAAATGACGGAGTGGGTAATGAGACCTTTCAAAATAAGAGAAACATTGCCAATGGCGACACTATTCAAATCAGCTGTGTTGTCTCCTCTTCAGTACTGCTCGGTGTTGATGGCTAGGTTCAAGGAAGGCAGGAACAGATACAGAGGTCATTTGCTGCTCGCAAAGAGCCAATAAAACATTTAAACTACAGGAACACCTAAGAGTTTTGAGTATTTGCTCTTTGGAGCACAAGAGAGATACATGATAAAATATACACTGTAGATACTGGAGGGCCTGGTCTCAAACTTACACAGTACCATAAACCCAGTGACAAACAAAGCACCATGAGCACAATACGAGAACAGTGTATCAATATCCGTGGATCCAGAGTTTTCAACATACTACTAGAGGATATCAGAACTACAGGAAAAAAATATATTAGTCTTCAAGAAAAAATTCGATCTCTACTTCCGCCAAGTACCAAATCAATCAGGCTATGGAGATGACAGCCAGAAGACCGCCAACAGTAACAGCCTGCTTGAAAAGATAATCAACATGGAAGCCTGTTCGTTATCTGTTGATTACCGGTATGACCCGATGACGCTAGAATCTACAACAGGTAACAGGAGTAGGAAATAAGCTAAATACTGTTGGTTGCTATAGGTACTGAAGCCTCCAGGGAGGACAACAGACTGGAATGAAGGCGACTTTTTGGTGCGACTTAAAGATTATTATAATTGTTTCTGAGGCTCAGAGAAATGTGCCAAGACCAAAGACGATGCACAACAGATGACATCCGGAAAATCTATATGACACGCAAAAAAAAAAAAATCACGAACGAAATAAAACTCATGAATTATGATTTTTTTTAATTTACATGCACTTTTCTAATGAAAATTTATTCAAAAATTTCTATGACTTATTTATGAAGAAAAATAAAAAAAATTGTCACAAGAAAGAGAGAGAGAGAGAGGAGAAAGGGGAGGGAGGGGGAGAGAAAGATGAGAAAGGGGAGGGAGGGGAGAGAGAGAGACTTCTTTTAATCACAAACTTATGGGAAAAACTAGAAAATGGTCAAAATATGGAGATTTACGTGTAGTAGACAGTGGCCCAGGCGAGTGTGTAATATTTCAGAGTTCGTTCTATTTTTAGGCTGGTGTTTTATGTATCGAGAAATGTCACTGGGAATGGTTGGAAGAAGAGGGCGGAAGGAGGGAGGCATAAACAAGTTTAAATGAGACAGTTAAAGATGACGGTGTGAGGGAGGCTGGGAAAGAAGTGGGAGAGAGACAAGGGGGAATAAAAAAGAGAAAAAATGAAAGGGAGGCATTAAAAGAGGACGTGGGAGAAATAAAAACACGAAAACAGAAGCAATGCGGTTAGCCTATTGGTCCATCCTAGGCAGTTCTTACCCTCACCCACACACACTCACTCATGTAATTGTCGGTGTGCGTACATTTTTTTCCTGTGACTTTTTTCCTAGACCCGTAACTGTCTAACCTATTTTGTTTTAAGAACTACTCAAGGTTCTCTCCTCAATGACACTACTCGGGGGTTTGCTACACTCATCCACAACTCTATTACCAAGCCAGTGCTCTTCTATTTGCGTTTTAATTAAATTATTTTGTTTTTTTTTCAGTTTGAATCCATTTCTGCGAGTCCGGTCTTAGCTCGATATTTTGAACACGCTGTTTATATCCCCTTTATACCCGTGTTCCATTTTTATACTTCAGTCACATCCCTTCACTAAGCCTGCGTCTTTCCACCATTATTTCTAGTGACCCTCTCGGTGTGGAATAATTTACATCCCTGTATGTGACGAATGGCTTTGAGACCGACATGGGAATCTTTATGAAGGAAACGTTTCGCCACACAGTGGCTTCATCAGTCCAATACAAAGTAGAAATGGGTAAGGGAGGAGGAGTTCGAGGTAATCAGTCCCTCAGCCTGGAATCTTGTAGAAAGTACAGAATATGACCGGAGAAGTGGCTAAGCCACTTCTCCGGTCATATTCTGTACTTACTTGTCGGTATTGTATACCATTATTATATAAACTATCAGCTCCTGTCTCCTGCCCTCCCGGTATTATTATCCCCAGCAATAAGGCAGATAAAGCGTTTGGTCCCCATTATCTGGTATGATATTCCACTGAAATTAAGGAGGAAATCTGTGATGCATTAAATACAAAATTTCAAAGTGTGTTCACGAAAGAAGAAATCTCAAAAATAACAAAAAAAGTCACACTACCGTGACTGGAACAATATACAAATAACCCGCACAGTAGAGAGGAGCTTACGACGATGTTTCGGTCCGACTTGGACCATTTACAAAGTCACACTGTACAAAGTCACAAATGTAGTGCAATTTATTCCCAAACAAACAGCTAAAATGGAAGAGACTGAAATAACCAAAGATGAAATAAAAAAGACTACTACTGGATGCTGAGAAAAAAAAGACAGGGCCGCGTTAACGTTGACCCCCGAAACCCCCTCCAGGTATACTCAAGGTACACGGGATACTACCTTGAATTTTAAAAGAATTCGCAAAAGAAGTACGTACGCTATCCACTTTGGAATTCTTTAAGGTTTCCCTACAAGAAGGTAAACTGGCAGACCAACGTAGAGGCAGACGGTGTCAATATCAGAAAAGGGTGACAGGGAAGACCATTTAAACTATAGGCCTGGGTCGCTGACAAATGTCGTGAAAATATTGGAAAAAAATAAAGGTTAATTAACACTTAAAGAACGGAAATACAGTAACAGGTAATCAATTCGGCTTTCGGTATGCAAATTCATGTATATTAATTATATTAAGTTATTATGAGAGTAACGGAAATTGTTTTTCTCACTAACATTCGCGCGCGCGCACAAACACACACACACACACACACACACACACACTGTTTGCTTTGCCCCACTATTTGACCATCCACAAACTGGTAAATTATCCATTTGCAGTTTCTTTATCATTCACTTACCTTATCACTGCACCATCCACCTATAAACCATTTACCTATCAACCACTACCTGCAACACTGGACCATTTACCTATCAACCACTACCTGCAATACTGGACCATTTACCTATCAACCACTACCTGCAACACTGGACCATTTACCTATCAACCACTACCTGCAACACTGGACCATTTACCTATCAACCACTACCTGCAACACTGGACCATTTACCTATCAACCACTACCTGCAACACTGGACCATTTACCTATCAACCACTACCTGCAACACTGGACCATTTACCTATCAACCACTACCTGCAACACTGGACCATTTACCTATCAACCACTACCTGCAACACTGGACCATTTACCTATCAACCACTACCTGCAACACTGGACCATTTACCTATCAACCACTACCTGCAACCCTGGACCATTTACCTATCAACCACTACCTGCAACACTGGACCATTTACCTATCAACAACTACCTGCAACACTGGACCATTTACCTATCAACTACTACCTGCAACCCTGGACCATTTACCTATCAACCACTACCTGCAACACTGGAAAAATTTACCTATCAACAACTACCTGCAACACTGGACCATTTACCTATCAACTACTACCTGCAACCCTGGACCATTTACCTATCAACCACTACCTGCAACACTGGACCATTTACCTATGAACCACTTACCACTTCCCCATTTACTGAGCACTTACCATACCAAATGACCACTCCCCTACTCAGTTTATTTAATTAATCCACCATTTGCTGTAATGTGGGAGAGGGGGATAACAGTGTGGAGAGAGAGAGAGAGAGAGAGAGAGAGAGAGAGAGAGAGAGAGAGAGAGAGAGAGAGAAAAAAAATTATCACATGAGTCAACGCCCCCTAGGCCCTATCCTATACTAGGCCTCCCGGTGGATGGCCTGATCAATAAGGCTGTTGGTGTTATCCCCGCACACAGTTCAACGTGTGCACCACAGCCCGGCTGATCAGAAATTGACTTAAGAAACTTACTAAGGTCCCTGTTGAAGACAGCCAGTTGTATTTTGGTGATCTTCCATATGTATGAAGCAAGGCCGCTGAAAAGTCTAGGTCCCTTAAAGCTCATTGAATTACGTTGCATCTTTGGTTTTCACTGGACGCATTTTCTATCTGTCGAGCCTCTTGCTTTCAAAGTGAGTGATTAGTTTCCAGATTTAGAACCAATCCATCTCAGTCTTTCTAGGCGTAAATTATAATGAACTATTCTCGCCTACGTTCCACAGGAGTACAGATCGAGGAACTTCAAGCGTTCATAATTATTCAAGTGTCTGAGTGAATTTATACAAGCAGTGAAGATTCTCTCTACATTCTCTAGATCTCCAGTCTTGCGCCCATGACACTTATTGTGTTTTCTCTTACTGTGTTTTTCCTTGCTTTTCATATGGGGTATGTTGCTGAGAGTGATTTCTTTGTGCATATTTGGTACCAGTCCCTCTAGGATTTTCCAGGTGTAACCTGTGATGTATCTTTCTCGCCTGCGTTCCAAGGAGCATAAAGGTCAAGGTACTTGACTGAACTTATACATGCAGTAAAGATTCTCTGCACATTATCCAGATCTGCAATTCCACATGCCTTGAATCTGGGCTGTTAGTGTACAGCAGTATTCCAGTCTAGGGAGAACAAGTGATTTCAAAGAGCATCAATGGCTTGGCATCTTGTTTTGAATGTTCTCATTATCAATCCTATAATTTTTCTCGGAATTATAATTACACTGTTGTATAATTGTTCTGACTGCATATAATTAGCAATCTTGCTTCGTAAAACTCTCAATATTATAAGTGTAACGTTAGTGCTACTGGTCTAAAGATTTTTGTGATTTCTTTACTGCCAATGTTGTGGAGTGGAGCTCTCAGTGGCTTTTAAGAACTGTGGGATGAGTCCTGTGACAAGGCTTCTCCTCCACAGAATATTAAAGATGCGACATAATGGTTTCTTGCAGTTTTGATGAATATGAAGTTCAATGAGCCAGGGTCTTTGACAGAGTGCAGAGGCATGTAATCGATGAATTTTTCGAAGTGGTGTTGGGGTTAGGGATACGTCGGAAATTATGAAGATATCGGCAGTTTTTTGAGTCTCATCCATGAAGAACTCAATTGGGATGTCAGTCTTTAGAATGATTAATAGTTCACTGAACACAGAATCATACAGTTGATTTAGTATTTCGCTCATTCTTTGTTGTCATCAATGTAAGTTCAGTCTCCCTTAAATGGGCTCGATATTTGATTTGGATATTGCATATGAAGAAGAATTTTGGATTGCTTTCAAATTCATTTATGCCTTTTTGTTCCCTGCCTCTCCTGAGTATGTGAGAGGGAGTGTGTGGGAGAGATTGCGTGGGAGGGTGAAGGAGCGTGTGTGGGGACTGGGGGTGTGGGAAGGACTGTGTGGGATAGAAGGTGTGGGAGTGTGGGATAGAGGATGTGGGAGTGTGGGATGGAGGTATGGGAGTGTGGGAGGGAGTGTGGGATAGAGGGTGTGGGAGAGCGCCAACAGAAGTAGAAACAACAACAGTCGTAGCAACGGCAGCAGTGGATATCTAAGCAACGGGAGCAGGACCAGTAGCTGTACATATATAAGCAACATCATAAGCAACGGTATCATCACAAGCAAAAGCAGCATCAACAACAATAACAGAGGAAGTGCAGCAACAGCTGAGGCTGGTTGCTGGCACTTGCTGCAAGGGTGAGTCAGGCACCCACCAGTGCCACAACAGGTGGCTCTCACACACACAGGTCAAGTGTCTAATCGACAAGTGCCTATGAAAAAATGGTAACTAACACACACGACCAGTGAAGAGACGGAGCCAGGAGCTGTGAATTGATCCCTGCAACCACACTTAGATGAGTACAACGCGTCCCATACAGAGTTAACAAAGGTGGTAACCAAACGGTGTCCTTGATAACCTTCAGCAGGTCCAGCCTCGGCCACACTGCCTGCAGAATTGAATCATGTTATCACAGTGTTGCGTCTTCTGTGCAAGTATTATTGAATCTGAAATTCGGTTCAATATATAAATACATACAAGTCTCGCGACCTCCAGCGCGTACACAAATTTTAGGCTGTCTGTTAAACCCAACTTCCATAAAAAATAATTTTCGAAAAGGTAAGGTAGGTCGGTCGGTCGGTCGCTCGGTCGCTCTCTCTCTCTCTCTCTCTCTCTCTCTCTCTCTCTCTCTCTCTTTCTCTCGTGCATATTTCTGAAAATAACCAAGGGAAATACTTTTTCAATTTTACACCAAAATATAGTAACACAGCCGATTCAAACTGCTTTTCCAGAATTTATTCGACAATTAACACTACTGCTTGTTTGGCAAAACGACTGTTATTTTATAAGTCACGATCGTGAGATCTTGCCTAATATGTAGTATATATAATATATAAATAGAAGTGAATGATAGAATTTATTGACGAAAGGGAAAAAGTGGGTGGTGCACAAAGGCATTTGTGGAGACCAAGAGCTTTATCCATGGAGGCAAAAGAGGGAATGTACCGGAGTATACTGTGGTGGTACCAACACTGTTGCATGAGTGTGAAACATGGGTTTTGAATGTTGCAACGAGGAAGCGGTTGGAGGCAGTGGGGACTTTGTATTTGGGTCAGTGAGAGGTGTGAATATTATGCAAAACATTCGGAGACAAGATTAGGAGATGTGGAGTTACCAAAAGTATTAATCAAAGGGCTGAGGAGGGGTCGTTAAGGTAGGTTGGACATTTAGAGACGTTGGAGAAAAATAGAATGACTAGGAGGGCCTATAATTCTGGGGTGGAGGGGAGGGGGAATAGGGGTCACCCTAGGAAGGGTTGGAGAGGGGGGATGAGAAAGTAGTTCCGAGTGCCAGGAGCTTGGACATCCAACAGGCTTGTGTGAGCATGTTCCAACAGGCTTGTGTGAGCATGTTCCAACAGGCTTGTGTGAACATGTTCTAATGTGCTCACATATTGCAAGCAATTGGTTTTTATGATTTGACGTGCAGCTGGAATGTGAGCAAGGTAAAATTTATGAAGGGATTCAGGGTAACCGGTTAGCCGAACTTGCATCCTGGAGGTGTGAAGTACAGTGTCTGCACTTAGGAGTGATGGTGTTTCGGTTTGGAGGGTGATCTAACCTGTAATGTCGGCGCACCTGCGGCAAAATAGTGATTGAGTGACAGACTATAACTATAATATATATATATATATATATATATATATATATATATATATATATATATATATATATATATATATATATATATATAATCTCGTACCGAATAGGTAAAACTTGCTATTTTGGCTTAGATAGCAACGTTCTTCTTGCCGAAAAAGGCAAGCGAAAATTTGTGTATGCAATAATTTCGCAAAAATCATTCTCAACCTAACGAAAAAAATATATTTCATTGTGTTTGTTTAAACTTATCTAAAATATATTTAGCTGGATTAGGCTAAATTAAACTGCGCTTGTTATAATAAGGTTAGATAAATTTTCTAAGGTTCTTTTGGTACAATATTATTATTTTTTACATTAACATAAATGAAAAAATATATATCTTTAAACGTACAAGAGAAAATTTAGAAAGAACTTAATTTTAAATGAGTTCTTGCTAATTTACCAAATTTACCTATTCGGCACGACATATATATATATATATATATATATATATATATATATATATCCTTCAGAATGCGTGTACCCTGAAGGAGGGGAAGGGATGTTACACTGAGGTTAATCTGTTGTGATATCAACACACTTATGGCGGGACAGCTACTGAATGAATGATGGTGATAGTATTTTCTTCTTTGGGTCACCCTGCCTTGGCAGCAGACAACCGTTCAGGAACAAAATATATATATACATCAACGTAAAAAACACTGCCTATGTGCATGTATACAAAAGTACACATGAACAGCCATATACATACACAGTCGAACATTGCAAATATCAAACTCACATACAAAGGTACATACATAACTACATACATAGTATATGCTATGGATTCCAGCACAAAACAGATGACTACGTCAATTCGATAATCGTTGTGGGAAGCAGAGAGGTGCAAGAGTGTCATGTTGTAAATCTTAGAGTGACATTCACTCAGAGGCGGAATGACATTATATAACCTGACATGACTGACTTCTGACAGCATTGTCAATCATCGTCTGCTAGGGTGAAAGTTCCATGCCTCGCCAGCTAGGGTGAAAGTTCCATGCCTCGCCAGCTAGGGTGAAAGTTGCGTGCTTCACCCACTAGGGTGAGCTGTGCCTCACCTGCCAGGGTGAGATGTGTGCCTCACCTGCCAGGGTGAGATGTGTGCCTCACCTGCCAGGGTGAGATGTGTGCCTCACCTGCCAGGGTGAGATGTGTGCCTCACCTGCCAGGGTGAGATGTGTGCCTCACCTGCAAAAGTGAGATGTGTACCTCACCTGCCAGGGTGAGATGTGTGCCTCACCTGCCAGGGTGAGATGTGTCCTCACCTGCAAAAGTGAGATGTGTACCTCACCTGCCAGGGTGAGATGTGTGCCTCACCTGCCAGGGTGAGATGTGTGCCTCACCTGCAAAAGTGAGATGTGTACCTCACCTGCCAGGGTGAGATGTGTGCCTCACCTGCCAGGGTGAGATGTGTGCCTCACCTGCCAGGGTGAGATGTGTGCCTCACCTGCCAGGGTGAGATGTGTGCCTCACCTGCCAGGGTGAGATGTGTGCCTCACCTGCCAGGGTGAGATGTGTGCCTCACCTGCCAGGGTGAGATGTGTGCCTCACCTGCCAGGGTGAGATGTGTGCCTCACCTGCCAGGGTGAGATGTGTCCTCACCTGCCAGGGTGAGATGTGTACCTCACCTGCCAAGGGTGAGATGTGTACCTCACCTGCCAGGGTGAGATGTGTACCTCACCTGCCAGGGTGAGATGTGTACCTCACCTGCCAGGGTGAGATGTGTACCCCACCTGCCAGGGTGAGGTGTGTGCCTCACCTGCCAGGGTGAGATGTGTGCCTCACCTGCCAGGGTGAGATGTGTGCCTCACCTGCCAGGGTGAGATGTGTGCCTCACCTGCCAGGGTGAGATGTGTGCCTCACCTGCCAGGGTGAGATGTGTGCCTCACCTGCCAGGGTGAGATGTGTCCTCACCTGCCAGGGTGAGATGTGTGCCTCACCTGCCAGGGTGAGATGTGTGCCTCACCTGCCAGGGTGAGATGTGTGCCTCACCTGCCAGGGTGAGATGTGTGCCTCACCTGCCAGGGTGAGATGTGTGCCTCACCTGCCAGGGTGAGATGTGTGCCTCACCTGCCAGGGTGAGATGTGTGCCTCACCTGCCAGGGTGAGATGTGTGCCTCACCTGCCAGGGTGAGATGTGTACCTCACCTGCCAAGGTGAGATGTGTACCTCACCTGCCAGGGTGAGCTGTGTACCTCACCTGCCAGGGTGAGATGTGTGCCTCATCGTGTCTATACCACATTAATGTTTACTTTATTATCGACGAGGGTCAGTGGACTGATACTTCCAGAATGTTAGAATTTTACATCAGGTCACTACGAATAATGCATGGAGGCGCAGCGTACTGCTCACGGGTGTGGTTGTAAGTGTAAGCTTACGCTCTCTGTGCAGAGCTTCAGTAAGGAAGGACTTGATAAAGCTCTATACACACACATACGTGTCTGTGTTTGTGTGTAAACACAACGTGGTATTCTGTGTAAAGCTTCACCAAGCTCTACACAACGTAACACTATTACACAGGAGCTCTTATCACCCACACTGAACAATAGACATCCTCACAAAAACAGATTAAGCTATTAAATATACTTTGCAAAATCTTCAAGGCTCGTAAAGGGTCAGATGCCTTGATGCTGGCTAAGTGCTTGTGATCCAAGAAATGGGAGCTACCCTCAACTTCCTCGGATCAAACATGACTATAACCCCAGCCCCCCTTTCCTCATCTAATTTTCCAGCCACTGTACGACTATAACGGGTTTAGCGCTTCCTCCATTAATAATTTGGAAGTCATAGAGTGCCCTGGGAATAGGAAATAATTAGGTTTAATCCAAGGAAGGTGAGAGTAGCTCTAATTCCTGCTTGCAGTGCTACCAACAGGTAATAACCCTGAACATCCTGCTGGCAGTGTTACCAGCAGGAAGTAACCCTGAACACCCTGCTGGCAGTGTTGCCAGCAAGAAGTAACCCTGAACACTCTGAAGGCAGTGTTACCAGCAGGGAGTAATCCTGATCATCCTGCTGGCAGTGTTACCAGTAAGGAGTTATTTTGATCACCCTGCTGCCAGTGTTACCGCAGTTAGTAACCCTGAATACCCTGCTGGCAGTATTACCTGCTGGTAACACCTAAATACCCTGCTGGCAGTGTTACCAGCAGGGAGTAACCCTGAATACTCTGCTGGTAGTGTTAACAGCAGGGAATAACCCTGAATACCCTGCTGGCAGTGTTACCAGCAGGGAGTAACCCTGAACACCCTGCTGGCAGTGTTACCAACAGGAAGTAATGCTGAATACCCTGGTGGCAGTATTACCAGAAGGGAGTAACCCTGAACACCCTGCTGGCAGTGCTACCAGCAGGGAGTAACCCTGAACACCCTGCTGGCAGTGTTACCAGCAGGGAGTAACCCTGAACACCCTGCTGGCAGTGTTACCAGCAGGGAGTAACCCTGAATACCCTGCTGGCAGTGTTACCAGCAGGGAGTAACCCTGAATACCCTGCTGGCAGTGTTACAAGCAGGTAGTAACCCCGAACATCCTGCCACACTAGCGAAACACTGGAATGAAGCCACTGGTGGGGCGAAACACTTCAATCATGAAGGAATAGTGGGCGAAACATAGGATTGGTGTACCGCGCTCAGTTGTGAACGCTCGCAGCACCGCAGCTGATATCGTTGTTACTGGGTATAAACAAGGTTCTGATTTGACTCGCCAGATGACGTTAAATTGTAGTTGAAATAGCATCACACAGGTCAATTAAATAATAACAACAATAATATTAGTGGAACCCCGGTGTTTGAACTTAATTGCTTCCTAGATGGTGTTCGAATTGTGAAAAGTTCGATGTCCGAAACAGTATTTCCCAGGCTTTAATTATCAGCCTCACATACTGGAGGATGTTGAACTGACTCTTCCAGAAGTCTCTGAGAGTCAGGCCAGTGTCAGAGGTCACTTCAAGGCACTTTTGAAACAGGGCTTGCGTGTCAAGTTTTTTTTACGAATGAATTTTAAACAAGACAGCGTGTTCGGAATCCAGGAAAACGTTCAAGACAGGCTCAGTTTTTTTCTGAACAAAATTGTTCGGACTCCGGTTTGTTTGAGATCCGGTATGTTCCAACACCGAGGTTCCACTGTAATAATAATAATAATAATAATAATAATAACAATTATTATTATAATGTTCTTGCTCTTCTTCGTCTTCCTCTTTCTCCTCTTCCTCTTCACCTTCAGCAGCAGCAGCAGTAGTGGTAAGTGTGATACTTACACAACACCTTAATCGTTAAAATGTCGACTTCCGTAACACGACGGAGCGCAATATCCACCACCGCATAACAAGATTGCGTTAAAAATATATATTGCCGTATAAAGACTCTTGCTATGAGGGTTATTACTGAATATGGAGATCATGTTAAATTGATGGCCCACAGTGTAACGAAAACACCTTAACTAGTTCATCAACGTATAACGAAAGCACGTTGATTATTATAATCATGGGGGAGCGTTAAACCCATAGGATTATACAGCGCCTGTGGGGGGAGAGATGGAAGGTATTCAGCTTTAATTCAGGGAACTGGAGCACAGATCCAATTCCCTAGAAAACATTCAGCGTAGAATGACTAAATTAATACATAGCATTAGAAATCTACCCAAGGTCCTAGCTTCAATAACCCTACTAGGCAGACTGTTCCACTCATCAACTACCCTATTTCCAAACCAATACTTTCCTATATCCTTTCTAAATCTAAACTTATCTAACTTGAATCCATTATTGCGGGTTCTCTCTTGGAGAAATATCCTCAAGACCTTATTTATATCCCCTTTGTTAATACCCATTTTCCACTTGTATACCTCGATCATGTCTCCCCTCATTCTACGTCTTACAAGTGAATGTAATTTTAGGGTCTTCAATCTTTCTTCGTAAGGAAGATTTCTAATGCTATGTATTAATTTAGTCATTCTACGCTGAATGTTTTCTAACGAATTTATGTCCATTCTGTAATATGGAGACCAGAACTGAGCTGCGTAATCTAGGTGAGGCCTTACTAATGATGTATAAAGCTGTAATATAACCTCTGGACTTCTTGGGTAGCATTGAAAATTGTGTTGAGCAAATATTCTCTTAGTGATGGATTGTGAAGGACTTGCCTAGTATGGGCCAACAGGCCTGCAGCAGTGTTCCTCCTTTCTTATGTTCTTATGTAAGGAACCTCCCTTGAGGGGTAAAGCACGTTGAAATGTGCAACAACGAAAAACGAAAGAACAGAAAAACGAACTTAAGGACGACAAATGGTGCGCCACAGTATAAGAAAAGTAAGAGATGGGACACGAGACCACAGTAAAATTTGCACTGTTATATGTGGTGGGAGGGTAACAATAATAACACCAACAACAACAACAGCAGAAGATGAAGCAGCAGCCGCAGCCGCTGCTGTCGCTGCTGCTGTAACTTCTGCCGTCGTCGCCGCCGCCGCTGCTGCTGGTGGTGGTGGTGCTGTTGGTGGTGCTGCTGCGGCTGCGGCTGCGGCTGCGGCTGCTGCTGCCGCCGCTTCTGCAGCCGCCGCTTCTGCAGCCGCCGCTACTGCTGCTGCAGCCGCCGCTACTGCTGTTGCTGCCGCCGCGTCACAACCCCGCGCGTTGAAACCCGCACTACCGGTAAATACTTCACACACTTACCTAAAACAAGGAAGGCAAGTGTGCAGCGCGATAAGAAGTCTATTATTCAAGTACAATGGAATCAGTTAATCGGATGAAGAGAATGAATAATGAATAAATTAAAAATATATAAGCTAGCCAGCTGTTTTTCTATTCATGGCAGCATAATGGAAAAAAAAAAATTCTCTTTTCAGATAAGAGTGATATAGCAGTGAGCGGTTTAGCGGGGTTTCAGAGCCCAGCCTGAGCCAGGCTCCCTTGTTGACAGTCTGGTGTTATCAAGGATCAACAATACACTGCCGAATATCCAGCAATGAGCACTACGAACACCATGAAGTTTGACAACGGAATCGTAATAACACATGGCAAGCGAGTCGTAAAACTCCAGGCCAGTGCGTTAACCACTGGGCCAGCTGGCTACAATAACATTCATCCAACTAGGTATGTTTATATACCATAGGAAGGTTAGCATGAGCCCCACTGTGACCACACTGGGTGAAGAAAGATAATATCCAACAGTAAGATGGAAAAGCAGAGATCACGTCAAAGTTAACACACGCACAACAAAGTACCCTATGAAGAATGTCTAGAACGCACTAAAACTTTCCTCCCATTGAAGAGAACATAGATCTTATTCAAACTTGAAACATAAGAAAAATATAACTACGCAAGAAGAACTATTTGAAGTGTAAGATGATTCAATGACACGAACCAACTTTATGAAACTTAAAGGAAAGTGATGCTTTGTCTACAGAGTCGTGGAAGTGTGGAAACACTGCCTTCCAGGGTTCTTAGTAATAATGTAATACAGTCCTTTAAGCAATAGTTGATTAATAACATATCTGGTCAACATGGAGAACTGTCACTTTCTGTATTGACCTAATTTAGTGAACATACGCGAACCACTTATCTTGCAAGCACTTATCTTGCAAGCACTGCCTTTAGCAACAAGTGCCAAATCAATCAGGCTGCAATGACTATATAGGACTGCACGCCTTTGGCAGCAACAGCTTAGTTGATAGAGAAAACGTTAATAAATGCTAATGTTTCATGTGTTTTTGCCGCATACACGTAGGCTCACTGCCTCTCCTGCCTACCAGCAACAACCTTGGTAGCTCAGGCAGTCAACAAGGAAGTCTAGCCTCAGGTTGGCCTGACAGGAACCCTCGAAACCGGTCACAGTTATGTAACTACAGAGGCCTAAAAATAGTTGTATACAAAATCCTCCTCTCTGTGTCTAGCTGTAGCTTGTAAAGAGAAAGTTTACTCCACAGAGGCTCTGAGTTACTGTGGTAACACCTGAGAGTTTAGATAACAATATACATAAGCTTAAACAAGTACATACCGTATTTCGTGGATTAGAAGCATTTTTTTCCATAAAGTATCTCCAAAAACCACCCTGCGTCCTATAAACTGAAGGTCAGTGACGGGAGCTATAAGTTTGGGGTGTCGGGTGGGCTGTACATCCGATGCCGGAGCAATGAAACTAAAACAAGTCTTATAAGTCGCGTCTTATAAGACGTGAAATAAGGTAAGAACTACTTAGGTATTAGGACACGCTGTCAGTACTCTCCTGAACCACCAGTTTTTAAGCATCTTCCACACTCTATACACAAGTTGCTGCTATGCGCAACATAGACTAAGCTGCAAGCAACTTTTTCTGAAACAATCTGTATTGTAATAACAAAACTTAGGCGCGTTATTACTCAACTTAGATCAATTTTATTTTTTTTCTGTTACGTATACAGGCAACTTTTAACTTCAATGTAAGGAACCTCTTAAGCAGCTTTGACCCCATGTAACACATTCTTCTTAGGCCGTGGAGCTGTGTAAAGTCAGGCAGGCAAGCGCAAACATACACACACACACACAGCCAGGAGCTATGATTCGAACCCTGAAATCACAAAAAGATGAGTACACACACACACACACACACACACACACACAATTACAAAATTTATATTCAGATGACCATTGACATTCATAGAGAAAAAAATATAATGCAACTGCAATCCAGGAAAGAAAAAAAATACGTAAATTAATTCTTGGTCACAACCTCAACAATTTTGACCTAACGAACAATAATTAATATATATATATATATATATATATATATATATATATATATATATATATATATATATATATATATATATATATATATATATATATATAAGATATTTTTCTCTGCTGTATGTGGTCGTCGCAAATAATATAGGAGGCGCCGTGTTTGAAAAAGACTTCCTCGCCTTCTTTGATGTTGTGGCAGAAATGCTGGCAATTATCCTGCGACAGGCTTAAAAAGGTCACAATGGAGATTGTCCTCATTCCTGGGAAAATTTGTTTCATACTTCCTGGGCAATTGCAAGTCTACATTAAGAGAGTGAGTAGGCTGGATGGCGGGGGAAATAAGTTTTGTGCGTACAATATATATGTCGTGCCGAATAGGTAAAATTGGTCAATTAGCAAGAACTCGTTTAAAATTAAGTCCTTTCTGAAATTTTCTCTTATACCTTTAAAGATATATATTTATTTCATTTATGTTAATGTAAAAATTAATAATTTTGTACCAAAAGGACCTTAGAAAGTTTTCTAAGGTTCTTTTGGCAGAAAATTATTAATTTTTACATTAACATAAATGAAAAAAATATATCTTGAAGCGTAAAAGATAAAATTTTAGAAAGGACTTAATTTTAAGCGAGTTCTTGCTAATTGACCAATTTTACCTATTGGGCACCACACACACACACATATATGTGTGTGTGTCGTGCCGAATACGTAAAACTTGCGATTTTGGCTTAAACAGCAACGTACTTCTTGCCGAATAGGGCAAGCGAAAATTTTTGTATGCAGATATGGCTATACAACAGCTTCGGGTCAGACTTGACTTTCGATGCAATGTCGTTTTCGTACTGTCGCTGGGCCTCCCTCCTTATCTGCGCATACTCGTTTCTGGCTCTTCGATTGATCACTTTATTTTCCTGGGTCCTTTTTCTTCTGTACTTTTCCATTATCTAGCGCACTTAGTTTTTGCCTCCCTACACCTCTGGGTAAACCAAGGGCTCGTTCTGGTCTTCCCATTATTTCTGTTGCTCTTGGGAACAAACCTCTCCTCTGCCTCCTTGAATTTTGTTGTCACGTAGTCCATCATTTCGTTTACTGATTTTCCTACCAATTCAATTTCCCACTTAACCTCTTTCAGAAAGTTCATCATGCCTGTGTAGTCCTTCCTTTTGAAGTTTGGCTTTTACCATCCTACTTCTGTTACCCTCTCCACTTGTAACTCTACTATGTATTCAAAGCTCAGAACCACGTGATCACTAGCTCCGAGGAGCCTTTCATATGTGATGCCCTCGATGTCCGAGCTACTCAAGGTGAATACGAGGTCCAGTCTTGCTGGTTCATCCTTCTTTCTCTCTCTGGTAGTGTGCTTAACATGTTGATGTATGAGGTTTCTAGTACCACATCCATCAACTTGGCTCTCCATGTTTCGGGGCCCCCATGTGGCTCCAGGTTTTCCCAATCAATCTCCTTGTGATTGAAATTGCCCATAGTGTGTATGTGTGTGTGTACTCACCTAGTTGTGGTTGCAGGGGTCGATTCACAGCTCCTGGCTCCGCCTCTTCACTGGCCGCTATTCGATAACTCTACCCGCTCCATGAGCTTTATCATACCTCTCCTTAAAGCTATGTATGGATCCTGCCTCCACTACATCACTTTCCAGCCTATTCCACTTCCTGACAACTCTGTGACTGAAGAAATACTTCCTAACATCCCTGTGGTTCATCTGAGTCTTCAACTTCCAACTGTGACCCCTTGTTGCTGTGTCCCACCTCTGGAACATTGTGTCTGTCCACCTTGTCGATTCCTCTCAGTATTGTATATGTCGTTATCATATCCCCTCTATCTCTCTTGTCTTTCAGTGTCGTCAGGTCGATTTTCCGTAACCTCTCCTCGTAGGACATACCCCTTAGCTCCGGGACTAGTCTTGTTGCAAACATTTGCACTTTCTCTAGTTTCCTTACATGCTTGGCTAGGTGAGGGGTTCCAAACTGGCGCTGCATACTCCAGTATGGGCCTAACGTACACAATGTACAGGGTCCTGAATGACTCCTTATTAAGATGTCAGAATGTGTGTGTGTGTGTGTGTGTGTGTGTGTGTGTGTGTGTGTGTGTTGTGTGTGTGTGTGTGTTTGTGTGTGCGCGCGCAAATTAACCACGGTGAGTTGAATGATAGCTTTAGGCCTTACGTGTTGCAATCAACACGAGCTTGCAATGTTACAGAAATAGAGCAGGAAATTCAGGAAGGTCTTTTCGTGTGAATGGCTCTCAAGGATGATGAGAGACATTCCCACGAACGGACCTTCCTGGATTTCCAGCTCTATTTCTGCAACATTGCAAGCTCCTGATGTATTGATTGCAACTCGAAAGGTCTAGAGTTATCATTCAACTCCCCATGTGGATTTATTTTGCATCCTGTGTCAATCGTTAGCGTTATATATATATATATATATATATATATATATATATATATATATATATATATATATATATATATATATAGAGAGAGAGAGAGTAGTAAGGGAGAAAAAGTTAGCATATGAGAGGTTTTTACAAAGTAGAAGTGATGCAAGGAGGGAAGAGTATATGGAGAGAAAAAGAGAGGTTAAAAGAGTGGTGAAGCAATGTAAAAAGAGAGCAGATGAGAGAGTGGGTGAGATGTTATCAGCAAATTTTGTTGAAAATAAGAAAAAGTTTTGGAATGAGATTAATAAGTTGAGGAAGCCTAGAGAACAAATGGATTTGACAGTTAAAAATAGGAGAGGAGAGTTATTAAATGGAGAGTTAGAGGTATCGGGAAGATGGAGAGAATATTTTGAGGATTTGTTAAATGTTGATGAAGACAGGAAGCTGTGATTTCGTGTGTAGGGCAAGGAGGAATAACATCTTGTAGGAGTGTGGAAGAGCCAGTTGTGGGTGTAGGGAAGTTCGTGAGGCAGTGGGTAGAATGAAAGGGGTAAGGCAGCTGGGATTGATGGGATAAAGATAGAAATGTTAAAAGCAGGTGGGGATATAATTTTGGAGTGGTTGGTGCTATTATTTAATAAATGTATGGAAGAGGGTAAGGTACCTAGGGATTGGCAGAGAGCGTGTATTGTTCCTTTGTATAAAGGCAAAGGGGACAAAAGAGAGTGCAAAAATTATAGGGGAATAAGTCTGTTGAGTGTACCTGGTAAAGTGTATGGTAGAGTTATTATTGAAAGAATTAAGAGTAAAACAGAAAGCAGGATAGCAGATGAACAAGGGGCTTTAGGAAAGGTAGGGGTGTGTAGACCAAGTGTTTACAGTGAAACATATAGGTGAACAGTATTTGGATAAGGGTAAAGATGTTTTTGTGGCATTTATGGATTTGGAAAAGGCGTATGATAGGGTAGATAGGGGGCAATGTGGCAGATGTTGCAGGTGTATGGAATAGGAGGAAGGTTACTGAAAGCAGTGAAGAGTTTTTATGAGGATAGTGAGGCTCAGGTTAGAGTGTGTAGGAGAGAAGGGGACTATTTCCCAGTAAAAGTGGGCCTTAGACAAGGATGTGTGATGTCACCGTGGTTGTTCAATATATTTATAGATGGGGTTGTAAGAGAAGTGAATGCGAGGGTCTTGGCAAGAGGTGTTGGGCTAAAAGATAAAGAAGCAAATACAAAGTGGGAGTTGTCACAGTTGCTTTTTGCTGATGACACTGTGCTTTTGGGAGATTCTGAAGAGAAGCTGCAGAGGTTGGTGGATGAATTTGGTAGGGTGTGTAAAAGAAGAAAATTGAAAGTGAATATAGGAAAGAGTAAGGTGATGAGGATAACAAAAAGAATAGGTGACGAAAGATTGGATATCAGATTGGAGGGAGAGAGTATGGAGGAGGTGAATGTATTCAGATATTTGGGAGTGGACATGTCGGCGGATGGGTCTATGAAGGATGAGGTGAATCATAGAATTGATGAGGGAAAAGGGTGAGTGGAGCACTTCGGAGTCTGTGGAGACAAAGAACCTTGTCCATGGAAGTAAAGAGGAATGTATGAGAGTATAGTTATACCAACGCTCTTATATGGGTGTGAAGCATGGGTGATGAATGTTGCAACGAGGAGAAGGCTGGAGGCAGTGGAGATGTCATGTCTGAGGTCAATGTGTGGTGTGAATATAATGCAGAGAATTCGGAGTTTGGAAATTAGGAGGAGGTGCGGGATTACCAAAACGATTGTCCAGAGAGCTGAGGAGGGGTTGTTGAGGTGGTTTGGACATGTAGAGAGAATGGAACGAGACAGAGTGACTTCGAGAGTGTATAAATCTGTAGTGGAGGAAGGCGGGGTAGGGGTCGGCCTAGGAAAGGTTGGAGGGAGGGGTAAAGGAAGTTTTGTGTG
Organism: Cherax destructor; assembly: GCA_009830355.1. Lineage (NCBI taxonomy): Eukaryota > Metazoa > Arthropoda > Malacostraca > Decapoda > Parastacidae > Cherax > Cherax destructor. Next base: position 985,828 of record WNWK01000048.1, read on the forward strand.
CGAGGGCTTGGACTTCCAGCAAGCATGTGTGAGCGTATTTGATAGGAGTGAATGGAGGCATATGGTTTTAATACTTGACGTGCTGTTGGAGTGTGAGCAAAGTAACATTTATGAAGGGATTCAGGAAACCGGCAGGCCGGACTTGAGTTCTGGAGATGGGAAGTACAGTGCCGGCACTCTGAAGGAGGGGTGTTAATGTTGCAGTTTTATAACTGTAGTGTAAAGCACCCTTCTGGCAAGACAGTGATGGAGTGAATGATGATGAAAGTTTTTCTTTTCGGGCCACCCTGCCTTGGTGGGAATCGGCCGATGTGTTAATAAATAAAATAAATATATATATATATATATATATATATATATATATATATATATATATATATATATATATATATATTCATATAATGCAGCCATAGTGTATGTGTATACTATATTCACACATACGTTGATATGCATGTTAACATGTATGTACGTATGTCCGGGTGTACAGAGCTGCATGCGTGTTTGCGTGCAAGTGTTTACGATACACATAAATATCCCATTCAGGTAGAGGCCGCGTCCGCTGTTTACCCACGACAAATCCACTTTATCTCTGGCATTGTGTAGCCGGCGTCCCGGTGATGCACGCTTTACGCTTCATGCCTTATACCTGCCAAAACGTCGCCCCTACCGAGAATGATAAATGGAGCACATGTCTCAAACATGTTATGATAGCGCGATAGCGTATGGATTATCACATGGCTTAAGTGCTATGGAACAATGTCATACTTAATGAAAAGCTCTCTGCTCGAACTATCGTGCAACACAGGTGTTAAACGTGTTGCAGAACGCATGAATGTCGTACAGCTGCTTATGTCTTGCGGCAAAGATGCCAAAAGTCCGACTTTTTTTTAGGTTATCCTAGGTAAATTACACTATGTATGATAATTGTACTTATGTGTACCTGTGCTTCAATAAATTTACTTAGGATGATAAGCAGAGTGCCTCGAGCATACAGGCGCTACAGGTGCCCAGTGAGAGGCGGCGTTAAAACAGGTGTTCCCGTGTCACACAGTCTATCAACGCAAGTGAGAGGCAAGAGACTGACAGGACAGTTGTTCCTGTGATACACAGTTAATCAATATATGTGCCAGGTGAGAAACACAGAAGGGACAAGTAGGTAGGTGTAGGAGAGGGAGGGAGAGAGAGAGAGAGAGAGAAGAGAGAGAAGAGAGAGAAGAGAGAGAAGAGAGAGAAGAGAGAGAAGAGAGAGAAGAGAGAGAAGAGAGAGAAGAGAGAGAGAGAGAGAGAGAGAGAGAGAGAGAGAGAGAGAGAGAGAGAGAGAGAGAGAGAGAGAGAGAGAGAGAGAGAGAGAGAGAGAGAATACGTGGTCAACTTCACAACACAAACCACAGACCATCAAGGAGCACAGTGCTTGTTGTGGCATCAAATTTAGCCATAAATTTTTTCAGAGTTCCTTTAACCTCTCCTCCCCTATCCCTCATAACTATCGGCCATTTCTCTCAAAAATCGTATGGTAAGAGGACTGACTTAATACATTTAAGACTGCCTTAATGCGGGTCAAGTCCTTCCCGTCGCTTGCGTTATAGTGCGCGGGTTTTTTTTTCCATTCAAATACAGCTGGGTAAGAAACGTCTGAGATTAATGCTCCTTGTTCTTCCCTCTTTTCAACTTTATCTCTTCTTTCTTCATTACCCTTCTTCCCTATCTCCTCATGCCACCTCTGTTCCTTCGTTCTTCCTTCTTTTTTCTCACCCTTTCCTTCCTTCCCTCCCCCACCACCACATGACCGTTCGCGGCCACACCCCTTTTCTATAATCCATTTCAAAATCTACTGGCTTATTCACTCACTTATTAACTCATTCACTCATCCATACCTTTATCTTACCTCACTCTGGGTCTCACTGTCTCTCGCACTAACACGCCATCTCACCACAAACCCACTCCCTCCCTTCCCCCTTACCACGGACCCACGCCCTCTCCTCCAAGAACCAATATTCCCTACCCTCGGACCCACGCCCCTCCACATCACGGACCCAACCCAGACGAGTTATAAATATCCCATTCAGGAAGACTGTCAGTTTCACTACCAAGGTCCCGACATGCACGGTCAGAGGGCAGGGACGTTCGATGAAATAGAGCTGCCCTCCTTTTCCTGGGATCAAACCTGATTACTTTCCATTCTTCAAATATTGTATGATCCTTACGGGTTTCATGCTTGCCCGATGAAAATAAAATAATAATAATAATAATAATAATAATAATAATAATAATAATAATAATAATAATAATCCTATTTCCACTAAAATGCCGGGAGCAAGGGGCTAGTAACCCTTCTCCTGTATACATTACTAAATTTAAACGGAGAAACTTTGGTTTCTCCTTTTGGGCCACCCCTCCTTGGTGGGATATGAGCGGTTTATTGAAAGAATAATAATAATCCTATTATTATTAATGAAGGATGGTACTACGTCCTTACTATTTCTTTATTCTGATGACTCTGTGAGGAATACAGCAGGTATAATCCAGGGAGGGGAAGTATTCTTTGTGGTACTCCTCATGGAAAGGTATCCCTTACAAAAGATGTTCGTGGAGGAGAGTTAAGTTGATACTAGTGGCCTCTTGTGTGATCATATCCTTCCTATGGCTCTTGGAAGTGTTGTTCCTGTGCCAGAGTCTACTCACTAATTCCTTAGCTGTTCCAAGACGTCCCTTGGAACAAGAGAGTTGCTAAGATTCCTGATTCCCACCTTTTAGATTTTGGCGTTGAAGCTGGTAATTTATTGTGCACCTCTCACCCATCCTGTAGACGGCAGCGCAAGACGGCAGCGCAAGAGCCTATAGATACTTCCAGAGAGATCACTGAATTCTTTGACAGTTTTGTACCATTCCGTTTTGAAGGCTGTATATTCTATTCTTTTTGTCCATCTGTCCCATCCTCTGTCTAACCCTTTTGCCTTGTTCCCACGTCTGTTTATCTCTACATCTGCCCATCTTTTCCTCTATCCAGTTCTCTCCATCTCTCTTTCGTCACTTCGCCAAGTCATTCGTCCGTCTCCTTTATTGTCCATCCTTCACTCACATTTCTGTTCCTCAGCTAAATAAATACAAGTTTCGTATTGTTTTCGAATTACAATAATAATGAAAAGCGAAAAAAAAGTTCAGTGTCGAGGATGATAATGCAGAGCGACGTCAAACAGACCGTCATTGTATATTATATACAATTACCTCTACTGATGTGTCTCTTGATGTACATAATATAATTTCCTTGTACAAATTGCCTGTTAATACTGATCATATAATTACCTTCGCAAAATTTCCTGTGATATATATTATACATAATTACCATATGCAGATTTCCCTGTGGAAATAAATGTTATAATGGTTGCCTTTGTTGTTTACCACTTTGCTTGCTGTGGAAGAAAACACACACAAGTATAGAACAAGTTTTCATTGGGGCAGCGTTTCATTTTATAAAATTCAGAGTGACTGTAACCAAGATACTATGGTGTTGCTGAGTCAAGAACACAGTTTTTAACAGATATTCAACCTTGGTAAAACTGTTGTATATCTATTCCAACCGTCCTTGACCATCTTCACTTCTGCTTCACTGAAACTGTATCTTAGCAGGGATTTCTTCGCTGCCTATTCTTGGCAGACTATTCCATGAACAAATTACCTCCTAGACTGATTCTCGCTAATATATCTCGCTAAGCTGTTATCTTCAGGTGAGGACTGAATATCTCAGTGAGGGCCTGATACTTCAGCTACTGTTCTTCACGATTTCTTTGAGGACTGATAAGCATGTGGGCAACGTTTCATCTCTCTCATAAAGATCCTCAAGTGACTGTCTAATCACATATTGGTGTTGCTGAGTCAAGACACACCACGGTATCTTGGTACACAGGATATCTTCCTCAACTCTATTGCTAACAACTGTTTAGTATAATCTACTTCCACTGGTGGACCCAGCTCACCTGTGACCTCATCTTCAAGCTTCTGCTTCAGGCTAGAAGACTGATTATCTTCAGGCTGAGGGACTGATTATCTTCAGGCTGAGGGACTGATTATCTTCAGGCTGAGGGACTGATTATCTTCAGGCTGAGGGACTGATTATCTTCAGGCTGAGGGACTGATTATCTTCAGGCTGAGGGACTGATTATCTTCAGGCTGAGGGACTGATTATCTTCAGGCTGAGGGACTGATTATCTTCAGGCTGAGGGACTGATTATTTTCAGGCTGAGGGACTGATTATCTCAAACTCTCTCTTCACTGTACTTCTTCTCTGTAATCGACTGTGCTTCAGCGATCCACACAAGGTGTCCTAGTATTCAGCAAGCTCAGCCCCCTCTACCTCAGTGTAGATACAGGGGAATACCACAGAATGCAGATAAATGTTAGTTAGTATTGACGATTCACGCGAGTCAGAAGAGCAATTCTTAAATTATCCCATGAAAATAAATATCCCATTTTTCAATAAAAATGGTAAATTGGCACTTACAGAGGTCAGAGTTGAAAACCAACCTGTAGAGGCATTCTTTAGTTATCTCAAGAGATGAATGTTCCAAAATACACCAGGAGACGGAGGATGGAGTCTCCACCACTCATGGCGCAGAAAGATAAACGAGTTAACGCGCGAGTTAGGACACCAAATAGTTCAGTTCTCTGACACTACCACAAATATCTAAACAACCATACCTTTGATGAGTTTCGAGAGTCTTCCTACTCCAGGAGTCCGGCCATGGGTCAGGCTCGTCTGGTCAACCAGGCTGCTGCTGGTGCTGGTGCTGCTGATGGTGGCTCTCAGCCCCACATATCCATCACAGCCTGGTTGATCTGGATACTGCCATCCACACTACCATCATGGAGTGGACAAGAAACAGCAGCGTCGCCACAAAATCAATTACTTAACAGTCACCAACTCAAGAGTGACCTCAGTTGGAGAAAGAGCTTAGATCTAGGTGAAATACCGGAGGACTTAAAGAGTGCAGACATAGCTCCTTTGCATAAGGGAGGTAGTAGAGCACTAACTAAAATTACAGACCAGTAGCCTTAACTTCTCACATCATAAAAATCTTCGAAAGAGTGATGAGACGGCAGATTACAAAGTTCATGGACCAGCACAACCAACAAAACTCCAACCAGCATGGCTTTAGAGCAGGACGATCATGTCTGTCACAGCTGCTGAACCATTATGACAGAATTACGGAGGCATTGGAAGACGACCAAAACGCAGATGTGATTTACACAGATTTTGCAAAGGCGTTTGACAAATGCGATCATGGAGTGATGACGCACAAAATGAGGGCCATGGACATTACGGGGAAGGTAGGCAGATGGATTTTTTATTTCCTAACACACAGAACACAAAAAGTAGTGAACAGGGCAAGATCCAGCATCAGTGAGGTCAAAAGCTCAGTGCCCCAAGGCACCTCTGCTGTTTCTCATCCTCATAGCAGACATAGATAAAAACACCCGGCACACTTTTGTATCGTCATTTGCAGATGACACTAAAATAAGCATGAAAGTCACTACGGTAGAAGACACTGAAAAATTACAGGAAGACACAAGCAGGGTTTTCCAGTGGGCAGTGTAGAACAACATGATGTTAAATGGTGATAAGTTTCAGCTGCTTAGGTATGGAAAGAATGAAGAACTCAAAAGGAACACTATATACAAAACTCAAGAGGGTCACCAAATAGAACGAAAGGAACACGTAAAGGACTTGGGAATAATTATGTCAGCTGTTCTTTCTTTTAAAGACCATAACAAGACAAAGATCACAACAGCCAGGAAGATGACGGGGTGGGTATTGAGAACTTTCAAAACAAGGAAAATAATGCCGATGGTGACACTCTTCAAATCGCTAGTGCTCCCTCACTTAGAATACTGCTCAGTACTGACGGCCCCGTTCAAAGCAGGAGAAATAGAGCTGGAACAAATACAGAGATCGTTTACGGCTCACATTGAGCCAGTGAAACATCTAAATTATTGGGAACGCCTATAAGTCTTGAACATGTACTCATTGGAGCGGAGGAGAGAGAGATACATAATATATACCTGGAAAGTACTCGAGGGCCTGGTCCCAAATCTGCACACTGCCATAACATACTGGAGTGAGAGATATGGGAGGAAGTGTAAAATAAACCCAGTGAGGAGCAGGGGACAATAAGGGAGCATTGTATCAACATCCAGGGTCCCAGACTATTCAACATCTTACCAGAAGATATCCGAAACACGGCTGGAACAAGTGTAGAAGCCTTCAAGAGGAAACTGTACAAGTATCTTCACCAGGTGCCAGATCAACCAGGCTGTGACGGATATGTGGGGCAGCGGGCCTCCAGCAGCAACAGCCTGGTTGACCAGACAAGCACCAGACGAGCCTGGCCCATGGCCGGGCTCAGAGTAGAGAAACTCTCGAAACTCTTCAAAGGTAAGGTATCAGGTACATTATTGCAACCTAAATCTCTCTTACCTTCCTTCCTGCCCTAAGACCCCCCTACCAAAGACCCACTCCTCAAAACCTCCCTACCAAAGACCCACTCCTCAAAACCTCCCTACCAAAGACCCACTCCTCAAAACCTCCCTACCAAAGACCCACTCCTCAAAACCTCCCTACCAAAGACCCACTCCTCAAAACCTCCCTACCAAAGACCCACTCCTCAAAACCTCCCTACCAAAGACCCACTCTCAACCTCCTCAAAGACCTCCTCAAACCTCCTACCAAAGACCCACTCCTCAAAACCTCCCTACCAAAGACCCACTCCTCAAAACCTCCCTACCAAAGACCCACTCCTCAAAACCTCCCTACCAAACACACACTCCTCAAAACCCCCCTACCAATGACCCGCTCCTCAAAACCTCCCTACCAAAGACCCACTCCTCAAAACCCCCTACCAAAGACCCCACTCCTCAAAACCCCATACTAAAGACCCACTCCCCAAAACCCCCCTACCAAAGACTCGCTCCTCAAAATTGTCTCCCCAAGACCCATTCCACAAGACTCTCCCTAAGACCACATTCCCCGATAACCCCTTCCGAAGAATTCCTCAAGCCTCCCTTCCCAAGACCTCTCTCTCTCTCTCTCTCTCTCTCTCTTTCTTTCTTTTTGATCCCTTTCCCCAAGATTCCCCCCTTCCAGATCTCCCTGTCCCACTATCTCTTACCCTCCCATCAACATCAAATATATATTTGCTTCCAATTTATTTTTAAAATTGGCTACCACTTAACTGGGGAAGCGTCATTCAGTTTTTCTGACACACACACTTGCCACAAGTCATCCCCAAAAATTATTGGTTCCATTCTGGCGTCGGGATGACGGTAAATCATCTTTCCAGGGCTACCTTCTTCCCTCCTTGCCTTAGCAACGCCCCTTCCCTCTCCTCTCCCCTCTTCTATCATCCCCTCTCATCTCACCTTCGATCCTCTCCCCTTCCCTTCTCTCTATCCTCCCATTCCCATCTTACCTCATTCCCTTTCCACTCTACCATTCTTTCTCTCTTCCCTCCATCTTCCCCTATGTCCACTTCCTCTTCCCTTCTTTATCTTCTCTCCTCCTACTCTTCACTTGTGTCTTTCCCTCGCGCGATCATTCCCTCCCCTCCCCCTTCTCTCGGATAGAGGATGGAATACTTGATCATCCACCTTAAAGTGTATTTTCTCGGACTTGGGATAATATAAATCCCGGAGAGTCACTTTGGGAATACAGACAAGAGGCGAGCCTGGCCAAGGTTACCTGGATGCTACTCTAAAATATCTAACATTGTTGTATCCAGAGGGTATCTTGTCTCCAGAGGGTATCTTGTCTCCAGAGGGTATCTTGTCTCCAGAGGGTAGCTTGTCTCCAGAGGGTATCTTGTCTCCAGAGGGTAGCTTGTCTCCAGAGGGTAGCTTGTCTCCAGAGGGTAGCTTGTCTCCAGAGGGTAGCTTGTCTCCAGAGGGTAGCTTGTCTCCAGAGGGTAGCTTGTCTCCAGAGGGTAGCTTGTCTCCAGAGAGTATCTTGTCTCCAGAGGGTAGCTTGTCTCCAGAGGGTAGCTTGTCTCCAGAGGGTAGCTTGTCTCAGAGGAGCTTGTCTCCAGAGGGTAGCTTGTCTCCAGAGGGTAGCTTGTCTCCAGAGGGTAGCTTGTCTCCAGAGGGTAGCTTGTCTCCAGAGGGTAGCTTGTCTCCAGAGGGTAGCTTGTCTCCAGAGGGTAGCTTGTCTCCAGAGGGTAGCTTGTCTCCAGAGAGTATCTTGTCTCCAGAGAGGTAAAGACTTGTCTCCAGAGGGTAGCTTGGTCTCCAGAGGGTAGCTTGTCTCCAGAGGAGTTAGGTACTTGTCTCAGGAGTAGAAGATAGTTGAGAGGGAGGCCAGATGTTGAGGGACAGGAGTCAGAGAATCAGAAGGGATCTGGAGGAAGAGGGTACGAGAAGTCAAATCAAGGTTGAGGTAGGGAGGTAGGGAGAGAACAGAGGTACAGAAATGAGGAGGGATTGAGGGACGAGAAAGGGAGACAAGAGAAAAGGTTAGAGGAGGAAAAGGAAAGATGAAGAGCAGGAGAATAAAAATGGAAAGGAAGAAAGGTACAAATGTAAGACAAATCATTGAGAAAGATAAGGAAATGGGAAATAGGGATATGAACAAGTGTAAGAAAAGTGATGGGAGAGGGATATGCAGACGGCTACGAGTAGAAAGGGAGAGTCAAAAGGAGAAAATGGAGATTAGAGGAGGATAAATTGGATAAGGCGAATAAGATAAAGGAGGAGCTGGAGGAGAATTACAAAGAGCGAGGGGAGAGAAAAGAAAAGAGGGTAGAGGAAGATAAAGAATCGCTAAGAGATAGAAAGATAAAAACAAGTGAGGGGGACAGAAACATAAAGAAAAGCGAGGGCCAAGGAAGAGGGGGGCGGAGGGAGGCAATGATTTACGTGGAGAGGTGGGCCAAGTTGCACAACTTGCAGAGCTCACATATTCATGCCACAAGTGACGCAAACTCGTACACTTTCACGCTGAATCCTGCAAGAGTCCAAGACATACGTAAAAGGATGAAAGAGAAAGAGAGAGAGAGAGAGAGAGAGAGAGAGAGAGAAAAGCACACACACACACACACACAGACAGACGGAAGGATATGATGGGACTAAGATTGAAGCTAATTGCCACTGTGACTGAGCGTTGGCTTGATTGAGTGTTAATCCCTCTGTCATAATAACAGTTTGATCACCAATGACGTAGTACAATTTTATCATCTAAGGTAATTTAAATGGAACAAAAACCCTAAAATGTTCGGTGTATAGAACAATGAACAAGTTATATTTAAAACCCTCAATAACATTGAAGCTAGAAGAGGCTGTGCTCGTCCATAAAACGAAAAACAAAAATGAGAGAGAATGCAGCATCGCTTTCAAAGATCAGATCCTTCAAGGATCTGATCTACGAAAGATCAGCAAGTGCCATACACACACACATACACAAGATCTTCCGAAGCTGATGGAACCAAGAGAAACCTGGAAAGTACTCGAGGGCCTGGTCCCAAATCTGCACACTGCCATAACATACTGGAGTGAGAGATATGGGAGGAAGTTTAAAATAAACCCAGTGAGGAGCAGGGAAGCGGTGGGGACAATACGGGAGCACTGTATTAACATCCGGGGTCCCAGACTATTCAACATCTTACCAGAAGATATCAGAAACACGGCTGGAACAAGTGTAGAAGCCTTCAAGAGGAAACTGGACAAGTATCTTCACCAGGTGCCAGATCAACCAGGCTGTGATGGATATGTGGGGCAGCGGGCCTCCAGCAGCAACAGCCTGGTTGACCAGGCAAGCACCAGACGACAGTAGTAGTGAAACTCGAAACTCTTCAAAGGTATATCAAAGGTAAATATAAGAGAATAACAACACTTCTGTCAGGCACCTAAGATGAGAGAATAAGTATTAATGTTCGCTGGGTTTTTTTTGTGTGTGTACTCACCTAGTTGTGGTTGCAGGGGTCGATTCACAGCTCCTGGCCCCGCCAGGAGTGCGTGCGTAAATGTACGCACGGATTTAGTGATTGACGCAGTTGCGGGGGGGAGTGCTTCACTCTAGACATGACGCTATCAAGACTGAAGATTCCCAGAGAAATACATAACACAGTTCCTTCTGGAAAACTTGTTTCTTTCTTTCGGCAATATTTGTTTTGGCATATCTGCTGGAATGACTTGAGTTTACACATACTACTGAAACAAGTCGATTCATTACGTTGCGCCCTCGTTGGCTAATTTAAGGGCCGCGGGGGGGGCGGTGACCCCGGAAGCGACAACAGGTAACCAACCACTTGCCAAGGTTATTCTCTCGTAGCTGCTGCTCTCGTCAACACCTACGCCAGCACCTGCGACTCAACGTCAAGCAAACATACAAGAAAGTGCTGCTGACACTCAGTGGGGCTAAAACAGATTAAAATTTAATTCGTCTTTAATGCAGAAATTACGTATTTTCCTCACCTCATGAGGTTTTTTTTATTATTATTTTGAAAATCAGAAACTTTTTTTTTTTTTTTTTTTTTTGGGGGGAGGGTTGCTTATCTTAGTAATGTCATGGATAAAATAGTTTAACTCACAAGTATTATGATGTAAAAAAAAATATCAATTTAGTTAGAAATCCTTTACAATGATGGATAATTTATTGAAAATTAGGCAATAATTTATTGGAAAAAGGGTAAGCAAAGCATTAGTCCTGATAACACTTCTCAGTGTAGAGCTTTATTGATGTAACAAAGCTCTACATGGAGCGAAACGTTGTCATAATAAAAGCTTCCTCAGCACTGGTCTGTTTTATTCAACACTGTGAGCAGTAATACACCTTTGCTTTCACTCCTTCTTCTGATACCTTTGCTCCCATCCCTTCAGGTACCTTTCCTCCCATCCCGTCAGGTACCTTTCCTCCCATCCCGTCAGGAACCTTTCCTCCCATCCCGTCAGGTACCTTTCCTCCCATCCCGTCACGTACCTTTCCTCCCATCCCGTCAGGTACCTTTCCTCCCATCCCGTCAGGTACCTTTCCTCCCATCCCGTCAGGTACCTTTCCTCCCATCCCGTCAGGTACCTTTCCTCCCATCCCGTCACGTACCTTTCCTCCCATCCCGTCAGGTACCTTTCCTCCCATCCCGTCAGGTACCTTTCCTCCCATCCCGTCAGGTACCTTTGCTCCCATCCCGTCAGGTACCTTTCCTCCCATCCCGTCAGGTACCTTTCCTCCCATCCCGTCAGGTACCTTTCCTCCCATCCCGTCAGGTACCTTTCCTCCCATCCCGTCAGGTACCTTTGCTCCCATACCTTCAGATACATTTGCTTTAGCCCCTTTCTCCGATACCTTTTCTCTCACCCCCTTTTTCTGACACCTTTGTTTCTTGTGTTCAATTTACAAAGATCTTAAACGCTTTCTGGCTTTATGGGAGAGGAAACCTCGATGCTGATGGGCTCTTGGTCAAAGGGATTGAAGCCATCATCCTTTTCCTCGGATCAAAACTAATTGGCTCTCATTCCCCAGATGTTGAATAACCAACATGGGTTTAGCTCTCCCATGATCTCTCACACCTAGCAGCGACCGACCAGTGAAGAGGCAGGGCCAGGAGCTGTGATTCGACCCCTGCAACCACAACTAGGTGAGTAACTAGGCGAGTACACACACACACTTTAAAGTCACCCAGACAGAGTGCCATTCGTCAACTTTAAAGCCACATTTCCCTAAAGTGATCAATTTGGTCGATGTTGATTCACATTCAACTGAGACGAACTTCGTTCATTTATCACGGATTTTTATATATTTTTATTTTGTTTTGATACATTTGATAACTTTTGTGTATTCCTCCATTTGGTTTTAATTAGCAACATTAATAGTAGCAGCAGCAGCAGCAGCGATAAAAACGGCAGAAACAGCGGCGGCGGCGCCATCGTCAGCAACGACAGAAGCAACAGCGGTAGTGATGACCACAGTACCAACAATAAGCATCAACGACAGGCATCAACATCAGGCATCAACGACAGGCATCAACATCAGGCATCAACGACAGGCATCAACATCAGGCATCAACGACAGGCATCAACATCAGGCATCAACGACAGGCATCAACATCAGGCATCAACGACAGGCATCAACATCAGGCATCAACGACAGGCATCAACATCAGGCTCAACGACAGGCATCAACATCAGGCATCAACGACAGGCATCAACATCAGGCTCAACGACAGGCATCAACAACGGTGGCTGTAAAGGAAACAGTGGCGGCGGTGACAACGGCTCTAAGAGAAGCATCAGCAACAGCTGCAGCAGCAACAACAGCTGTTCAAGCCCACGTCGAAATAGTCGCCGCAGTAGTAGCAGCAGCAGCAGCAACAGCACCAGGAGCAGCACCAGGAACAGCAGCAGCAGCAGCACTGCAATATGCAGAGGCAGCATAGAAGCCTCACCTCCTCATGAATATAAATGGCTTTAGAAAGAACAGAGATAAGCAGGAAGACGTCCAGAACTACTAGTGTTGGGATTTGAAGATAGTTTTAGAAAACTAAGCCTCTCACTTAGAAGCACAAAAGCCATGACTGCAACAAACACATTGAGAAATAGATACGAGAGACATTCTGAGAAAAGTGGCAACGAAACGAAGCAAAAGATGGCAATTCGAAATATATATAATTCATATGAGCAAACAAGAGAATTATTTCAGTGAGTTTAGTGACAACAAACGAAGCATAACAGAGGCAGTGGAGGCAGACTTCATACATGGATTTTAAAGAAGGTATTCAGTTATAACAAAGCCTAACAGGGCCCAGAACTGCCACACCACTGCTATCAATGCTGAAATGGCTTGGTCCAGGAGCTGGTAACTGTGCACGCACAAAAAAACATGAACATAGTAGGGGTAGAATCCTTCCTCCATAAGCAATGTGTATCGTAGGTAACTAGAATACCGGGAGAAAGAGACTGGTAACTCCTCCTGCATTCCTAACATGACCTAAGGAAAACTTTGAAGTTTGCATGTTATTGTACATTGATGCAGCACAGGTTAGAGCATCACATCTCTGAGCCTGGTGGCGAGAGCCGCGATTCTCACTTCACAAGTCCGAGAATCGATACTCATATACGAAAAAAACAATTAGTAAAGATAAAAAAAAAATAAAGATTGTTAATGGTATAAAGGAAAGCTAAACCGTGGTGTATCTGAGAGAACTAGATCCTAACTCGTTCACCAACATAAATTCAATAACTGTCAGATGTGTGCTGACATCATAACCCAAATGATCCTCAGAATGCAGGAACTTTTCTTCCCAATTCCAGGACTAAAGTCTGGCTAACTGATTTCACAGAATTTCTAAGTAAATGTTGCTCTGCTCGTGGTCAAACAACACGTCAAATCCTTAAAATCGACTGGTGGTAAAAAAAAAAAATGTATAAAGACGCACACACACAAACACACAGTCAAAAGCCTCAATGGTTCCCTGTCCACCAAGGTACACAACGACCAAAACTCGCTCTTCTTTCTTTAGTGTCCTGTCAAACATTTTCCCACTTTCTCTTCTTCCTTCTTCTTCTTCTTCTTCTTCTTCTTCGCCCTTCCCCTTATTCCGTCTTTTTTTCTTCATGGATTTCCCTGTTCTCCTTTTCCTCTCATTCTAGTCCTAATGATGTTCGCTGATGCTACTGATGTTTTCTAGTGCTGGGGCAGGACTTACTTGCTGATGTTTTCAAGGTCTGGGACAGGATCTGTGTGCTAGTGATGTTTTTTTAGTGCTTTGGCAGGCAGGTTGATCTAGTTCTAGGTGATGTTCTGCTGCTGGGTGATGTTCTGCTGCTGGGGTTGTTGCTGGGTGATGTTCTGCTGCTGGGGTTGTTGCTGGGTAATGTTCTGCTGCTGGGTGATGTTCTGCTGCTGGGGTTGTTGCTGGGTAATGTTCTGCTGCTGGGTGATGTTCTGCTGCTGGGGTTGTTGCTGGGTGATGTTCTGCTGCTGGGGTTGTTGCTGGGTAATGTTCTGCTGCTGGGTGATGTTCTGCTGCTGGGGTTGTTGCTGGGTGATGTTCTGCTGCTGGGGTTGTTGCTGGGTAATGTTCTGCTGCTGGGTGATGTTCTGCTGCTGAGGTTGTTGCTGGGTGATGTTCTGCTGCTGGGGTTGTTGCTGGGTATGTTCTGCTGCTGGGTGATGTTCTGCTGCTGGGGTTGTTGCTGGGTGATGTTCTGCTGCTGGGGTTGTTGCTGGGTAATGTTCTGCTGCTGGGTGATGTTCTGCTGCTGGGGTTGTTGCTGGGTGATGTTCTGCTGCTGGGGTTGTGTGCTGCTGGGTGATGTTCTGCTGCTGGGGTTGTTGCTGGTGATGTTCTGCTGCTGGGGTTGTTGCTGTGGCGGGGATGTTCTGCTGCTGGGGTTGTTGCTGGGTGATGTCTGCTGCTGGGGTTGTGATGTTCTGCTGGGTGATGTTCTGCTGCTGGGGTTGTTGCTGGGTGATGTTCTGCTGCTGGGGTTGTTGCTGGGTAATGTTCTGCTGATGTGTTGTTGCTGGGTGATGTTCTGCTGCTGGGTTGTTGCTGGGTGATGTTCTGCTGCTGGGGATTGTTGCTGGGGTGTCTGGGGATGTCTGCTGGTTGTCTGGGTGATGTTCCCTTTGTGCTTCTGGGGTTGTTGCTGGGTGATGTTCTGCTGCTGGGGTTGTTGCTGGGTAATGTTCTGCTGCTGGGTGATGTTCTGCTGCTGGGGTTGTTGCTGGGTGATGTTCTGCTGCTGGGGTTGTTGCTGGGTAATGTTCTGCTGCTGGGTGATGTTCTGCTGCTGAGGTTGTTGCTGGGTGATGTTCTGCTGCTGGGGTTGTTGCTGGGTAATGTTCTGCTGCTGGGTGATGTTCTGCTGCTGGGGTTGTTGCTGGGTGATGTTCTGCTGCTGGGGTTGTTGCTGGGTAATGTTCTGCTGCTGGGTGATGTTCTGCTGCTGGGGTTGTTGCTGGGTGATGTTCTGCTGCTGGGGTTGTTGCTGGGTGATGTTCTGCTGCTGGGTGATGTTCTGCTGCTGGGGTTGTTGCTGGGTGATGTTCTGCTGCTGGGGTTGTTGCTGGGTAATGTTCTGCTGCTGGGTGATGTTCTGCTGCTGGGGTTGTTGCTGGGTGATGTTCTGCTGCTGGGGTTGTTGCTGGGTGATGTTCTGATGATGGGATTGTTGCTGGGTGATGTTCTGCTGCTGGGGATGTTGCTGGGTGATGTTCTGCTGCTGGGGATGTTGCTGGGTGATGTACTGCTGCTGGGGATGTTGCTGGGTGATGTACTGCTGCTGGGGTTGTTGCTGGGTGATGTTCTGCTGCTGGGGTTGTTGCTGGGTGATGTTCTGATGATGGGATTGTTGCTGGGTGATGTTCTGATGATGGGATTGTTGCTGGGTGATGTTCTGCTGCTGGGGATGTTGCTGGGGACTTGTGTCTGGGGAGGAAGTGCTGGTTGTCTGGTCATCGTAATTATCACCTTTTGTGAACTTCTCTTCTTTTATCATCTACCTTCGCTCATCTTTCCTGTCTGCTATCCTTATTTACAGTTCATTTTTCCTCATCTCTAGTTTCCTCTTTTCATCTTCATCTTCTCTTCCTCCTCCTCCTCCTCCCATCACTCGTGGTCTGTTTAATGACTTCATCCGAAGACGTTTCTATGAGCACACGAAAGCACTCAGGTATTTTGTATAATTTTGCACTGTGTTATTGTTTTATAATACAAGCCACCTTTCCCTCCCCTCACTCTCTTTCCCATACCCTCCCCTCTACTTTCTCCCTAATCATCTTCCTCACAGCCTTCCTCTCCTTACCTTTCCCTCAACCTCCTGCCCTTTCTTCCTCATAAACCTTACCCAAACCCACCTCCTTTGGCCCTCTCCTTTTTCTTTCAACCTTACTTCCCTCAACCTTCCTTCTTTTCTTTCCCTTTCACCTTTCCCTAGCCGCCAACTGGAGGTCCCTTCCCAACACCCTCTCCTCTAACCCTCCCACCATCTTCTACCCATGACATACTCTCTCCCCTGACTCGAGTTATCGAGTATCTTACAGATTTATATGTCCCCCTAACACAACAAAGTCCCACTCAAGAGTGTCTAGGGGGTAAAAACTCTGGAAACTGAGAGTGAAGAGACTTGACTCACCCAGGTTTACTCCCTCTGGATGAGGGGACAGGAAGGGGGTATTTCTGAGGCAGACAGGTCGCTGGAAGGAGGGATCGAGTCTTTAAGAGCCTCTACAGAGTGCCAAGACCCCTGAAAGTCTTCAATGAAGGTGGTTGTTAATTTACTAGTCTGGGGGAAATCAGCTGATTTGGCTCTTAATCAGAATGATACTCGTTCAACGTCTCGTTAAAATCATATTATAAACCTTGTCAAATATTAAATGCTCGTGCTACTAACAGCACATGGTCACTCAACACAGATTTAGTGCATCTGTGAGGACACTTGGGGTGGCCGGCGGCACCCTGACACGACATCAAGCTGGGTAAACTGGAGACCCTCGAGTATTTTAGGGGAAAGTCTCTCCAACCAATTTAGGGGATTTCCGAAGGTTCAAAAGGATCTTTAGGTGTCTCAGTGGGACAATTATAGGGGTGTTGGGAATGGGGAAAGGGACGCGGCGCTGCATTTAAGACTTCGCGTTTACGATGTGTTTATGTGCCCCTAGTGTGACAGCCAGGCACCTAAGAGAAGACAAGAGAGCCTGGTGTGTTTGTGCAGCACCTCTGGAGAGCCATGGAAGGCACTGCCATACTCTTGGCCCTCGTGACCTTCAGGTACCATTCGTAAGCACAAGCTTGTGAATACACAAGCCCACGTACGCACATGAAAACGAACACGCTCACACACACACACACACACACACACACACACACACACACACACACACACACACACAAGATACTCGGAGGGCAGACCCAGACAGACAAAAAAGAGGACACCAGGTCCAAAGAGACATGAATGGGAACTAAAGTGGCAAATAAGTTAAAAAAAAAAAAAAAAAAAAAATACTATTAAATCCGACTTCATTCTGCGGGTTGTTAAGAAGTGCAAGGATTAAGGAAAAATCAAAGCAGATTCCATACAAAATTTTCAAAACTGGTAGTAGTTATAATTAAAAGACAAGGTCGGGTACCTTTGATATACTTTTTAATTCTTATCCCCATCCTGGGTCAGGCTTGTGCCGAGATTAAACAAGTGTAACCTCAACTAGGCCAGTATAAAAAACTACATACTACACTTTTACCCGATGATTATTATTATTATATTAATTTAAGATGCGCGAACCTATATGGTCATATAAAGCTTGAGGAGGGGGTGAGGGGTAATCAGCTTAGGTCCGAAGCGGGGAAGGGTAGTTCAATTTTCGTGATCAAGTGTTCTTCGTCAGCATCAAGGAGCTCTTCGTGAAGACTTAACCAGCCGAGAAACAGAAGCTACGACGAGAGACTGAAGATATTGAAATTGATCAGGTTGGAAGAAAATACAGGAGGCTACGACGGTACAAAGCTTCAAATAACAAATACGAGAGAACAAGAACATGACAGGTATATAAACAGGTCACGTATATCAGTATTAAGAAACAAGTCCTTAGGTTGAAACTTAAAATCCGTAATGTTCAATTAGGTAATTAACTAGGAATCTTGGTTAATAAACGCGTATAACAAGAGACTGAGCATAGTGAAAACATGACAATAGACATGTTAGAAACAGGGTAGAGCATATAGAAAATAAATGCGTAACTGATGGAATCATGGAGAGCAAAACTGACGGAGACAGTAAAGTACACCTAAAGTCAGCATGTCAATTAATTGATGCAACTAAGAAGTAATGAGCCTGCAGGCTAGATCTAGTCTCATCCCTAAAAGATACACATTTAGCGAAAACCGACCAAGACGTGCCCCCTCCCCCCAAAAAAAAGGACCAAGTTACATTAAAGTAACCTGTGAGTACCTGGTGGAAGAGAAGATGAAGATAAGAATGCATTAATTAAATACCAGGAGTGTACTTGGAATGACAAATGGAAGACAACACGCCACACGAGATGTTGCTTCTAGAAACGAAGTGTCGAGGGGCTGTAGAAAAAATGCAAAAGAGGGTAACCAGTAATGTACCACTAAGATCAGTGCTCGGACCACGACTGTTTCTGGTTTATTCTAATGATGTGCCAGAGTAGTTATGTATGAAGGTGTTTGTCAAAGGTGTAAAGCTAACGAGAAGAATTAGAATAGTTACCGACAGGGACAGACTCGAAGTACGACAGAGTTCACTAAGCTAAAACAAGAGAACCCAGCCAGGAGCTGAGAATCAACGCCAACAACCACATCCAGGCAAGTACACGAAGAGGCGAGAATGTTCTACTCAGCTCCTCGAATTAGGAACAAACAAAAGGAATTCTATAAAAGCTTCTTGACTGCATTAGAGAAGACGCCCTCAGAAGCCACTACAAGAGAAAGTGTTGAGAAGCTTCCGTTCTATTAAGAGAGCCACTTTTGTACGTTCTAATTGGCTATTCACGACATAACGCAACCTAAGCAGCCAATCGCTGGAATTACGAGACGGAATGATTAGCAAGTGTTGGTCTCAGTGGTAGAGATAGTGTTGGTCACAGTGCTGCAGGTAGTGTTGGTCACAGTGTTGCAGGTAGTGTTGGTCACAGTGCTGCAGGTAGTGTTGGTCACAGTGTTGCAGGTAGTGGTCACAGTGGTGCAGGTAGTGTTGGTCACAGTGGTACAATGTTGGTCACAGTGGTGCAGGTAGTTGGTCACAGTGGTGCAGGTAGTGTTGGTCACAGTGGTGCAGGTAGTCTTGGTCACAGTGCTGCAGGTAGTGTTGGTCACAGTGCTGCAGGTAGTGTTGGTCACAGTGTTGCAGGTAGTGTTGGTCACAGTGCTGCAGGTAGTGTTGGTCACAGTGCTGCAGGTAGTGTTGGTCACAGTGCTGCAGGTAGTGTTGGTCACAGTGCTGCAGGTAGTGTTGGTCACAGTGCTGCAGGTAGTGTTGGTCACAGTGCTGCAGGTAGTGTTGGTCACAGTGCTGCAGGTAGTGTTGGTCACAGTGCTGAAGGTAGTGTTGGTCACAGTGGTGAAGGTAGTGTTGATCACAGTGGTGCAGGTGGTGTTGGTCACAGTGCTGCAGGTAGTGTTGGTCACAGTGCTGCAGGTAGTGTTGGTCACAGTGCTGCAGGTAGTGTTGGTCACAGTGCTGCAGGTAGTCACAGTGGTACAGATAAGTGTTGGTCACAGTGGTGCAGTTAGTTGGTCAGTGGTGCAGGTAGTGGTCACAGTGGTGCAGGTAGTGTTGGTCACAGTGGTACAGTGTTGGTCACAGTGGTGCAGGTAGTTGGTCAGTGGTGCAGGTAGTGGTCACAGTGGTGAAGGAAGTGTTGGTCACAGTGGTGCAGGTAGTGTTGGTCACAGTGGTGCAGGTGGTGTTGGTCACAGTGGTGAGGTAGTGTTAAGGTGACAGTGGTGAGGTAGTGTTAAGGTGACAGTGGTGAGGTAGTGTTAAGGTGACAGTGGTGAGGTAGTGTTAAGGTGACAGTGGTGAGGTAGTGTTAAGGTGACAGTGGTGAGGTAGTGTTAAGGTGACAGTGGTGAAGGTAGTGTTGATCACAGTGGTGCAAGTGGTGTTGGTCACAGTGGTGCAGGTAGGGTTGGTCACAGTGGTGCAGGTAGTGTTGGTTACAGTGGTGAAGGTAGTGTTGGTCACAGTGGTGCAGGTAGTGGTCACAGTGATGCAGGTCGTGTTGGTTACAGTGGTGCAGGTAGTGGTCACAGTGATGCTGGTCGTGTTGGTCACAGTAATGGTTTCTTTGTCGCTAAAAACCTCACAGCTTCCTTTCTTTGCAACATTTCCCACAAAAACAAAACAGATGTGTTCAGCCCCAGCACAGTAATACCGTGTCTAGGCAACCCTTCCCACTACTATACCATCTCTCTTCAATCTTTACCCTTACGATAATGGTTCCCTGAAAACCCACCCCACTACAACACTGTTCCATTACCTAGCCTTTACGTAACGTAACTTGGTATCAACAGACCTTACATTTCCGTTACTAGGTTTCTTCAGCCCCTCCCTGCTACAATAGTAAGAGCCTCTGCCGCCCCTTCCATTAAGTTGGTCCTTGTAACACTTTCCCTACCGTGAACAAGAGGATCACTCAACGTGTTGCTGCTTCACAGTGCTCTCACGCTCTTAACACGTGTTATTATTTTTCTCTATTTTTCCCGTTACCGTCTCACAGGTCAGAGTGCGCTGCCACACTTCAGCGTGACTGTCTCAAACGTGTCATTTAATGCCATGCGATAAAGTCAAGAGAGGGAGAGCAAAGCCCTACTTTCAATGACTGTGGGATATTACAAAAATAATACTATGTAAATCACTGAATCAGTGGAAAACTTTGATGGGGAAAACTTTGAGCCTAAGGGTTTGTGTGTGAACACTGAGGTACCTGAGAACTCCTACCCCTCTGTGTACCAGTGAATGCATAATTAAATACTTGATTATTACAAAAATAAATCTGGAGGTTCGTGCGTTGAAAAATCTTTGTATTCAACAGACCACGATGTTCGGAGAACTTTATGCCGCAAGGATTACGTGCCTGGAAAACTGTGGGGAAAATTAATGTTTATGTCTGGAAAGCTCTGTACACAGTTCACGGCTGGGAAAACTCTGTACATTTTTCATATCAGGGAAACTCCTTAGGATTCATGATTGAGTAAATGTGCATGTAAGGATCTCATAAAAAAAATTTAATATACCGAATTATGCGTTTACCTTTTATTTGCAATATAAAAAACAGTTCTCTTGGGAGTGGTTCAAAGCAGTGAATTTTTAACGTTTAACCTTATTTCCGAACTCAACAAGCCCGATCCTAACTTACAGCATGGAGGACCTCGAACATGTTTTCTTTAATGCATTCACATTTTTAGAAAGCTGTTTTTTAATGTTATAAACAACGCAACCAATCATATGTGTATATATATATATATATATATATATATATATATATATATATATATATATATATATATATATATATATCACTATGATATACTCAACAGTTATATTGCCAGAAGTGGGTGGACATCACAATTTAAATGACTACGACTACCTTCCCAGAAAGAAGGGAGGAAGAAGAATAGAAAGGAGGAAGCCAGACAAACGGGGAAAGAAGGGCAAGTAAACAAAGATAAAAAGAAAACTCATCTTGCCACAAGACTCACAAGCAAGAGTAGTGCGCGCGTGCACACACAAACAAGCACGCGCTCGTATACACGCCCTCTTAAAGCTGCGTAATGTTTTAAACAAATTTCTCGATATATGTTATTTAGGTTAACTTAGGTTACGGCAGATATGGTTAGGTAAAATTTCGATAGGTTAGGTTTGCTAAGATTTCGTTAGGTTAGGTTCGTTTTACTAAAGATTTGGCTAGGTTTGGTTTAGTTTTTCGTTTGAGTGTCGCCTGTAAGAATAATTTACCCAATTTTAACAGTCAATATAATATACCAAGAGTTGTAGATGCGTGGAACAATCTTCCGAGTAGGGTGATAGAGGCTAGGACCTTGGGTGACTTTAAAAAGAGATTGGACAAATATACGAGTGGGAGGGGCTGGGTTTGATTGGTGTCGTGAGTAAGGGAGTAAATTCTTAGGTAGTGGTGGTTTTGATAAGGACGTGCCTTGTATGGGCCAGTAGGCCTTCTGCAGTGTTCCTCCATTCTTATGTTCTTATGATAAGGTCAGAGGTGAAGGACGAGCCATCCAGCGGACGATACAACACACTTCCATAATCTTTGTGTCAAGGTCACACACGTGACGGTCTTCACCTAGTTTCATACTGGCCTTAATTATGGGGATGAACTGCTGGCTCTCACTCTAACACAATGAACACTTCCTTACCTTCATTCCCAGTCAGTGACTTCAGTAGTGACGTCTGCAAGGACGTCTGCAGTGACGTCTACAAGGACTTTTAAGACGGGCAACAAGGTCTTCCCGTCTAGCACCAGATCTTACCATTCACAATGTCTTTTAACGCAGTTTATCAAATGTCTTACAATGTATTTTTAACAAAGATTTTCTACAGTATATGTTGAATGTACATCTTCCAACATATCTTCAAACAAATGCTTTCGGTTCCTTCAGCTGAAACTAAACTATTAAAACATTTTAAATGAGGATGCATTTGAGGTGTGGAGAATAGGAAATAATTGGCAATATTGGTAAAGGAAGCAATGCAAGTTTTAGGTACTGAAATCCAAAATATACAAAAAATGAAAATTTTAGTGATAAGAGTACAATATAAAAGGTAAGAAATTCTTTGTAGTAATTGCATACAACGCATTATTTAACAATACTTGGGAGGTTAAGAGTTTTATAAGATTTACATAATACGGAACTATTAATGAAAATTAAATGAAAGTAATTGTAATCGTTGCTTTTAGACATAAACAAACAAACTGGGCAGCCTATAAGGCTGGAATTGCAAACATATAGTATACAGAATTCCTTAATATAATGACAATTTTTTTGTCTCAAAATATAAATGAAGCAAAAAGAATGAGAGAAGACAACACCTTCAATACTTAGTATTTACTATAACAAAAGAAGAAATTTTCAACGCAAACCATCTAAATAAACTTGCAAAGTGCGATCATGTTCTATTTAAAAAAAATAATACGCTGTTAAACATAGCTCATTAGATGAAAATTTAATACATAAACAGGAATGATTAGATCAGAATATATTCTGAAACAGTATTTTAGCGAAACTAAATACGTAAAATTATAATACGGAATAGACAAACAATTTGTACGAAGCATTCTGTAACATACATTTTCATGTATGTTACACAAAGAAAATAAGGGAAAATTAAAAAAAAAAATGGCCCTGAGAAACATAAAAACAAGAACTTGGAATCCATATAGGAAATTGGCCACATGAAGAAGTTTATGACAGATTTTAGCTGACCGGAAATGAATATACAAATGTAAGGAGAGAGGAGAAAGAAACCTTGAAAAGAAAAAAACAAGGTACAACCTAATATTTTATCCATGTAAATAATATATGAAATAAAATAAAACTGAAGAAAATGTGCAATATATTAAATATATTTCCCTACAAGAGGATAAAATAGCCGACCAATGGAAGATGGAACACACGGTGCTAATATTAAAAAAAAAAAAAAAAGTGACAAAGAAAACTCTTTAAATTATCGACCTGTTCTGCTGATAAGTGCTGTGAAAATATTGCAAAAGCCATTAGAGAAAAGTTGATTAAACGCTTAGAAAAAATCTCCAAATTTATAAATAATTAGGTTTTCGATATACAAATTTTCCTGTGCACCTAACACATTAAGTTATTATGATAGTGAATCGGAATTTTTTTCCATATAGAAATGGATGGGCGGATTGTATTTATCCAGACTTAAAGAAAGCTATTGATAAGAGTTCCTCCTGAAAGACTATAATTTGGAAACTCCAAAATGCAGGAGGATTAAGAGGCAAGTTATTATAATAGTAATTTTGACTTAGTGTTGACAAGTTCACAGTGTTGGCAATACTCCTGAATTATCTTGGAAGTGGGAAGTAGAGTGCCTGCACTCTGAAGGTGTGAGGATATATAGCAGTTTTTAATTAAACTACTGTTGTGTTGGCACGCCTCTGGCAACACAGTGATGGAGTGATGATGAAAGTGTTTCTTCTTTTTTGGGTCACCCTGCCTCGCTGGAAAACGGCCGATGTGTTAATAAAAAAAATGCTCAAGTGGTTTAAAAAGACAGGTGAGAAAACACTAGACTGAAAAGATTTTCTAATAAATATATTCTGGTATCTGCTCACGTGTCTATTTTAAACCAATTTGTCGGTATTAGTTACTAAGGTTAATACCATATGTTCAAGTGTTGTTGTGTTCCCACTGTTGTCATAAGTCCCGCCCAGCTTGTGTTCACCTGTGAATGAGTGACCTAGTTCAAGAGTCATGTACAACAATGTTGCATACAGAAGCGTACTGCCAACAGTCTTGAAGACAAGCCTTTGTTGCAACAACACTTCGCTTTATGTACTGCGTTATCAACTCACTCAGCTGATCGCAGTAAAGCAATCGTTGTTTACATCAGATGACAGTGAACCAGCCATCCAATGTTTCTCATAACTTCATTTCGAGAATGAGTTAAGTACTATCTCTATTAATAATGTGATATGAGCAACTTCGAAAATAATTAATGAGAATTTCTCCAGTGCTTATGAATTAATGAATATAACAGTTACGAGATAATTACCAAATGCTTTCAAGTTAATTATTAAACCTTCGTGTAAGACTTTCACTGGGACTCCAAATCATTTATGTCCTATTATTAACGAAGATATCTCATGAATATTTATTATTACATTCACGGGGAAACACTAAACCCGTCGGAGTCACACTGCTGGTGATGGGCTCGTCATCCAAAGAATTGGACCTACCACTTTTTTGTGAATTCAGATTACCTTCCATTCTCCTGGCGACGTATAATCCTCATCCGGATAAAACTTGCTTATGAATAATAATAATATTAATATGTAGATTTTAACTGGTTTATGAGGTATTAAGCTTAATAAAGGCTAAATAGTGTTTATTAACTTTAGTAAGGACACTCACAAGACGTAAGTGTGTGTAAACAAAATTTCTTAAGGCAAGTGCTTTTAATAAGACATGAATTATTAATATTGTAAAAATAATGTTGAATGAATGATGCGATTATGATGATTTGTGTCTTAATACATAACTAAGCAGACAGACAAATATTTAATTAGTTAGATAAGAGTGGTGACTTACATTAGTTAGATAAGAGTGGTGACCTACATTAGCTAGATGAGAGTGGTGTTGAGGTCATCACTAGATGGCATGGACCAGCCATCCTGTCATGGCTTAAACTGCTGTAATCAACTCTGTTGAATATGAATTATTTCTTTGTCCCTCGCTCAGTGTGGGCCAACTCTGAAGCGTCCTACATACGAAATATTGCATTGGTTTGTCGATGTCAAGCATTAGAAATGGTGTTACCAGAAATTTTGAAAAGGTACCCTAACTTTGTCAGTAAACAATAAAATATAAATTATAAATATATTCCCCTTCTGAAGCCTAATTTCTCTGCTTCCTGTTCGTGAGCGAAATCTGAGTGGGGCACGTCACAAGCGGTGTTCCGCAGGAGTCAGTGTTGGGCCCCTTGTTGTTCACAATTTACATAAACGACATAGATGAGGGAATAAATAGCGCCATAAGCAAATTTGCTGATGACACCAAAATAGGCCTTTCAATTCATTCTAATGAGGACATTAGAGCACTCCAGGATGATTTGAATAGACTGATGCAGTGGTCGGAGAAGTGGCAGATGCAGTTTAATATAGACAAATGCAAAGTTCTACATGTTGGACAGGAGAATAACAATGCCACATATAAACTAAATAATTTAGATCTTAATACTACTGGTTGCAAAAAGGATTCAGGAATTCTGGTTAGCAGTAATCTGAAGTCAAGACAATAAAGCTAACAGAAGCCTTGTCTTCATATCAAGAAGTATAAATAATAGAAGTCCTCAGGTTGTTCTTCAACTCTATATATTCTTGGTTAGGCCTCATTTAGATTATGCTGCATAATTCTGGTCACCGTATTACAGAGTGGATATAAATGCACTGGAACACGTACAGAGGAGGATGACAAAGTTGATCCCATGTATCAGAAATCTTACCTATGAGGATAGACTGAGGGCCCTGAATCTCCACTCTCTAGAAAGGCGTAGAATTAGAGGGTATATGATTGAGGTGTATAAATGGAAAACAGGAATAAATAAAGGGGATGTAAATAGAGTGCTGAAAATATCCAGCCAAGACAGGACTCGCAGCAATGGTTTCAAGTTGGAAAAATTCAGATTCAGGAAGGACATAGGAAAGCACTGGTTTGGTAATAGAGTTGTGGATGAGTGGAACAAACTCCCGAGTACCGTCATAGAAGCTAAGGCGTTGTGTAGTTTTAAAAAATAGGTTAGATAAATACATGAGTGGGTGTGGGTGGGTGTGAGTTGGATCTGACTAGCTTGTGCTACTAGGTCTTACGTCGTGCTCCTTCCTTAAGTGGAAGTGACCTGACTAGGTGGTCATTGGTCTAAGCCGGGAAGTGACATTGACCTGCCTCGCATGGGTCAGTAGGCCTGCTGCAGTGTTCCTTCTTTCTTATGTTCTTATGAGTTTTTTTCTATTCCTGGTTGACCAGACTCGTCTGATGCTTGCCTGGTCAACCAGGATGTTGCTGGGGGCCCGCTGACCCACATACCCATCACAGCGTAGTTGATCGGGCACCTGGAGATACTTTTTCTCAATGTTTCTGACAATACTCTCTTATGGTGCCCACGGCGCCCTTTCTTTTCACTGGGTTTATTTTACACTTCCTCCCACATCTCTCATTCCAGTATGTTATGAGAGTGTGGAGATTTGGGACTAGGCCCTCAAATATTTTCCATCTATAATATTATCATGTATCTCTCTATTTTCCGCCAGCAATATAAATGCTTTTTTGGCTCTATGCTGGTAGTCAATGATCTCTGTATTTGTCGCAGCTCTGATATCTTCCCCGCCCTGTACCAACTCGTGCCTGAACGGGACCGTTAGTACTGAATAATACTAACACTATTTACCTTGTTTTGAAAGTTCTCATTATCCACTCCGTTATCTCCCAATCCGTCGTGGCATTTACCTTATTGTGTTTTTTGAAAGAAGCTCATTCGACATAATTACTCCAAAGTCTTTCACGTATTTCGTTTGAGTTATTTTTTGTTTCCAAATCTAAGCAATTGGAACTAATCACCAGTGAACTAGCCGCTGCGGCAGCAAAAATCTAACCTACACTCATAATTTTAATAATGAAGATAATCTTTAAGTAACACACATACCATTTTACAGATGGTAATATCTATTTATACAATGGCTGCATTATGCAGGTAATTGTAAGAGTCAAACACTGGTGATAAATTATGTAGATTTAACCTAGGATAGTCCAGCAAAGTTAGTGTTTTATGTATCATACCTGCTGCTTAACTTACATATTCTTCAACAATGTGTGTTGCTAAACAGGTGGTGGTAGGTGGTTGTTGTTGGTGATAGTGGTGGTGGTAGGTGGTTGTTGTTGGTGATAGTGGTGGTTGTAGGTGGTTGTTGTTGGTGATAGTGGTGGTGGTAGGTGGTTGTTGGTGGTGATAGTGGTGGTGGTAGGTGGTTGTTGGTGGTGATAGTGGTGGTGGTAGGTGGTGATACTGGTAGATGGTTGTTGGTGGTAATACTGGTAGATGGTTGTTGTTGGTGATACTGGTAGATGGTTGTTGGTGGTGATACTGGTAGATGGTTGTTGGTGGTGATACTGGTAGATGGTTGTTGGTGGTGATACTGGTAGATGGTTGTTGGTGGTGATAGTGGTGGTGGTAGGTGGTTGTTGGTGATAGTGGTGGTGGTAGGTGGTGATAGTGGTGGTGGTAGGTGGTGATAGTTTGATATCTTTATTATGCACCCCATACCCATCCTGTGGGCGGTAGTCAAAAGATGGTGATAATGGTGTCAGTAGTAGTATCTGTACCAATGACCGTTATTGAGTCACAGCCTTCCTACGTCATCACTGACCGTTACTAGTTTCTGCTGACAGCGTCCTCGCTCCCTGGCGTCAGTTCAAGACAGGAGAGTAGAGAGTAGACAGGTCAGGCGAGGCGGCTCTAAGTGTCCTCCCATATTCTACCACTAATATATAAGTTACCAACCATGCTACGTTTGTGTTTATTACCAAATTCACCATCAAGAAAATGGTGGTGGTTGTTGGTGGTGATAGTGGTAGGTAGTTGCTGGTGGTGACAGTGGTAGGTGGTTGCTGGTAGTGATAGTGGTAGGTGGTTGCTGGTAGTGATAGTGATAGGTGGTTGTTGGTGGTGATAGTAGTAGTGATCGTGGTGGTGATAGTGGAGGTGGTGATACACACACAACCCGCACATATAAAAGAGAGGAGCTTACGACGACGTTTCGGCCCGACTTGGACCATTTACAAAGTCACACTGGTCCAAGTCGGACCGAAACGTCGTCGTAAGCTCCTCTCTTTTATATGTGCGGGTTGTGTGTGTAGTGTTCCAGTCACGGTATTGTGCCTTTTTGTTATTTATGGAGGTGGTGATAGTAGTAGTAGTGGCGGTGGTGGTGATAGTAGTAGTAGTAGTGGCGGTGGTGGTAATGGTAGTAGTAGTGGCGGTGGTGGTGATAGTAGTAGTAGTGGCGGTGGTGGTGATAGTAGTAGTGGCGGTGGTGGTGATAGTATAGTAGTGGCGGTGGTGGTGATAGTAGTAGTGGCGGTGGTGGTGATAGTAGTAGTGGCGGTGGTGGTGATAGTAGTAGTGTGGCGGTGATAGTAGTAGTAGTGGCGGTGATAGTAGTAGTAGTGGCGGTGATAGTAGTAGTAGTGGCGGTGGTGGTGATAGTAGTAGTAGTAGTGGCGGTGGTGGTATAGAGTAGTAGTAGTGGCGGTGGTGGTATGTAGTAGTAGTGGCGGTGGTGGTGTAGTAGTAGTAGTGGCGGTGGTGGTGGTGATAGTAGTAGTGGCGGTGGTGGTGATAGTAGTAGTAGTGGCGGTGGTGGTGATAGTAGTAGTAGTGGCGGTGGTGGTGATAGTAGTAGTAGTGGCGGTGGTGGTGATAGTAGTAGTGGCGGTGGTGGTGATAGTAGTAGTGGCGGTGGTGGTGATAGTAGTAGTGGCGGTGGTGGTGATAGTAGTAGTAGTGGCGGTGATAGTAGTAGTAGTGGCGGTGATAGTAGTAGTAGTGGCGGTGGTGGTGATAGTAGTAGTGGCGGTGGTGATGGTAGTAGTGGTGATTGTTGTTGTTGGCGGCGGCAGCAGTGTCCAAGAGACAGAGGGATGATGTCGGGAAAGGATAAAAAAAAAAAAAAACATTTTGAGGACTAAACATGAGACATGATATGGCTGAGACCTTACACCAAAAACCTCTGTGCGTGTGTTTTTTAGAGAGAGAGAGAGGGGGGGATCACATAGTACATATGACAGAGAAAAGTCAATTTGAGTATACAAACATATTTTGGTATTTATAAAGTTATTGATGATAGCTTACCGCCTTTGAAAAATAACAACGTTAGCTACTCTGAATATTATGAAGAATGAGTTTATTACTTAGGTCACAATTAATATTTCATTATTTTTTAGCCAACAATCTTCAAAATTATTAAGACAAGAGTGTCTTAAACTTTGACAAAGTATTTAATACATTCTCCTGTAACGGAAAGGTGTGGGAGGGGTAAAGGTTGACTAAAGTGGAGGGGAAGAAAAGTTGAGGAGGGGTAGAAATGGGAAGGAAGTTAAGAGTGGAGGTGGTGGAAGAGAAAGAAAAGGAGGTTGAGGGGGTGATGGAAGGTTGGGGTTGAAGGGGTGGAACAGGAATGAAGTTGAGGGTTAGAAGGGGAAGGAGGTTGAGAGTTTGTGGTGGAGAAGGTTGAGGGTGGTGGTGGAGGAGGCTGAGGGTGGTGGTGGAGAAGGTTGAGGGTGGTGGTGGAGGAGGCTGAGGGTGGTGGTGGAGAAGGTTGAGGGTGGTGGTGGAGAAGGTTGAGGGTGGTGGAGGAGGAGGAGGTTGAGGGTGGTGGTGGGGAAGACAGAGTACGGTTGATAGAACATATAAAAAGTATATAGTGTTTCACCCCACTTGTTCCTCTGGTCTAGTTCCACTCACTACTCTCACACTGATAAAGTTTACCCTAAGAAGGAATCAGAGTAGCCAGCTAAGTTAGCCTCCACATTCTCCTTCATGATACTGGATCATACATCAACTGGGATTGATATGCTATTAAAAATCACTTAAATAATTTAGCACTCTGGTTATTTCAGTAGATTTAAACTTCAAAAGTTAAAAAAAATATTTTGGGTAATCAAAAACCCTATTTCTACATATGCATTTGTAACTTTTACATTTGCATAAAGGATTAGCTTTAGATTAACATTCTTTTACTATATTCTATTAGACTATTTCTGGCCTGATTATATTTACCCTATTTCCCCTCTCAGCCACATCTTTCAACCACATTATTTTTTAAGTCCAGTCCCCCTCTCCCCTTGCATTTCATTCTTATTTTTGGAATGAACTGTTCCGTACCAGCGCAATATTTATTAGTAGTTTATTCCGGGGATCATCGCTCTCACGATACTGTCCCAGAATAGACTTCCTGGTTGATGGCCTGATCATTCAGGCTGGTGGTGCTAGCAGCACGAAGGTCCATCGTAGACACACCAGACCGGCTGATCAGGAACTGGCTTTAATTAAATAATTCAAAAGTTTTTAAATATTTGCTTAGGTTAGTTAAGATTCGTTAGGAAACAGTTCGAGTGCTTCCTGACGCGGGTTTTAGTCATGTGATGACCTGCCACAGGAGCCTCTGGTCCTCTGACCAAGACCTTCCACTGGCTTACTAGTCCAGCCCCTTAAACACTGACTTTATTACTGTCTGTTTCATGTATCATCTCTAACATCACATGGTAACTTTTGCTGGTGGACTCACCATCATATTGAGGATTCCTTCTTATAGAATGACAGGCTTTGCCGGCGAGTATATACAGTCATTTTGTACAGCCTTAACCTATATCATAGACTAAGTTTCGCTCTGGGTAGACTTCATAAAGAGCTGCGTTGAGTGAAACGTCTATAATATAAATATATTCTGCACCAATTGTCTTTCTTTTTAGTTTTTTTTCCTTGTAAAGATGACGTATATTATTTCTGCCTCCTCACTAGAGTTGCGTCAGAAGCTGCATAAATTATCTCTTCTTCAGATTGAGAAATTTAGTTATTTATTGTTTTCATTTCTAGTTTTATAAGCTATCTAGTCTATAATTTAAGAAACCTTCTATAATAAAATTTTGCTTTATCTGGATCATGTCTTACATCCAATATATATATATATATATATATATATATATATATATATATATATATATATATATATATTTATGTCGTGCCGATTAAGTAAAACTGGTCAATTAGCAAGAACTCTTTTAAAATTAAGACCTTTCTAAAAAAAAATCTTATACGTTTAAAAATATTTTTTTTCATTATGTTAATATAAAAAAATAATAATTTTGTACCAAAAGAAACTTAGAAAACTTACCTAACCTTATAACAAGCGCAATTTAATTTAGCCTAACCCAACTAAATATATTTTAGATAAGTTTACAATAATTTAATAATAAACAAGCACAATGAAATAAAAAAAATTGTTAGGTTCAGGATGATTTTTGCTTAATTATTGCATACACAAATTTTCACTTGCCTTGTTCGGTAAGAAGAGCGTTGCTATTTAAGCCAAAAATCTCAAGTTTTACCTATTCGGCACGACATATATATAAACAGAAAACTTATCACGAGCAAACGTTGAACGATATGTTAAGGGGAAACTTAAGGTAATTACATGAATGGAATTCTCATCAGAGATTGTAATTGTCTTCTTGGTTTGTGGTGGATGTGGACATGAAAATTTTGCAGCTGAGAAAGTACTTAATTGTTGGTGACTTGTCAGAATGTAGCCTCCGGGCTACTACTGTGCCTCAACAAGATATCCACGCCAGGCGAAGCCTCAGAAAAAAAAAGCGTCTGTGTAACCACAGTGCTGCAACAAGTATAGCTGCAAGACACTGTTATTTGACACTAGATGCACCTCTAACGTGGGGTGGGTTCCAGTCGACCCTTGGAGATCACGAGGAGATAGCAAGAGGCTTTTTGATATAAGAGGAAAGGAGCCAGATGTTAAAGATGGCAACTAAAACACAGATGAGTCACAAGAATGTTAGGAAATGTGTTTTTCATTATTTGGTTAGTAAGCAAGTGAAATATGCTACATGAAAAAGTGGCAGAAGCAAATAACATACACAACTTCAAGAGTATGACAGGGTGCCAGGAATCAGTCAAGTTTTCAATATTTCAGAGGCGGTACCAGGAGCAAGGATTCGAGCCTAGTAAACACAAGTAAGCGAGTACACACTTGAACTGCTTCGATTAAAAGACAGCAGCAGGAGGCACAGTACTCTCATTGTGAAGGCAATAACATATATCCTAAGAGATAAACTCTTGCTCTTCCCGGGATGAAAGGAAGAGTCCTCGTGCACGCAGCCAGCTGCAGGCAAGCCAACCCTGCAATTGTAAAGAGGAGTGTTGCCTAATGCATGACTAAGCGGTGAATGAACGCACTCGTCCCTCCCCTCGTTGCTCCTCCGTTCATGATATTACGCACCAAGCAAAGCACTTACGCATAACACGCACAGGCAATCCTGCCGACACACTGACTTTCATAAATAACTTTGATGGTGATGTCTGATATTATCCGTAGTAGTAAATAGTTGTGATATTTACAGAGCACTTAGATCGTGTAGGACACTCAGAGCTCGTACCAGTAAAAAGAAATACAAACGTAATAAAAACAAATATAAAATTTAACAAATAATAAAAGCTACGAACATTAATAAAACACTCAGCACAAATAAATATTATCTTACCAAATTAAAATAACTATCATCATTTAAAAAGAAACATTAAATTATTAATGTCAAAAGACTCCTAAAAATTTCCCGAGATCCCTACAGGCACCTCGGTAATTATAAAACCATGATGAAGTCGGAAAAGCCAAACTGTTAAAATGTGCTCCACAGTGATAGGCATGCCACAATCTACACAAAATGGGTGCAGGAGCATCTACAAATAGGTGGCTATGGGTGATACCTGTGCTCCAGGTCTTCAACATATAGAAATTAGTCTCAAAGTGACGATTCCTGTTTGAAGGAGGGTCAAACACTCACGTCCTAAAAACCCCTGTATAAGTTGCTCCTAGTCTGTAAAGCCCACCAAGTACACCACCTCCCAAGGACACGTGTGGATCGAGACGATTAAGTCACTAAGGAAAAAGTAAGGCAAAAAGTTTACTATAGGTTTGCTTCTCGAAGGGCAGACTTACTGGAATATTATAAACAAGGATTATTACACTCAGAGCCAAAGTAGCAGAACCCACTTGCGAGGGCCGGTCTCAGACCGGGCCGCGGGGGCGTTGACCCCGAAACCCTCTCCAGGTATACTCCAGCTAAAGGTGTATTGTAGCCATGTGGGGAGAATTTTATGGTGATGAAGATAGCCAGACATCAAGAGAGTATCTTAACCCAAGTTTGGAGTCAAGTGGAGAACCAGACTAATGCTAAGAATGATTTCAACATTTTCTTAAAAAATGGCAGTGAATAGCTCCATCACCTAAAAAAAAAATAATGTTTTACAAACCTAACTCTCAAATGCACGAAAAAATAACTTGGGATTAAAATACCAGCCTGTCAGGGATGAAGTTGATCTCGAAAATGGCGTATCAACAATTTAGATTAACACGTATGTCTCTGTTGCAGTCTGGTTACTAATAGATACGAGGATCTGCTTAATAATTCGAAGCTGGAGGTAAAAATGTGAAAGAAAAATTAATAACCTTTAGTGAAACGTTACTGAGATGTGGTAAGAGTGGAACTCCTGGTCTCCTCCAGCAAGAACTGGCAACACTAGAGTATGGTGAACGAGAGTCAAGGTCGAAATGATCACAGCCGCCTGAGTTAATGGAGCCATGTGGCACTCTACACACCCACCCCACCCTAGTGCCACACCCACTACCATCACCCACGTCCACTATCACTACCCACACACACTACCATCACCAGCGCCACTCCCACTACCATCACCCACGTCCACTATCACTACCCACACCCACTACCATCACCAGTGCCACTCCCACTACCATCACCAGTGCCACTCCCACCACCAGTGCCACTCCCACCACCAGTGCCACTCCCACCACCAGTGCCACTCCCACCACCAGTGCCACTCCCACCACCAGTGCCACTCCCACCACCAGTGCCACTCCCACCACCAGTGCCACTCCCACCACCAGTGCCACTCCCACCACCAGTGCCACTACCACCACCAGTGCCACTCCCACCACCAGTGCCACTACCACCACCAGTGCCACTACCACCACCAGTGCCACTACCATCACCAGTGCCACTACCATCACCAGTGCCACTACCATCACCAGTGCCACTACCATCACCAGTGCCACTACCATCACCAGTGCCACTACCATCACCAGTGCCACTACCATCACCAGTGCCACTACCATCACCAGTGCCACTACCATCACCAGTGCCACTACCATCACCAGTGCCACTCCCATCACCAGTGCCACTCCCATCACCAGTGCCACTCCCATCACCAGTGCCACTCCCACTACCATCACCAGTGCCACTACCATCACCAGTGCCACTCCCGCTACCATCACCAGTGCCACTCCCACTACCATCACCAGTGCCACTCCCACTACCATCACCAGTGCCACTCCCACTACCATCACCAGTGCCACTCCCACTACCATCACCAGTGCCACTCCCACTACTATCACCAGTGTCACTCCCACTACCATCACAAGTGCCACCCACTACCATCACCCACGTCCACTATCACTACACCACACCTACTACCATCATCAGTGCCACACCCACTACCATCACCCACGTCCACTTTCACTACCCACACCTACTACCATCATCAGTGTCACTCCCACTACTATCACTCACAACCACGATAGCACCCACCATTACCACCATCCACGCCACCTCCCACCACTACCATCATCCACGCCAGCTCCCACCACTACCATCAACCATGCCAGCTCCCACCACTACCATCAACCATGCCAGCTCCCACCACTACCATCAACCATGCCAGCTCCCACCACTACCATCATCCATGCTAGCTCCCACCACTACCATCAACCATGCTAGCTCCCACCACTACCATCAACCATGCTAGCTCCCACCACTACCATCAATCATGCCAGCTTCCACCACTATAATCAACCATGCCAGCTCCCACCACTACCATTTTCCATGCTAGCTCCCACCACTACCATTATCCATGCTAGCTCCCACCACTACCATTATCCATGCCAGCTCCCACCATTACCATTATCCATGCCAGCTCCCACCATTACCATTATCCATGCCAGCTCCCACAATTACCATTATCCATGCCAGCTCCCACCATTACCATTATCCATGCCAGCTCCCACCATTACCATTATCCATGCCAGCTCCCACCATTACCATTATCCATGCCAGCTCCCACAGAAATTTCTCAATGATGAGAAATTTCAATTACTCAGATATGGAAAATGTGAGGAAATTAAAACTATATCGGAGTATAAAGCAAATTCCAACCACACAATAGAGCGAAAAACTAATGTAAAAGACCTGGGAGTGATAATGTCAAGAGGATATCACTTTCAAAGACCACAGCATTGTATCAATCGCATCTGCTAGAAAAATGACAGGATGGATAATGAGAACCTTCAAAACTAGGGATGCCAAGCCCATGATGACATGCATGTTCTATCTAGGCTGGAATATTGTTGCACACTAACAACACCTTTCAAAGCAGATGAAATTGCTGACCTAGAAAATGTACAGAGAACCTTCACGGCACACATAAGTGCGATAAAACACCTAAATTACTGGGAACGGTTGAAGTTCCTCGACCTGTACTCCCTGGAATGCAGGCGAGAAAGATACATGATTGTCGTGTGGGTCTTGGGAGAGATATATAGGAGGTCAAAGATACTCCTCGTTGGATGGTTACGGTATATTTACAGTAAGTGAAAGGAGAGTCCCGCACACCGTCTGTCTCGCCTGTAGGTCTAACGTAGTGAGCCAGTCTGCCTATGATAGGCTGTGTACATGCGCTGAGCCTCTGACGTCAGCGGGTACCGTGACGTCACACGCAAAGGGACCAGCTTTATAAAGATACACTAAACAAGTGTATATATGTATACTGACACGACAGCTCGGCCATGTTATCGTATGACGTCTCGGCATACTATACAACTCTATAGGCTGAACAGACAGGTGGTACTGGGTGAATCTATACAATAGCAAACACATTATAACTTTGAACTGATCAAGATTAATCTTACTCTCGCACTTCTTGAGTTAATGGTACATAAGAGAAATTT
Organism: Cherax destructor; assembly: GCA_009830355.1. Lineage (NCBI taxonomy): Eukaryota > Metazoa > Arthropoda > Malacostraca > Decapoda > Parastacidae > Cherax > Cherax destructor. The sequence goes on from WNWK01000048.1 coordinate 1,021,892, forward strand.
AATGGATCTAGATATAATGGAT
>WNWK01000049.1:0-17500 GCA_009830355.1 Cherax destructor
AAAAGGGAATAAGAAAAGCTAAACGGGACTATGAAATTAAAGTTGCTAGGGATTCAAAAACTAACCCAAAAGTTTTTCCAGGTTTATAGAACAAAAGTTAGGGATAAGATAGGTCCCCTTAAAAATAACTTTGGGCATCTTACTGACAATCAGAATGATATGTGCTCTATTTTTAATAATTATTTTCTCTCGGTTTTCACACAGGAAGACATTAATAATATCCCAGTAATTAATTTTTACAGAGGCCCAGAAGAAGATAAATTATGTAATATCACAGTCACTAGCGAAATGATTATGAAACAGCTGGACCGACTGAAACAAAATAAATCGCCGGGTCCTGATGAGCTTTTTGCAAGGGTTCTTAAGGAATGCAAATGGAACTCTGTGAACCAATATCTAACATTTTTAATTTATCTCTTCAAACAGGTGTAGTGTCTGATATGTGGAAGATGGCTAATGTAATTCCTATTTTTAAAGCAGGGGACAAGTCACTACCGTCAAACTACCGCCCAATAAGCCTGACCTCAATTGTAGGCAAATTACTTGAGTCAATTATAGCTGATATTATTAGAAGCCATCTAGATAACCATAATTTGATTAATGATACCCAGCATGGATTCACGAGGGCCGTTCCTGCCTATCTAATTTATTAACCTTCTTCAGTAAAGCTTTTGAGGCTGTTGATCACGATAAAGAATTCGATATTGTTTATTTAGACTTTAGTAAGGCTTTTGATAGAGTACCGCACCAGAGACTGTTAAAGAAAGTGGCAGCTCATGGCATTGGGGGAAAAGTGCTGTCATGGATCGAGTCATGGCTCACCAATAGGAAGCAGAGAGTGTGCATAAATGGGGTTAAATCCGAATGGGGACTTGTAACAAGTGGTGTTCCACAGGGATCAGTCTTAGGCCCATTGTTATTTATAATATATATCAATGACCTTGATGAGGGAATTACTAGTGATATGAGCAAATTCGCCGACGACACGAAGATAGGTAGGATAATTGATTCAAACATAGATGTCATAGAACTTCAGGAAGATTTAGACAAACTTAATTCGTGGTCAGAAAAGTGGCAGATGCAGTTCAATGTAGATAAATGCAAGGTTCTGAAGCTCGGGAGTGTCCATAACCCAAGCACTTATAAGTTAAATAACGTAGAACTTAGCCATACAGATTGCGAGAAGGACTTGGGGGTGATGGTAAGCAGCAACCTTAAACCAAGACAGCAATGCCTAAGCGTACGTAATAAGGCAAATAGATTACTGGGATTTATATCAAGAAGTGTTAGCAACAGAAGTCCAGAGGTTATATTACAGCTTTATACATCATTAGTAAGGCCTCACCTAGATTACGCAGCTCAGTTCTGGTCTCCATATTACAGAATGGACATAAATTCGTTAGAAAACATTCAGCGTAGAATGACTAAATTAATACATAGCATTAGAAATCTTCCTTACGAAGAAAGATTGAAGACCCTAAAATTACATTCACTTGTAAGACGTAGAATGAGGGGAGACATGATCGAGGTATACAAGTGGAAAATGGGTATTAACAAAGGGGATATAAATAAGGTCTTGAGGATATCTCTCCAGAGAGAACCCGCAATAATGGATTCAAGTTAGATAAGTTTAGATTTAGAAAGGATATAGGAAAGTATTGGTTTGGAAATAGGGTAGTTGATGAGTGGAACAGTCTGCCTAGTAGGGTTATTGAAGCTAGGACCTTGGGTAGTTTCAAATTTAGGTTGGATAAATTCATGAGTGAGAGGGTTGGATTTGAGTGGGACTCGCGCATGAGTGGGTAGAATTGTCAAAGCTTATTTCTTGGGTAGCATTGAAAATTGGGTTGAGCAAATATTCTGTTAGTGGGACGGATTGTGAAGGACCTGCCTAGTATGGGCCAACAGGCCTGCTGCAGTGTTCCTCCTTTCTTATGTTCTTATGTTCTTATGTTATTCTCAGAGAACCGCAATAATGGATTCAAGTTAATAAGTTTAGATTTAGAAAGGATATAGGAAAGTATTGGTTTGGAAATAGGGTAGTTGATGAGTGGAACAGTCTGCCTATAGGGTTATTGAAGCTAGGACCTTGGGTAGTTTCAAATTTAGGTTGGATAAATTCATGAGTGAGAGGTTGGATTTGAGTGGGACTCGCGATGAGTGGGTAGAATTGTCAAAGTTATTTCTTGGGTAGCATTGAAAATTGGGTTGAGCAAATATTCTGTTAGTGGGACGGATTGTGAAGGACCTGCCTAGTATGGGCCAACAGGCCTGCTGCAGGCCCCTTTCTTATGTTCTATGTTCTTATGCTTACTAAAATCCAAATAAACGATATCGAATTCTTTACCATTATCAACTGCCTCAAAAGCCCCACTGAAAAAGTTAACAAATTAGTTAGGCAGGAACGGCCCCTGGTGAATCCATGCTGAGTATCATTAATCAAATTATGCCTATCGAGATGGCTTCTTATGTTATCAGCTATAATCGACTCTAGTAATTTGCCTACAATTGATGTTAGACTTATTGGGCGGTAATTTGATGGTAACGACTTGTCCCCTGCTTTAAAAATAGGAATTACATTAGCCATCTTCCACGTATCCGGCACTACACCTGTTTGAAGAGATAGGTTAAAAATGTTAGTTAAGGGTTCACAGAGTTCTATTTTGCATTCCTTAAGAACCCTTGAAAAAAGCTCATCAGGGCCTGGCGATTTATTTTGCTTCAAACGGTCTATCTGTTTGATAACCTTTTCGCTAGTGACTGTGATACTACATAATTTATCTTCTTCAGGCCCACTAAAATACCTAATTCTTGGGATATTATTAATGTCTTCCTGAGTGAAAACCGAGAGAAAATAATTATTAAAAATAGAGCACATTTCATTCTCTTTGTCAGTAAGATACCCATAATTATTTTTAAGGGGACCTATCTTATCTCTAACTTTTGTTCTATACACCTGAAAAAAACTTTTGGGTTAGTTTTCGAATCCCTAGCAACTTTAATTTCGTAGTCCCGTTTAGCTTTTCTTATCCCCTTTTAACGTCCCTCTTAATGTCAATATACTGACTCATAAGATGACCCTCACCTCTTTTGATACGCCTATAAACTCCTTTCTTCTGCCCTAAAAGATATTTGAGCCTATTATTCATCCATTTTGGGTCATTTCTATTCGATCTAATTTCTTTATATGGGATAAATGTTATTTGGGCAGCATGTATAGTGTTCAGAAAACTGTCATATTGATAGCTATCTTCATTACCCCAGTCCACAGATGATAAGTGTTCTCTAAGTCCATTGTAATCTGCTAAGCGAAAATCTGGGACCGTTACTGAGTTATTCGTACTATGAAACTTCCATTCAATGCCAAAGGTAATTGATTTGTGGTCGCTTGCGCCGAGTTCCTCTGTAATTTCTAAATTATTAACAAGGGTTTCCTTGTTTGCCAGAACTAAGTCAAGCAGGTTATTTCCCCTTGTAGGTTCTGTCACAAACTGCTTCAAAAAACAATCTTGAACTACATCTAAGAAGTCGTTAGATTCTAAATTCCCAGTCAAAAAATTCCAATCAATTTGACTAAAGTTGAAGTCACCCAGAATAACTACGTTATCGTGCATTGTGGCCTTAACAATTTCCTCCCATAGTAGTCTCCCTTGGTCCCTATCTAAGTTTGGGGGACGGTATATCACACCTAAAATCAATTTTTCATGCCCCTCTGAAAATTCTATCCAGACAGACTCTGTATGTGTTATTTCAGACTTTATTCCCTTTTTTATGCAACAGTTCAAGCGATCTCGGACATACAGTGCCACTCCACCCCCCTTCCCGAAACTTCTTTCTCTGAGATAACAGTGTCGGTTAGGTTAGGTAAGGCTCGTCAGGACACAGGACGAGTGTTTCCTGACGCGGGTCTTTGTCAGATGATGACCCGCCGTTGGAGCTTTTGGTCATCTGACTGAGGCCTTTCGCTGGCTTACCGGTCCACCCCTTTAAAATTATGGTTATAATTATAACCATTTTAATATGATAACAGTGTCATTACGCATTACTAATTAGAGGCATCCCCGCCAGGCTTACAAAATGGAAAAAAAAAAAAATCTAAATTCATCCCCATATTTAGTACTCTGATTAAAACATAGTCAGAAACCCATTACGAAAATAATAGAATAATTTCCAGTTAAATTAAACATGAAACTGTTAAAATAAACATATTAAAATGGAAAAAACGCACTTTGTTGTAAATACCTAGAAATTCAGTATTTACAATTAGAGTTCAGAACTTAAGAACCCTCTCCCCATTATTAAAATGAATTAACCTACACATTTCCATTATACGGTTTAAAGTTTTTTTTTTTTTTAAACTTTGATGAAAAAACATTGAAAATAGGAAAAGAAACACAATATTCCTAATGCCTGAAATTAAAAATAAACAATATACGTATATACATTAATAGCTAAAATACAGTATAGTTGTATTTCGGTCGCTTATGACTCGGTGCAAGTGTCTGTAATAGTACAGTGTGTGGCATAAGTTGATAGCGCAGTTACATAGTGTTGAAGTTTTGAAGGGAATCAGAAGAGACATTCATAAGTCATATGGAAACTAACATCCAAATTTCTCCAATAAAAGAAGTAAATTAACATATATGTCCAAATCTAAAAGATGCATTATCAAGTTATGAATGAACATGGAAAACGTGAGGCTGAATGTCAGTTTTTTTTTCAATTTCGTCCAGAAAATCGAACTGGACCTCGCAGGTTAAAATCAGTCCAATTGTTTATCTAAGTGAGATTGACCAGCATTTAAGAAAATAAATTTTATGTAAGCCTAGTGTACATAACCTACAGATGTTTAAGATGGACACACAGATGTTAGCGACACATAATGAAAGGTTAAACTGATTTAACTTAGGATAATCAGATAGTCAATGTGAATTATTTCTGAGGCATATGATAGTGCACAAAATATAACAAAATTTATGTGTATTAATGTTAGTAGATTTACCACAATGTGTTAGGTAAAGGACACAAGTGCAACTAATGTGGCATTTATTGTGCAACTGTTCGCTCTCCAGGAGCTTTATCAAGCCGGCTTGATAAATCTGCTGGAGAGCGAAACGTTGCCACAATAAAATGTCACATTAGTGCATGGGTCCTTTACCTAACAAAATTTATGCCTTAACGAATGAATGTTCCATCTATTTCCTACGATGCATCAACCATTGAAGACTGAAGCCGTTCAGAATTGTTAGACTTGCATCAGAATAAAGCATCAATTCCTTAGAGACCTTAAAGCACCTGTTGAACGTGAGGAATTCAAATTCGATTCAGCCAAGGGTAAGATAAGTTCTGTTCCTTGGATCAAAGCCAATCATCAGCAATATATAATGCAATAAGTTAAATATTACTATACTGTTTTGAGGATAAAAGTGGCAAAATGGCCGATCAGAAGAGCCTTTTTTCAGTAATCACAAGGAAACAAAAATTGCACTGTGTATAGGTCACCCAAGCATGGAAATAGTCTCATGAATTTTGCCCAAGATAAGAAAAAGCGTTGAAATTTTGAAGTAGAGTGAATAAGGCGTTCTCGAGTAATAAACGAAAATTTGTGATAAAGCACACGAAAATGTTTCTGAAAATGTTCTGAGAAATAGGAAAGTCTCTCCTCCTTAAACTTGAAAACGCCATAAAATAGCGGATTTTTTTCCCCCAGTTTGTTTTTCGCATTTACATTCTATTTAAAATTTTCTACAATTCTGTAAGAAAAAAGTTTTCTTTTAAACCAAATTTGATAAAAAATGGCAAAAAAATTGGTAAACTTACACCCACACAGCTTAAAATTAGTGAAAAAAAACTTCTTATTAAGATACATTACTATTTAGGGTTTGAAGCCGATCAGAAAAGGCATTCTCGAGTAATTGATCTGATTGCAACTATTCCAAGTTTTTTAACTTCAAGCAAAATTTCAGATTTGTACCTATTAAGACTAAACTCGTGGATATTATCCACATTATAGAATGCATAGTCAGTAATATTCTGAAGCCAATCAAAAAAAAGCATTCATTAGTTTTTGAATAAAAAAATGTGACTATTTATTTAATAAAACTGGCAAATTGGAATTTATGCCATCGAATGGCAGCGTGAGCCTTGTGTTGAGGAAGCCACAACAGTGGTGAAAATTTGAAGCCGATCACATTAGTCATTCTTCTGATTTTTATTTAGTATTTTAGTACATCAACAAATTTGCCTAAACGCAAGCGAAACTTAATAGGTGCTATTCTGACCCGAAATTTATTTAACGTGATTTAACGGGGGAAAAAAACTCACCATTTTACACATAAAATCGTCAAATATTCACCTGCACATTTGAATTTCCCTCTCTGCTGTCGTCATATTTGGAATATTTTTTGAACCTTTCAAGTTCCTCCACTGAGGATTTCGGAAGTTATCTGAGCCATTCCAGGATATTCGGAATAAGTTCAATAGCTTTGTCATGGGTCACGTGAACACACAAATTGTTCAAAAAATTTAATGCTCTTTTCCTTACGCAAGTGTTACAAAAAATTGAAGTCAATTGGATGAGGCGTTTTCGAGTTATGCGCAAAATAAAATCGAAAAGTAGGAAGAAAAACAAACAAACATTCAGGCAGCCTCATTGGCTCTGAAACATCCATCTTCATTTCCTTAACTTAATCTCTCCCAATATTTTTATCTTCCTTTCATTCAATGTTAAGACATTCAGTGTCCCATTAACATCAATAATATCTTCCCTATCTTTAGGTATTGCCTTTCATTACAAGCAAAAGGAACAATCAGCACCTTTGTTCAGGTAAAGAAGTTGCCTTTCATGACATTAAGGATTCTAACCCACTTTCCCAGAGGAAATTGGAACGGAAACCTTACAGATTTATGAAGTATTAGCAAGCACTCAGGAAGGCAAAGATATGTTTATAATGAATATAAGTTGAAATTAATAAGCATTACCTGCCATGTTAATTTTCATGAGACAAAGAAAATACTAACATTTACTTTACTTTTTTAAACTTTCGATATAAGAGAATTATTTTTTGTGGTTAGATAAGAAGTTTCCATTTTGCCAATTATTTTTTATAATATAATATATATATATATATATATATATATATATATATATTATATATATATATATATATATATATATATATATATATATATAACACACACACACACACACACACATCTAATAGCACGCCTCGCTTATATTCGGTCTTATCCCTAAATCTTTAATTTTCGTTTACAAATAATTTCCTTCTACTCAGATAAATGTAAATAGTCGATCTGCCACTTGAAAACAAAGCTGACAGCCCCGGAAGATTTATGGCAATTAGTAATTGCAAACAGTAGCACTTTTATGTTTATAAATAGTCGAAATAACCACCTGTAGACATATTGTGAATAAGAGCAAACATAATTACCTGGAGATATCTAGACCATTCACAAGAGCAATGCATGTATAGCGCTCTAGATTTATGGAAGCACTATTTATGCAAATTCAGTAATAGTGTTACCTGGAGGAAGCAGTAGATAACAATAATTGTCTGTACGTCGGCGCCAATTTAGGCAATTACACTCACATAGTCTTTGCGCAGGAAATATAGGTGGCCGCGCAGCCCCCGGGCTTAGGAAGTTGCTCTCCTCACTAGGGCAAGCCCCTGAGCAAATGTGATTAATAGCTGTATCGTGGGTATTGTGTTCTTGCACGCGCGCACACACCAGGAGATGTGAGTCGACCCCTGCAACCACAAATAGGTGAACACACACACCAAACATGCTACAGAGGCAGACTTTAAAGCTGTCTTCTTATACTTGAATGATGAATGACATGATAAAAATCTCTTCATACAATAAGTGGAAAAAATCGTAGTGTGCAACGGTAGTGTGATGTTTGCGACCATGCATCCCCACCCCCTCATTCCCCCACCCTAAAAAAAGTAGGTTAATGCTGAAATACAAAGAAACAGAAAACAAACTGAAAATGTTATTGTTAGCAAGCAGGAAAAATAGTTACACGAAAAAAAACACAAGCAGCGTGAAAGCAATGCCGGAATAAAGAGAGTAAATCAAGTTGGACAGTAATCCCGGGGCTCCACCAACTCTTAATTCTGCCCTGCAGCAAAGTATACAAGAAAAAAATTCTATAAGAGAAAAATGTGAGCAGTGATAAAAGGAAAAATGTGCTGATGGGTAAATGTTACCAGTAGCGTCGCAAAGGTGTCAGTACTTGCCTCAATGTTTCAATCATGACGTCATGACAACGCCTATGCTATATCCACACACTCAGATTTCCTTATTTTTCTTTTGTATTAGTATAGGTAGAAGAATGGGCAACCCACTTTGGCAAATTAGTTACCTTCTACGACATAAGGATTCTAGCTCAATTTTTATCAGGGGGAAATTAAAATGAAACTTGCTCAGTTATTAGTATTACTCAGGGTAGGACATACTCCCGCAAGCAGATCTCTTGCCCCCCTCCTCCACCAGCAGCAGGTCTCCTGCCCCCCACCAGCAGCAGCTAATCTCCTGCCTTCCCCCATTAACAGTTCTCCTCCTCCCTACCATCAGCAGCAGGCCTCCTGTCCCTCCACCGGAAGCAGTCCGCCTGCACCCAACCGGCAGCAGACCGCCTGCCCTCCTCTCCAGAAGCAGGCCACCTGCCCCCTCCCCAGCAGCAGGCCGCTTGCATCCCCCTCAACAACAGGCCGTCTGTCCCTTCCCTCCAGCAGCAGCCCCCCTGCCCCCTTTCCTCTACGCAATTTGAAACACTCTCGCACTTGATCAGAGGTGCTATCTTGTTTATATATGTTCAACTGCACGCTACCCATAACCCTTCAGCCCTTCAATCTCAATTTTGATAATGGCGGCTTCATAAAATAGGGAGTAATGATTGTAATCACTGCTAGCTGCTCGACCACTGTACTCTAGTGCACAGTGCAGGCTTGCACCACCACGTCTCTCTCTCTCTCTCTTCTGTATGCAAATGTGGGGGATGTTGCATGGTGCAGGCCCCAGGTGCTACTCTCAGGCTGCTACACCTGGCTCATCTGCCTGCCTCTCCGCCCGCCCCTCCGCCTGCCCGCCTGGGCGAATGCCCAGCTTATCAAAACTTCTCTTAAAAATTATATTAGAACTGCTATCAAACTGCTATCTAAAATGCTGTTCTAACTTTTATCAAATTCTATTGATCTACCAAAACTTCTATTAAACCTTTGTCAGAACTTTTATCAAACTTTTATTAAAGCTTCCTTGAAACTTCCATCAGACCTGCCAAAAAAAAAGGTTTGGTTTCTAGTTCTGTCCATGTATCAAATTTACTGAACCATTGCAATTTAGTTAACAATAATATTGTATTTCGTGAAGAGCCAAATCACTTGTGGATCATTCATTGCAAAGAAGTGGTCGAGGTTCGATTCTCTGTCCGCTAATCGCAGACCTGTGTGTCTAAGAGAAAACACCATAAATGTCCGGGGCCCAAGACTGTTCAACAGCCTCCCACCATGCATAAGGGGAATTACCAATAGGCCCTTGGCTGCCTTCAAGAGGGAGCTGGACAGATACTTAAAGTCGGTACCGGATCAGCCGGGCTGTGGTTCGTACGTTGGACTTCGTGCGGCCAGCAGTAACAGCCTAGTTGATAAGGCCCTGATCCACCGGTAGGCCTGGTCGTGGACTGGGCCGCGGGGGCGTTGATCCCCGGAACACCCTCCAGGTAGACTCCAGGTAGGTAGACCAGTCAGACTCTTGGTGTTCCCCGCCCTATGGTAGAATCACACACATTATATGGAAAAGGAACAGATGAACAGAAAAAATGATAGTTACCAATAAAAGATTAATCTGAAAATTACGAAATACAGGAGAAAAAATGGCAGTTGCTGTAATGATTGAGAGACTAAATGTTTGGATCCGAGGGAATGAATGTTTTCGTGGGGTGATGTCACTAGTTTGATCCCACAGCAATAAGTGCTTGCCTCGTTGATGTAACTAGCGGGGTCCCACAAGGATCAGTGCTCGTGATTGGGTAGAGTCCCTGTGTATAGTGTTGGGTGCCAATACAGCCATCCACTTAAGTTTGAAATGGGGAAAGGGCTGTAAAAACAATTATCCCTTTTTCTTGTGTAAATCAAGGGGTTAGGACCGTTAGGTGGTGGACAGACAGACGGATGAACCTCACCCTCCATTGCTGGAAAATGAGAGATGAGGTTCGGCCACAGAACTGGCTGGAGGTAGATAGTTTTGTGGGCCGAATTTAGAGGGTCAAGCATCTCTTGAAATCAGTGCTGAAGGACTTGGTTAAAATTGATATGTAAGCTACAGTGGACCAATTTATTGTAAGTGCACTTTACTAGTAAAATTCTATATTCCCCCAGTTTTCATAGCTAATAAATCATTGTAATAGCTCATATTTTGTGTATTATCCTAGAATAGTATATTCCATGACTGTAAAGTGATTCATCCTCTTTAATAGTGTAGCTCTATAGAGGGTATTAAGAGTATTGAATGTTCATAACTCAATTAAGTCGATTAAATGGAATCATAAGTATTACTAAGTGCCTATCGGGAGTTGAGGGATCTTTCATCTCCCTGGTATGACTTCACTGGCGTGCAGAGGTGGTAATTATTAAGTAGGTGTGACGTACGCCGAGTATGTTCCATTTATTCGACGTTCATCACACACCCATTGGCATGCCTTCTCTACCAGCAAACTGGCAGTGCAGAGTATAACAGTTCTGGGGCCCCACTGCTGTATTAATTGTCCAGTTCAACCCACCTTGGCTGAGAGCCAGCTCCTCAGCCAAGGTGACTGGCTGGCTGAGGGGGCAGACTCTCGCTCATGCTGGTCCGGTCCACTCCTGCGAGTGGCTCTTTGCTCTGTCTTATCCTTATACTGTTAACTGTATAAATATTGTACACAGTTAAAGGAATATATGGGTCAAGAAAAACTACTTCTGTGTTTGCATTGACCTTGTTTTGCTGGGTTACTCGCTATTTTGCTGACTTAGGTTACATCCGGCTTTGGATTGCTACCTGTGTTCGTAATAGTAGAATTAAAAGACCGTGCCTTATTTAGACAGTGTAAGCTTTCGTATAAAATATTAACTAAAGTATTAATTGTGGAGAAAAAGTTAAATTTTAACTATCTCAAAGTTAATAGTTTAAAACTGCTTTGGGGGGATATATTGTATGGAAGGACCATGATTTGTTTTGCTTGTGAAAATTGTGGGAAATACGGAATTACAGTACACTGGTAAAATACAGTAGAGTGGTACACAACAACTCCCATTTCAGTTTACGAGAAGTCCTTCACGAGTGTTTTGGAAATGATTTCATCCTCTTAAAAAGGTCTTGCGAGACCAGCAATTATCAGCCAGCTCAAATGGTTGAATCTCATCTCTCGTTTTCTTCAATGGAGAGTGAAGTCCACCTGTCTATCTTCACTATTACAAACACAGGTATAGCATGGCCTGCATACCTGGTCGTAATGAGATTAAAGTGGAGCAAACAAAACTCAACAATATCATATGACTTGTATTTTCCTTCACATAATATCACCCTTAAGGGAGGGGCTCTTGATCTAGGGAATTGGATCTGTGCTCCAGTTCCCTGAATTAAGCCTGAATACCTTCCATCCCCCTACCCCCTACAGGCACTGTATAATCCCTACGGGTTTAGCGCTCCCCATGATTATAATAATTCACCAAATATTAACAGACTTGTACTTACATGTACACTATATATATATATATATATATATATATATATATATATATATATATATATATATATATATATATATATATATATATATATACGTATGTGTGTGTGTGTGTACAGTGGTGGAATAATTAATGTACAACACAGTGAAACAAGAGGGCAAAAGTCAGAGAATGCACCGTGCTCGACCAGCAGCCCAGACAAGTCTGTCAATTCACTTGACACAAGTGAACCGCGTTGCTTCAGCTTTGGCGGGCTTGTCTGTGATTGGCCAATGAACCAAGGTACCGATTTAACGATGGGTACCCTATTTATTGTTAAACCCTTAGCACCCAGTTCTCTGGTCAGGAGGCAGCCTATAGGGGAGTGTGACATAGGCAAAATAAAATGTTGTAACATACTCGTCGCATACCACAACCACCTAACCCCTCTCTCTATATGAGAATGTGGAGTCCTTAGTTTTACACTCCCCTCTCATCCCATATTAAAGTGCATGTCTGTACTGACACAAGTCACTTCTCTCCCTGGTGATGTCAGTACATGGTCCCACAAGTCGCTGTTCTCCCTCATGTCACTAATGGGGTCCCACAAGGATCAGTGTTTACGACGGGTTGATGTCACTAGTGGGGTGCTACAAGGATCAGTGCTCGTGATGGGATGATGCCACTAGTGGGGTCCTACAAGGAGCAGTGCATATAAATAATGCAAAAAATCTTATGTAAAGCAGGATATAAATATATTTCTAATATTTTGCCTGAGAATTTGTGAAATTAAAAACATATGATAAAACTGATGTTGGAATTATATTGATAAATAGCGGTTGATTAAAATGGCTTAAAGTGCAAAGAAATCCCATGCTGATTATAACTTGGTTGGTAGAATTTTGTGATTATTATATTCATATGAAAGCGCTAAATCTGTTTTGTTCTGGCATCTCTTGGGGAATAGGAGGTAATGAAGTGTGATTCATGGAAGAGGACGGTAACTCCGGTCACCCCTTCCCCTCATCCCTTGAAGGGAAGCTTTTAAGAACACGTAATGTAGAAAAAGATTTTGGGCTGTTTATAGATAACGTATCAAGAATTGTTTTTGAGTGGTAGCGACAAACTAGTATGCTAAACTGGTTAAGTATAAAATATCTTAGAATTCTCTCATCCATGTAATTTAAAGTTATTTTATGCAACTCATCCTCCAGCACTCAGCTAGTTTCGGGTGCACTGCGCTACCATAAATAAGCAGTTAGATTTAGTCTAGCTAAATCTAACCGAGAATAACCAATATTAAATTTTTGTCTGATATTGGATAAGGCAGAAACGTATGAATGACAATTTGCAGGAAATTTACGCTATAATTGCAAAACAGGTTGGTATATATTTTAGTGCAAGAGTAACCTATGCTGCTGTCATGTAATGTTTGTATCTTACAAAACATATAGTTAAAATATAAGCTATTCAGAGACATGGGGAAGAAATCAGAATAGATACGTATAAGATGGAAATGACCTGACTTTGGGACAGCATTGGGAACATATACGATAACTACGTATCATCTTATGAATGTGGAAGATTTCTTGGTGTCACTGATAAGGGAAACACGAGGTCATATGTTTTTAAACTACGCAAAACAAGTATTTCAGAAGGCAAATATGAAAAATATTTAATCAAGCGGTAGATGACAGGAATTAAATCAGAGAATAAATAGTGTGCTAAGACTAGTGGGTATTTGACAACCTGATTGCACACTGTTATAGGAGAAGGAAGGTAAGAGACGAGAAGCATTGCTCTCTTCATATAACTCAATCTCTTATTTAAGACCGTCAATATTTAAATATTTTGCTCAACATCGATTATTTCACTTTTCCTATTTTTCTTCAGGCTAGGTCACATAGGTCCTATTTTTCTTCAGGTTAGGTCACATAAATCTATAATTAGAAAAGAACGTCGTGATAGGTCTGGCAACGAGGTGGCCGAAGAAAAAATAGGAAACGGGGAATTGTTGACATACATCACTCTTGGTGCCAGAATAAACTGTATAAGTGCATACATGTCTATAATTTAAATAAATAATTGCACACACATACACATACACACACACACACACATACACACACACACACATACACACACACACACACAACACACACACACACACACACACACACACACACACACACACAACACACACACACACACACACACACCACACACCATCTGTAAGGAGAGACAAATGACTCGTGTTACACACCCTATTACAGCAATTTCAACACCGCCCGGGGAACTGGAATGGAATAATAGAAACATATCCATTAGCGGCCGTCCAGCCAATGGTTGTGTAATCTGGCGTATGATGCCCTTCACGTTGCCACACCCGCGTGTTTCTTTATGTTCTGCACACATCTAACAGCCAGCCTCATTTGCATATTGACTCGTAAATTACAGAACAAAAAACCCCAAGAGCTGTGGCTTATCAATTAATTCTAGAGAGTCTTTGAGTTATGGCGGTCATTACATGAATTCCACTTATTACCATTTTAATGCCTGACATGAAATTATAGACAGGCAGGTAGTGTGGCGAATGGCCTTGCTTTAAGTGCCCACAATTGAAGTTTGTAATCCGATATTACGGTCTTGTTGCTTTTGGTTTTTATTCATTCTGCTGAAAAAGGAAATCGCTAACCACTGAAAGCTCTTCAGCTGCCGATGGTTTAGTCATCATGTACTCGGTCCGCTGATGCTTTGCAACCCCTTTAATTAATGTTTATTCAGTAAAAAGACAGAATTATTCCTCTCCAACTTTATCAAGGGTATGTTTTTGAAATACAAAGCAAGCAATTAGTTTTAATTCGTCTTGCGATAATCAAAACTGCACATGCTAGCTTTAATAAATATGATAGAGCGGTAAAGTGGCAACACTGACCATCCACACCCAGACTCAACTATTTAATATTCATTTAAATCCTCGTCATTACAAAAACATATCAAGTTACACGAACACAAACACAGCTTTTGACTTTGAATTATAAACGTAAAATCTTATTCTTAATTGCTCATGATACCAATCCAGGATCATATTTCATTGCTGAGGAAGAAATAGTGTAAGAAATCTTGGCGTGTTGGGGTGCAGCATCCGAGCGGAGATGAGATGCTCGCGTGAGAGAGGGCAATTGGCAGGGAGAAGTCAGTCAGGGTGAGCATGCAGTCGTAGAAACCTCATTAGATCTACCCTCGCATGGTCTAGCTATCTGAAAATCACCCTTCAAGACTTGGGGCATGCCATTCTCTTGCCGCCTCCCCAAACATCAATCGGCAGTGCGCATTTGTAGGAAGATTTTCGTGCAATGGCAGAAACGTGGCCCGCCCCTCACCGCCCAGGAGTGGCTAACGCACACCGAGAAATGACTTAAACATGGTCATCAGTGACACTCGGTTAACCTCGGCTCACTAACCGTTTGTTTAGGTAAGCAGGTGTGTTGCCTCCCGTCTCCATCCTCTCCCTTCCTCCTTTCTCTCCCTCCCACCCTAAGGCCCACCCCACCTTCACAGCTAAGGTTGAAGATGCAAGCGTCTGCCTCAATGAGGTGGTGTGTGGCGCCGTAGCATCCCATCACTTTTTTCATCTCCATCTTAAAATACTATTTTATACAATGGAAAACCACCAGTTTTGTCGCACAGAGTGATTCTTAACATGATTTTTATTTCAATACAATCATTAATTACGAGGCCATAAACCGACAGAGAACAACTTGAGACGGACTATCACTGACAAAGGCGGCTCAACATTTCGTAAAGGCTTATCTCTCAGCGCTGTCGTATAATTTCTGCAGCCAGAGCTCATTACACGAGTACACACACTAATTGACACCCCAACACTATCACTATGTAATTAGTTCGGCATCTCTTTGGCGAGCCAAACCTGGCGAGATATCAAGAGTGTAATAGTGTTGGCCGCGCGCCTGCGAGAATTGGGGAAGAGTGCAGATGAAATCACTGTTCCTGACGCCGCCCTGGCATATTGGCAACGAGAGAGAGAGATTTAATAGTTTGGCTGATATTAACAACAGGATAATTCTCTATTTCAGCATTTAAGTCTCTGTCAGGTGCTAGTGCTGGCGCCTCTTCCATACTCGACAACTGTAATATTTACTTGACTATTGCCGGCTAATTGAATATTCCCTTTATAATGCGTTTATGACGTATTTAGTATCTTATCGATAAGGAAAACTTGTATGCTCGATAAAATTCTTTATGAATAGCTACTTTTTCCCCCCTTTAAGCACATTCTAGATTCTAGCAGTACTTCACATCATAGGTGAGATGTCTGACACCACCATTCATTACCTGTGTTACTCTTTTGAACTGCTTCTAACTACATATTTTGTGTTCTTTAAAAACGAATCCCTGCGCCCTATTACCTTGTCCGCTAATACCCTGCCCCTGTCCACTGTCTACCCTCCCTGTCCGCTGAATATTCTCCCCTGTCCACTAACTACCCTCCCTATCCGCTAAATATTCCTCCCTGTCTACTAATTACCCTCCCATATCCACTAATTACCCTTCCCTGTCCACTAACCACCCTCCCCTGCCCACTAACCATCCTCCCCTGTCCACTAATTACCCTCCCCTGTCCACTAATTATCCTACCGTGTCCACTGACTACCCTCCCTGTCCACTAACCACCCTCCCCTGTGCACTAATTTCCATCCCCCCTGTCACTAGTTACCCTACCGTGTCCACTAATTATCCTAACGTGTCCACTAAATATCCCTCTCTGTCCGTTAAATATCTTTCCCTGTCCACTAACTACCCCCTCTGTTCACGAACTACCCCCTCTGTCCACTAACTACCCTCCCCTGCCTAATAACTACCCTCCACTGCCAAATAACTGTCCTCTGCCTACTAACTACCCCCTGCCAAATATCTACCCTCCGCTGCCTACTAACTACCCTCCCCTGCCTGCTAACTACCCTACCCACTAACTACCTAAGCCTGTTTGCTCACAGCCAACCTCTGCCTTGTAAACACCTCTCTCCTGCCAAGTAACTACTGGTCCCAGAAATCTAACTACCCGCCTGTCCCTTGTAACTAACACAACGAGGCCCATAACAGCCGGCCGGCCTCAGCAACACATTCCACAAGGACAGTTATAATCATTTATGAAAGCAAAACAATGAGCGTGAGTGATAAGCTTTGAATAAAGAGTGATTTATGAATTGTAAACAGGACATGTAGGGGAAGCAGAAGTTGCAGCCAGGCTCATTCTGACCAACATATTAAATTTATAGTCAATGGGAAGACTTCTTCGCATTGTAGATGAGTTTAGAATTACTCCTAGTTGCCTGTTTCGAGAGAAACTTCATTCTGGACGGCGTCGCACCTATCTACCAGAGCATTTTGGAAGATTGAAAATGCTGGGCAGACTTCTCCATTGGCATTAAAACTTTATGGGTATTTTATAGGAGTGCAGCTGTGTATTTGTAGCCCTATTGGTAAGGGTCTTCGGTATTCTTTCTTGTAATGTTACAGATGGGGAATTAGAGGATAGGTCATCAGGGCTTTGGGGGTGAAGTCCCTTCAAGGAGGGTGAGGTGGCTTGTGAAGGGCTCTTGATTGAAGGAATTGGATCTATTCTCCTTCCTCTAGATCAATCCCAAATTCCTCCTTACGGGATGAGCTCTTTCCGATGAATAAATAATTAATATAATAATAATAGTTTTTATACTAGAGTCAGCACTCTAAGTGATTTACTACGCCTTCAC
>WNWK01000049.1:20000-35000 GCA_009830355.1 Cherax destructor
TTCTTCCTGATGCCATTTGAATATTCCACTTCTCCTACCACCCCATCTTTTAATTTTTTTTTTTTTACCAATAGGTATGTTTTATTACATAATATGGTACAAAAGATTTGAGAGATACATTGTTGATATAAAGATGGCATATACAGTACACGAGGTGAGAGATACATGTCTAGTACATATTGTTACATCTTTGTCACTGATTATAATGCGAAAATCTCATCCAGCTCTTCCGAGCTGGTGCGCGTGCCCAGAATACAGCATGCATTACCCTCTGAACAGCAGCGCTGAGTCGCTGGAACAGAAAACTAGCTGCCCTGGGATCCCTAGTTACCCTGTTGAGTCTTTTGCCCAGCTCCTTGAGGAACTTAGATATATATATATATATATATATATATATATATATATATATATATATATATATATATATATATATATATGTACTTGTGTATTTTATTTTATTTTTTGCCTCAGTGGCTGTTTCCCACCAAGGAAGGGTCTCCTAAAGAAGCAGGCACATTTTCCATCGCTCGTGTAATAGCTGTCTTACGAGAAGTACTTGAACATTACAATTCAAATGACTCTTGAGGTGCAACATCTCCACACCCATCGTTCGAAGTTTAGACACTGTGCTTCCCACCTCCAAGACTCAAGTTCGGCTAACCGGTTTCCCTGAATCCTTTCTTATACTATAGTGTAGTCTACCAATATACTAATATTTCTCTTATCTTCAGATGAAATATGAAAAGCTTATCAAACATCATAAGTTTGTGCACAATTCTATATGCTTTTGAATTACAAACATCTTAATTTTAATGATAATACTGTAATGTAAATATCTGAAATCTGCGTTCCCTACCAGCAAGTGTGATGCCAGTCAAAAGACCTTAGCCTGCCATCCCTTCATTGCCTGTCAACATTGTGTTGGTTACCAACAGTGCATTGCTTGCCAACGCAGTCCGTCACTGCAAATATTTTAGCGCACTAAAACATTCCCTGGACATTTGTTGCAAGACCTGAACCATCGGTCCTGATAACATCTGTACCATAAGAGATAGTGAGAAACGTGTGTTCACTCGACCTTCGCGGAATCAACAGCTCAGAAAAGAAACAACCAGCCACCTATACCATCTCTCCCCCCCCTCCCCCGTTAACTTACATTAAGCTATCATATATCTTGATAAAATTTCTTTTCCTGAAATTAATATATACCATTATCTCTAAAGATCTGCATAAGCACACAATAGCAGACCCATATATATATATATATATATATATATATATATATATATATATATATATATATATATATATATATATATAATATATATAATGTCACACTTTGCAAACCCTGTGAGAATATCATGCAACACAACCATCACTATGATTAACCACAGCGGTAACACTAACAGGCTTTTGTCTGTTAATAGCAGTAATATATTTTCTTGAGAGCAGTGAGGTGCCCGTGTGTTTCGTGGTGTTGGAGGAACAGCGGTGTATTACCATGTGAATGTTGTGGGCGGGTGTACGTCATGCTGAGTGTCACTACTCTAGCCACAGCCACGCTGCTCTTACCTCATCCCTCACTACACTGCTCTTACCTTTGTTTTTTTTTTTAGTGTTCGTTTGGTTAGTTTTGTTATTACCTGAGAGAAGTTTCGGCGAGACCGTTCGTGCAGCGGATATCGGTATTCGTATGCACAAGTTTACACCATGCATGTGTTTACATAGTGCATGAGTTTACACCATGCATGTATTTACCCCATGCATGAGTTTACACCATGCATGAGTTTACACCATGCATGTGTTTACACATGCATGTGTTTACACCATGCATGTGTTTACACAGTGCATGAGTTTACACCATGCATGTATTTACACCATGCATGTGTTTACACAGTGCATGAGTTTACCCCATGCATGTGTTTACCCCATGCATGTGTTTACCCCATGCATGTGTTTACACCATGCATGTGTTTACACCATGCATGTGTTTACCCCATGCATGTGTTTACCCCATGCATGTGTTTACCCCATGCATGTGTTTACCCCATGCATGTGTTTACACCATGCATGTGTTTACACCATGCATGTGTTTACACAGTGCATGTGTTTACACCATACATGTGTTTACACCATGCATGTGTTTACACAGTGCATGAGTTTACCCCATGCATGTGTTTACCCCATGCATGTGTTTACACCATGCATGTGTTTACACCATGCATGTGTTACACAGTGCATGTGTTTACACCATACATGTGTTTACACCATGCATGTGTTTACACAGTGCATGTGTTTACACCATACATGTGTTTACACTGTGCATGTGTTTACACTGCATGTGTTTGCACTGTGCAGGTGTTTACACTGTGCAATTGTTTACGCCGTTCCAAGGGCTATAGACATTGTTTTAAAACTCTGATTATTGTTGGGTTGAATTATGATTGTCTTAAAATTAGTTCAGATTTTCTGTGAAATCCGCGAAAGCTTTCTGGCCTCCCACTGCAGCCTATTTTCGCGCCAAAAATGATGAACGTTCACAGTTGAACGATTCCTATTGTTTCCTTGGCCATCTCATTACCAGATGGCTGGTTAATTGGGCTTAAAGCCTATCAACTACACGAGGGTCGTTGAAACTGCGCGCAACCTGTTCACCACCAGTCAAGGCTACTTTAATCCATTAAATATTGATTAGAGAAAAAATCTCCGCGTATATACAGTGAGAGCAGTGTATATGTCGTACCGATTAGGTAAAACTGGTCAATTAGCAAGAACTCATCTAAAATTAAGTCCTTTCTAAAATTTTCTCTTATACGTTTAAAGATACATATTTTTCATGTATGTTAATGTAAGAATTTATAATTTTGTACCAAGAGAAACTTTGAAAACCTACCTAACCGTATTACAAGAAGCGCAATTTAATTTAGGCTAACCCAACTAAATATATTTTAGATACGTTAACATTAATTTAATAATAAACAAACACAATGAAATATATTTTTTTCGTTATGTTCAGAATGATTTTGGCGAAATTATTGCATATACAAATTTTCACTTGTCTTATATGGCAAGGTGAGCGTTGCTATTTAAGCCAAAATTGCAAGTTTTACCTAATCGGCACGACATATACACTGAGACATACACCTCACGGTGTATATATCCTTGTTGCCAGATGGTTATTGGTATTTAAAATCTATCGACTACACAAGGGTCATTAATCAAAAATATTTTAATTCCAGATACGGACATATTGGGATTAACGTAAATTCTTTTAGAGTATATAAACTGAGATATATATTCCTCAGTGTGTACATGCACATCAGAACACACACATCAAAAGGAATACACTCATTAGAATATATACAAACTGTTGCCAGGTAGGTAGGTAAATTTCGTCAGGATATATTACAATTGTTTCCTGACGCGGGTCTCTGTCATAAGATTACCTATCACTGGAGCTTTCGGTGATTTGACCGAGGCCTTCTGCTGGCTTACCGGTCCGCCTTTAAAAAATAAGATTAGATGCCAGTTGTATCGTGGATTGTTTTTCTAATTGGCAGAGCTATTGCTAAATACATTGTTTATAGCTTTATGTAATCTTACCTAACCCAACTTACCAAAATAGGAGAGTGATTACATATTAACATAGGAGAGTGATTACATAATATTAACTTTTTGAAATGCATAAGTGTAATACAAGTGATACCAAGCTAAATAGAAGAACAGAAAGTAAGAGTATTACTGTATATTTCAAACCCTTCAGCTGGATGGGGGTGCCTAGATGATAGTAAACGGCTCTTCATCCAAGGGAGTGGAGCTACTCTCCTCTATTCAAACTTGATTTCTTTCCATTCTCTAGGTACTATGTAAACCATGCGGGTTTAACCCTTTCCCATTATAATTAATAATAATAATAATAATAATTTAAATTTGAACCTCACTTCTGAAGGTGGGTTCATTGTGTGGCCGAAATAGATATAATTCTCATACCTTCTCCTATATTTTCTCCACGTGAGTTCGTTTCTACAGTATTTTTATTGATATATTTATTGCCAATGATTGTAAGGAAACATTGCAGTCAGACTGATTAAAGTTGTGGTAGTTTCTTTCCAATTAAGATGTTGTCTCTAAAAATTAAATAAAATAACAAATTAGCTTTAGCACTTTACGTGATGGAAATTAACTCACTGGATAACCATAGTGATCACATAACACGCAGATAACTGCACTTTACTGCCCGCTTTGTAGTATTATCTGGGGCTGTCTGTGTAGTGGAGATCCTTACGAGGCAGCCTCAGCCCCGCCCAGTCTCTCTCTCTCTCTCTCTCTCTCTCTCTCTCTCTCTCTCTCTCTCTCTCTCTCTCTCTCTCTCTCTCTCTCTCTCTCTCTCTCCCTCCCTCCTATCCAGCTTTCATTATTCTTCCCCAGCCCTTAAAGGAAAATACCTAGATGCTGGTGAGGGTTTTTTCGATCCAAGGAATTGGAACTATTCTCCCTTACCTTGGCTCGAACCTGATTGCGTCCCATTTCCTAGGTGCTGTATACCCTCTTCAGATTTAGCGCTTTCCCATGATTATAATCAAAATAATCTTGTTATGCCGTCCATTTGGTTGTGTTTATGGCTGATGGACTTCAACCCCATCAAGAGCAGAGCTGAGGAAATTTGTCATGGAGAAAGAAAACTAAAAGGGAGTAGAGACTGTGGGAACAACGGCCGCAACCCTTGAATTTTCCAAGGTGGAGAACCGATTGCGGAGGATCTTATTGCAAGGAGAAGCTTCGAACACTGAGGACTTTTAAGACGGAGGACCTTCGTACAAGGAGGACTTTCGAAAGTCCTTGTTCAAGAATACTCTCGAAGTAGGACTCTCGAGAAAGGAGGCCCTTCGAATAAGGAGGACCTTATGATGATAATTACAGTAGCGAGTATGTCACGTGACGGGCACATCCAACAATAGCCTCGGTGGACTATCGACAGCTTATTCTCATTCCACGAGTGTTAAACATTCAGAATTCAACGTTGCCTTATGTTCCTTTCACTTCGTTGTCAGTCGTATCGCGACCATATTTTTTTTTATATATACTTATTTGTGGCTTAATATTCGTTTTTATAATCATACGTAACTAAACCCAACCTACTTTAATCTAACCGGGCTTTATAAAACATGATTTAAAAAGAAGTGGAAGCGTTAATTAAAAAAAACGAGATTATCACGTCAAGGAATGGATATACAGTAGTAAAATAATAAAGAATAGAGTGAAAGATAGAGATGGAAGCAGAACACACACGCGAGGCACAGGGATGTCAGAAAAGTATTTCTTCCTTCTGACAGTGGTTATTAGGTATTGGAACTATCTATATAAGGAAATGACGGAAGAAAATTACACACAGAGTTTTAAGAGTAGGTATAATAGCCAGGCATTTCGAATCACCGCTCTTGAGTAATTGAGAGGCGGGGGCCAGGTCTCGAATTTCGACCTCTGCAACTATGATTAGGCGAGTACAAATATAGACAACAGTCATGATGTACAGTAAAACATTATCATTATTATATTAAGGGGAAGCGGTAAATCCGTAAGGCCTAGGGAATGGGAGGTAAACAGGTTCGATATAAGGATCTTGATCCAGTACCTTGCTTTCAGAGTTATATATATATATATATATATATATATATATATATATATATATATATATATATATATATATATATATATAAAGAAAACTAAAGACCAGACGAGTCTCAGTGTTGTTAGGAAGTAGAAACAACCTGGTTGAGCAAGTGAAGACATGCTTCGTCATTAGGATCAAGTATGATAGTGTGCAAGAGACTAGGAACCTGGAAGCCAGGAGATAGTAATGAGAAAGCTGGATACCTTCAGGGAGGAAAGGTTGCTGCTGAAGAGCTCTTAATCGAAGTAACTGGAGCTATTCACGCCTTCCATGACTCAAACCATTACCCAGGCACTGTATGATCTCTACGGGTTAAGCAATTCTCCTTGATAATAATAATAATAATAATAATAATAATAATAATAATAATAATGAAAGGGGGGCAGGATCAGGAGAAGAGACATCGCCTATTATAACACCAGCTTTATTCAATAAATGCTTTAAATTGTAAATGAACTTAAACTATACGCTTCCAGCACCCCCACGCCATCCCCCATCCACCAATCTACCCTTATCTCCCTCCCACTTTCCTTACCATCCCTCTAGCCCAACCAGCCATGTCCCTTCCTAGCTCCATCAGCTTAAGGAAGAGCTCATTCCTCAATCATTCAATTTGCTGAACCACTCAGCTTATTTCACTAAAAAGCCAGTTCAGAGAGAGACAGAGACAGACAGACAGACAGACAGACAACACACACACACACACACACACACACACACACACACATACACACACACACACACACACACACACACACCACACACACACCCATAAGCATGCAGGTAACAAAGCTCATGAATATCCCAGGAGACATATCGGTTGCGATCTCCTTTTGTTGAGATCCGGATGTGAGAAGTAGTTAGTTCCATTAGTTGCCCACTCTACAACTGTAATAACGTAATTACAAATGTGAGTTAAGATGGAAGCATATAATGGTCACTGGCTCTATAATTTAGACGAGCTTGCCATTTCCATCATGTTATTAGACCTTATCTTGGTTGACAACACACACACACACACACACACACAACCCCATAAGCATGCAGGTGGAACAAAGCTGATGAATATCCCAGGGAGACATATCGGTTGCGATCTCCCTTTTTTTGTTGAGATCCGGATGTGAGAGGTAGTTAGGTTCCATTAGTTGCCCCCACTCTAATACAACTGTAATAATCCGTAATTACAAATGTGAGTTAAGATGGAAGCATATAATGGTCACTGGCTCTATAATTTTAGACGAGCTTTGCCATTCTCCATCATGTTATTAGACCTTATCGTGTGGTTGACTTAGAGAGGCAGTGGTTTTGCTAGTGGTTGTGGGTGGTGGTGGTAGTTGGTGTTGGTAATGGTTGTACTTGATGGGGGTGGTTGTTGGTTATGAAGTTGGTTGGTTGGGGTTCTAACGATGGTGGTGGTGATGTTGGTTGTGATTTTTGGTAGCTGATAATAAAGGCGGCGATGGTGGTGGTTGTGGCTTGTATTTAGTAGGGTTGAGTGTTGTGTTATCAGTGGTGGTGGTGGTGGTGGTGGTGGTGAAAGTTCAGGTAGCTACTTCAGTACGTTGATCGGTGAAGGTTGTCTCCGTGTACGTTCTACTAAGAACTGGATCCCTCAAGGAAGGTGCCTTGATGATCCCCAAGCGCCTCTGACCAGAGGAGACAGTATAGCCATTCAACTACTTGGAATGGCTGATGCCGGTGAGGAAGGGGATGGGGACTCTTGATCCAGGAAATTGAACCTATCCCCCCTTCCCTTCAATGGAACCTAATTGCCTCCCATTCCCAGGAGCTGAGATCCCCCTACAGGTTTAAGGCGTTCCCCTTAAATGTAATAAAAGTACTGAGAACTGAATTACTATTGTTCAGGTCACGTGTTCTTTAAGTCTAGCAGAATAGTAGTGACTATTTTCAGAACTGTTTTTTGGAAACAGCATAAGAAACATGGAATAGAGCAAGCGCAGAAGTATGAGGAGGTAAATTATGAAATAGATCGACGAAATGCAAGTTTAATATCCATAGGACAGAGGGTATTACTAGGATTTTATAATTTAGAAATTTAGGAAGACAACGTAAAGGAGTATTCGCAGAATGAGAGGTAGTGTTTAGAAGCTGTAGAAGGGCAGGTATTGCCCCTAAATATGGGGCATTCCCTGCAGAGCAAATGTTTTTTTGTAGATGTTTCGCTCTGAGTAAAGTGAAACGTCGTCTATAATATAGGTTTGCTGTACACAAAGTATCGTGTGATTAAAAGATCACGAAAATACATATATTGTGTACTCACCTATTTGTGGTTGCAGGGGTCGAGTCATAGCGTGCGTGTATGTGTGTGTGTGTGTGTGTGTGTGTGTGTGTGACAGAGAGACAGAGACAGAGTATGAGCTGCATGTATCGTACGTACTTACACTTAAACATCATTACCCCTTTCGGGAGGGTAGCATCCGTCTGTCGTAACAACAAGCAAACGCTATATCAATACTTAGAGCCAATTTTGCTGTTATTTCATCATATCCCAGTTAAAAGCCATTTGGTATATTTTACACTTAGGACAGTTAGACTGACATCACATATAAAGTGATTCGACTTACTATCTGCATCCATTTGTAGTATGGCGATTCTGGACCAGATATTTCTAGCTGGTGTCATGCCGGCGGATGTGGATTACCCCGTCATTAAGCACATACACCACTTTTATACTTTGGTACCTTTTGTACCACAGGTTTCCTTAAAGAATTGGGCTCCAGGCTCGTCAAAACTTCTAGAGACCCAAGAGCTGCTGCCCTCCTCATCAAGCAACTCAATGTGACTCTCCAGAGGGGCAGCGCATGCTTTACCGAGTCCGATATGATTCACAACTTAGGTCAAATGTTAACGCACTGTATGTGTTGTGTGATCTTCAATAAACGATTGCCTCTCAAGTACATTATTGGTAATATTTTAATTGGATACTAACAAAATACTCCCAAATCTACTTGTCTCCCTTCACTACAATCTAATATGTAAATAAAACGTTATAAGCCAACATAAAGTGGTTACCAACACTTTTGGCATTGAAACCTTTTATTAACACGACGCTTCACTCACTGGGATCTTTATCAAACACTTGATAAAGCCTTCAGTGGATGGAATCTGCATCAATAAAATGTTTCTGTGCTGAAAGTGGTTTTTTTTTTACTATTATCTAACATGCTCACCGTGCTAGCTGGGTCCTTGAACTTACCAAGTGACGGAATAAGAACAAGATTCTGCCTGGGGCAACACATATACTCCCGTAGCTGATGAACCCCTGCCGGAATGCTTAACAACATCCTTATTGCCCTATTGAAGTCTCCCAGCTCAGGCTGGCGGATTTTAACACCTTGTATGAGCCCCATACTGCGTGATGGAATATGACAGGGAAATATACTTAGCTTTTGTTCCCAATGTAATATACAGAATGGGATAGCAGCATACTGCTAATGTACCCAGTTTTGCTAAAAAAGAATACTGCACATGCACTATTTCCATACTTAAAAATCTGTCCATGTTTATAATTACTTAAAATGATGCGTAGTATATCACAGCAACCAATTTGAATTTTTTTTTTATTCGGATATAAAAGGGGCCTTGGGGCCCCCTCATACCTGGGAAACTATATAAATTTATTAACATTGGGAAGGAAGTACCTGCACTATCACGGTAAAACAAATAAATTCATCATCGAGGTAAGGAAGTACATTACAAGCTGAGGTGGTAAGTTTACCCGGTGAAAGATAGGTGGTGGGAGAAATCTTGGAAGATAGGTGGTGGGAGAAATCTTGGAAGATAGGTGGTGGGAGAAATCTTGGAAGATAGGTGGTGGGAGAAATCTTGGAAGATAGGTGGTGGGAGAAATCTTGGAAGATAGGTGGTGGGAGAAATCTTGCTTTCCTTTGAAGTTCTTTTGAATCCCAGCTAAACGTCTTGGGATACTTGAAGATCTGAGTGAGATGTTTTTTTCTATACTTTTGAATCCAGGCGAGTCAACTATGGACATTTCTGAATTAGAGCGAGACATTTTGGAAGACGTGACTGCGAATGAGGCGTCTTGGAAGACGAGTTCTGAAGACGTTGAAGACATGTAGTGGTGTAAGTCATGGTAATTGATACCAACAAATTGGTTTAAAAAGGCACCTTGATGACTTCTGATACAGAGGTTGAAAATAACAGTATATATTGACAGAAAGTGGGGTGATAGTGACACATAGTGACCTGAAAAATGCAAGTAACACTTATTGTCTATCTGATTTCATCTCAAATAAGTGTCACATGCATTTTTCGGGTCACTGTGTGTCACTCACACCCCACTTTCTGCCTATGTATGCTGTTATTTTCAACTTTTGTATGTTAGAAGTGATCAAGGTCCCAGGACCGAAATGCTTTCTAATAAATATGTCCTAGTGTTTACTCACGTGTCTTTTTAAATCAGGTCGTGTAGTGCGAGGGAGAGAGGGGAGGTGAGATAGTGGGAGGGTGGGGTAAAATTGAGGGAGGCTGGGGGATAGGGTTGGAGGGAGTGTGAGGGATAGTGAAGGAGGATGGTTGTTAAAGTGAGGGAGGGTGGGATGGAGGTCATGATCTGAGCTCGATGTTAGATTTCTGGATGTCTAGCGTTATATCCGGAGGCAGTGTTTTGAGGAGCATGCCCCTGTATGTCAGGGACTGGCGATATTTGGTCCTTATATAGTTACCGAGAGGGAGAAGAGTTTTAAAATGAAGAGAATGTGAAGGGCGTAAAACATGAGAAAGAGGTTGAAAAAGAAGTAGAGAGAGAGAGATGAGAGAGGGGCCAGGGAGCAGGTAGGGACAGAGCCGACAAATAGTAAACTGTCAAGCTGAGCCGACATTCATCTTGGGGTCTGTGCAGTCATTTCGCGGGTAATCATACCTTTCTCAGACTTTTTATATTCACACTAATTCTAGGGTTGTGGGCGGCGCATTCCAGAGAACCCTTATTAGATTTAACAGGGAGAGGCGATGGTGGCCAGTGGACGTCTGTTGCCTCGCAGTTTTCACACTGGATATGTTACTCCAGCCTCATTCCCGGACTCGCTAGTCGGAAAAAGTGTCGACCGGAGCAGCAAAAGGGATCAAAGCTGCGAAAAGTGGCTCCGGAATCGCTAAACGAATCGTTTGTTGAGTTTGCTATAAGGGGGTCACTTGGCAATGTCTACACACGGGGAGGTGCGGCTGCCAGTGAGTGAGTGGAGCTGGAATGGTTTTGCGACTGCGGGCAAAAGGGAGGGTGGATCCACACACAAAATGATATGACATGTCTCTCAAGCATGCCGATTCCCGTTTCAGAGATATACGACCAAGGAACAGCTGCAGGAGCGGCTCTATGGTCTCTCGGCGCAAGGGCTACCGTCGACCACCAGAACGAACCCTTCTTGGAAAATATCATTTTCTCTCAACGTTTGGCGGTTTCTTTAGCATTCGGAGATTAATTGGGTTTCGTTTTTTTTTTCTTGGTGAGGAACCGTAATGTAAGTAGATGTACAGAAGTTGATAAAGGATTAACTCGGTATTATAGCCAACATGGGACAGTGTTGGGGTTAAAAATGAGGAAGTTTCAAAAGAGAGAGAGAGAGAGACAGAGAGAGAGAAGAGAAGAGAGAAGACGGTAAAGCACCATGAGAGTGGTTCGCACCTCTCCCGTCAAGTGAATGACAGTGTTTTTTTTTTTCTTAGCGGGCGATGTAGGCGGCCTGACACGCTCTGTTATTATCACGCCCTCTACAGTCCCCGAAACAATCGTCACACAAAATTACTGTGATTGTTCAATTAGAGAAACTCCAGAAGGAGTCTTGGACAACGAGTACCTGTCTCTGGCGATGAGCACCTTAGATCACGCAAGGAGATGGATCACTGGCTCCTTCCTTTACCCAGCGGTCGCTCTGCTCAGGTACACAATAGGAAACTTGGCTTCCACATTCACATTTGTGAGTAGACATCACCGTCGATTTCACAGCACGTCAGCTACTGTCTGCGTCCTTACCATGGGGACAATAGCTACAATACACATCTATGACATGTATGAGAAATGAACACGAATGCAACTACTTGGGACACCTTTGTTAAAGACGTTTCGGTGCTTTAACCCTGACCACTTCAAATACATGTATTTGAAGTGGCCAAGGTACAGGGACTGAAACCTCATCAGAAAGTGTCCTAAGTGAATACATTCGTGTCCATTTCCTCTCAAAACAGCCATTTGCCTTCGTACTGCATCGGTATCTTTGTCAGTAGGCACCGCTGTCTATATAGCACCACATGCCAGGCGTTGTTTCTGTTCGTGTCCCCATCAAAGGGCCAACTGGTCATCTAAAGACAAAGACCCAAGTCAAGTGATTTACCCCTGACAAATGCAGTAATAACACACCATCTTTTTTCTTTAATCAACATAGAGACCAGCTTGTGCGCATACTGTTATTTCGCCGTTTTGAAGTAATAATCCAGTGACTGATACAACAAACGAAATCCTGGTTCCCATAAATAACAGCTAACTCAGAAATTAGAAATACATCTTTAAATGACGTTTTGATCCTTTTCCCTTCCATTTTCACAGAACCATTCTCCTGTGTGTGTGTGTGTGTGTGTGTGTGTGTCTGTTCTTGCCTGTTTGCTCCTACCTATTTGTGGTTGCAGGGGTCGATTCACAGCTCCTGGTCCCGCCTCTTCACTTGTCGCCACTAGGTCCATTCTCTTCCTTCCCCGTGAGTTTTATTGTATATCTTCTTAAAGCTATGTATGGATCTTGCCTCCGCTACATCACTCTAGAGTATTCCACTTCCTGTAGTGTGTGTGTGTGTGTGTGTGTGTGTGTGTGTGGGTGTGTGTGTGGAAGGAATAGGCCATACTGAAAGATGGTAATTCCCACGTAATAGCGCCGTCTCTGCTGGAATGAAGTCTTCTTAAGTTTTCATAGCTACTGAACCCATAGTGGAATATATGATGATATCCTCGTCGCCCTACTTAAGTTTTCCAGCTCATGCTGACAATTTTTCAGGCAAATATAGCTGGCTTTTGTTCCCACTTTTGGCATTTCCACAATGTAACTCATACAGAGCAGAGTAGCCACGCACACACTAGGTATTCCACAACGAAACTATCGTACAGCATAGGGTAGCAGCACATACAGGTGTTCTTCAATAGATCTATATAGAATATTTTAGTCATCCACCACATGTATTCCTTCAGTGGTATAATGCAGGTGTACCTAGTTAGTTTTGTTAAAAAAATATATTCAGCCCAGAGGCTGTAATTAATACAGTATATCCAAGGAGAAGCTCCTCTATTGACACAGGCATAATACAAAGTTCCCAGGCTTGGTATTCTCTGCACTCTGTACTTGCAATGTTTACTGCCAGCATAATTCAGTTAAAAGAACTTGTGAAGGGCTTATTTGGTTTGTGTTCATTGAGTTTTGGAAGTAAACTCTTCTTTGTTCTCTAAACAATTACCTGCAACGTGCATGAAATTATTTTAAATACTTAGCGTTTCATCTTGTTTTCTCGTCGTCAGAAGTGCGTAAAAATATCAGACTTTATAATTATACGTAGACAGTAGTTCGTTCAAAAGGTAAACACTTTTTTTTGGGGTAATTAAGTTAAAATCATATTTTTTATTGATAGGAATGCTCCGTTATATGAAACATTTTTGAAAACACTATTGTCATAATTACAAGCTATAAAAATGTTGCTAGCTACACGAGGTATGTAGGTAACACAGTATACCGATAGTATGTAAATACTGTGAGAAACACCATGCAGGTTATGACATTTTATTGTTAAGACGTTTCGTCCACCCGGGACTTTATCAACTGATAATCCCTGGTTGACGAAACGTCTTCACAATAAAATGCCATAACCCGTTTAGTGTGTCTTGTTTACACAAGAAATATAGAGAGGAGATTTTCCCTGTCATGTAATTGTCCATCAGTTATTCTAGTGTAGCTTATGGTAGCCAGCTGCATCATGGTTTCAAAACCAAAAACTCCTCTTAAATACCAGTCCAGGACAAGTGTATAACAAAGAAGTGTTTGTTCCA
The DNA here is from genome assembly GCA_009830355.1 of Cherax destructor. Lineage (NCBI taxonomy): Eukaryota > Metazoa > Arthropoda > Malacostraca > Decapoda > Parastacidae > Cherax > Cherax destructor. The sequence goes on from WNWK01000049.1 coordinate 33,736, forward strand.
GTCCATCCTCCTAATCGACGTCGGTATTGTACTGTCTCTTAAACAGTTGGAATGGCGACTGACGTGTTCTCAGTGGGTTTCTGTTTTTGTTCGCGGCCGAAAAGTTTGTCACCTTTATGTAGTATTTCATTTATTGTCGTTATGGTATGTTTTAATCCGTTAAATTTGCTCGTAAAAGACAATTTAATCAAACTTAACTCAACCTAACCTAAATAATACAAATCGAGAAATTTGCTTAAAATTGTATGCGAGAAATCCACATTAGGAAGACACACACACACACACACACACACACACACACACACACACACACACACACCCCCCCCCAAAAAACACGCTGTCCAGTAGCGGACAGCGAAGAGGCGGGGCCAGGAGCTGAGTCTCGACCCTGCAACCACAATTAGGTGAGTACACACACACACACACACACACACACACACACACACACACACACACACACCTCACACTCACTCACAATCTCTCTCAGTCAGTCACTCTCTCTCTCTCTCTCTCTCTCTCTCTCTCTCTCTCTCTCTCTCTCTTCAGTTGAGCAGAATCATTATTATAGTACCAGTACTTCATCACGTCGTACAGGAAGAACTTAGCAGTGTGACGTTTTTTTCATGAGTTACAATACTTTGTTGAGAGAGTAATACAAGTTTCACGGTTGAAGCTTCGCTGACTTACCCTGGTTATTGTCCCAGCTCGATCGGAGCAAATTTGCAAGCTTGGACCAGTGATAATAATATCTTCCTTGTAAAGTTTGTAATCTCTTTAAGCCCCTCCTTGTGTCGCTGAGCATCATAGTGGGGTGTTGTGGGGAAGGGGGAGTTGAGCAACTCTTGAGCTGTTGAGCACAGCTGGGGGTCCTGCCCCAACTTGTGCTGTTATGCACTGGGATTTAGATTTTGCCACCGAAATGCCTAGTTTATTGTGCTTCCCATATCCATCCTGTGGACGGTAGCTCAAAAACATATGGATACACAAAAGGCCTAGGAACTAGGCCCCAAAGGGTTAATAGGATTACATCTGGATTTATATCTACAGTTCACTTATCTGTTACCAGCAAATTCAGGAAATTTGCTTAATATATATGGAATCTTATTTTCATTAATAAGATATCTTGACATGTCACTTAGGTTATCTCTATATTACTCAGTAAGTGGACAATTAAAGCACATAGTATTCAAGATAGTGACCATAGGGCAGGCCACACATTTTGCATTTTCGATGGAGAGGTCGGGGTTTTTAAAACCAGTACATCC
>WNWK01000049.1:40000-160000 GCA_009830355.1 Cherax destructor
TATCAAGACAGAGTCTGCTATGTTTTATAAACGTTGCTCCGTCGACTACTTCATCAATCATAACTTTTGTTATCTGAGAAGTCAACAAAAGTCTCGTCTTACGTGGTGGGAACACAAACTACAAATGTAAAACACACATAGCAGAGCCAAAAAAATTATTTGACCACGTTTTGTTCTAAACAGTGGTTGATCAAGTTGTTGAGACTGTGTCTTGTGGAAATTTTGAGACTTGAGGACTTAGTTAACAACTCATTTCCTATAATATACCAGTGTCTTCTGTATACTTTTTTGCAACGTTTTTCCCATGCTTGCTGATCCACTTTACCTCAGCTGCTAAATGTAGCATGCAGAATTTAATATTTAACGTATGTCAAGGACAATATGGGTTTGATAACTGATCCCTGGTGAACCCCACCTGTTCTCGCACATGCCTTCTTGTAAGGCACTCCTTTATCCATTCTGCTTTACCAGTTTATCAGCGAGTCGAGTACTCTCCCCGATATTTCATTATTATTATCATGGAAAGCATTAAATTGCCCTTACATCCAAACCTGCTTTTCCAGCTTGCAAATTTATCTCATATAAGGCACCGTATCTAAAGCATCTGTACAGACAAACATTATGCGCTCCACCAACACTTCCTAGTCTTGGCTTACTGCTGCCATCCTATCACAAACCTGTATGATTTCCGTTCCCCCAACCTGTGTTGTTTGTCTATAAGGAAGTTTATGTATTCTATCATTCATTTCCTGAAGATGGTCTCCATCACTTCATAGGTTTTACCGTCAATTTCTTTAGGTTGGGCTCCACCTCATAGAATCTACCAGCCTTTTTTTTTTTTCACTGGATCCTCCCCTTTATTTCGCATGGTAAACAGACGTGAAGTGTAGTACAAAAATTCATTGAAACGTAGATTTTTTTTCACTTAAGCGTTTATATTTAAAAGGAAATGGATATAGCTTTCTGTTTCGTGTTTATTAGGTAGGCAGAGCTTCCACTCTTGAACTGAATAACCCACACGGGTTTACCAATTCGCATAATTAAACGTACTAATTATTCGTTGAAAAGGGAACGGTAAGTGGCAAATAAGATACCGAATGCTGTTTATAAGTTTTTTCTAAATACTGGCTGGCGAACCTCCAGGAAAATTTTAGAATGCTAGTTTTCAAAGCAGTTAAGTACAAACTACTCACTAATTCGGAGAGAAAACTTTAGACAATGTTTCGGTTTGTCCTGGACCATTATCAGTTCGCGAGGGTCCAGGACGGAACGAAACGTCATCTGAAATTTAATTTTGTAAATTGTGAGGTAGGTAACTTTTATTTTTCTTTAGGTGTAAACGATCCAGTGTATTTAGATTTTGTTTAAAAAACACTATCATCGATCGGGCAAGAGAATAGAATAATCGTGTGCAATAGACAACACGAAGACCTCACGGAACATTGCACCACTTAGAAAGCGATTACCTGACCTATAAAAAAAACACCACACGGGTAACTTGTTTGCTAGCGAGCTGATTGGGAGGTGGAGAGCCTCCACCGATGTTACCTGGATATGCAGCGTACAACTTAGTATCAACCAACTCCTGTATGATGTATGCTGCAAAGAACGTGCCTCACATACCTCTGCAGAGTAAACATGCAGTATCAATATGATAAATTATATGCAGCCTACTTCTCGATTTACATCTATAATATCTGTGCGCCAGTTAATCGGTTGCAGCCTGAAGCATTAGCCGATCACATTATAAGCTAACCTACCATTATAATTGGAGACTATAATGCCGAACATAAATCTATTGGAGGCACAATAACTCCCATGGAAGTAAATTTGTTAAAACATTTAAAGGGAACGCTAGGCTACGAGAATATATATATATTTCCTCAATGGCGTACTATCGACAGTAGCAAAGAAAAGACAAGTACTGAGAAAACAAGCTTTTATTGGGACAAAGTTTCCCTCGATGTAAAGCTTTATACGATCTGATAAAGCTCTAAACAGCGAAACATTGTCCCAGTATAAGCTTGTTCTGCAACGTGTTTTCTTCACAGAGAAGAATAGGTGGTATGACTGAGCCTACTCTTGTATTTGACGACATATTAGATGCCTGTATCAGATTTAATGTGTCATATATTACTAGTTTAACACTTTTTTTAATATGATGATGATGATAACAATAATAATAATAATAATAATAATAATACACAGTACAATGAATGACTCTTGAGAGTTGTTGATCTATTACGTCCTCACTTTCCAGGACTTCACACCATCAATTTTGATCATATCTCCAGCATTAAAAAAAAAGAAATTGTCACCCAGACTCTCGGTAATTATATGGTATAAGAGCTATCAGTGCTCTGGAACGTAGAAGTTAAATATCAACTAATCGTAACTATTCAGAATTTGCTAAAAGATCAACGAATAAGAAATGTGAGACTTAAGCCCACGTATAAGTATTATAACGACCTAAAATATGTAATATAGCACGAATATACAGTTTATAAAATAATTTGATAAAGTTTATCGTGATTTTAGAACTCTCTTGGCACTCAAAAATTCCAATCTGCATTAACCAATGAAAAGAAAAAACAAGAGCTAGGGTAAATGGAACAAAAATTTTATTTCAATACCCTAAACAGATTTACTCCCAATTGACATAGTTTGGAAAGGTATAAAATAATTAGTAAAGTGATTTGTTGTTATTATTATTATTATTATTATTATTATTATTATTATTATTATTATTATTATTATTATATGGGGAACGCTAAACCCTTAGGGATTATACAGCGCGTGTGGGGTGGGGGAGATGGAAGGAATTCAGGCTCAATTCAGGGAACTGGAGCACAGATCCAATTATCTAGGTCTAGAGCCCCTCACCAGTATCACAGAACCTCCCCTGAGGGGAAAGAGAGTTGTAATATCGCTCATTCCTACACACCTGAAGAAGTCATTGGTCTCATACATAAGCTACAACATACATAAAGGATTCACTCCCAACTCACATGAGGATAAACTTAAACGATATCTCTGAAGAAAAGTTGAAATTAAGGTTATTAGCCGAAATATAGGTGAGTGATTGTCCTTTTACTGAGCATGAGTTGGACGTTGTATTTAAAACAAGATATTCTACTACCCATGAATATGAAGGTATTGCGTTATCTTCAAAATCTTAGTTAAAAATGAAGGTGCGTTCCTTAATTCTTGGATTAATAATATCCTTGTTCTTGTTCGTAATCAGCATTTATCTAGGAATATAGGTGGTAGCCCATTGACTAGACGCTTATGAAAAACATTTGAATGATTTTTTAAAAATTATTCTATAGACTCAGGTACCAAGTTTCACATCATTTCCTTGGTTTTACGAACGAAAACAGTAATATTGGTAGGGATTTGCTTATCAAGAGAAATGGGAAAATGTCACCTGATATGATTCTGTCACATGATCTCCCGCTAACTGCAGTTGTTGGTCATTTGACCAAGACCTGCTGGCTTACAGGTCCACCCCGTAAAAAAAAATTATCGCACTGTAAAATGTAGTACCTGCACTCTGAAGGAGGGAAAGGTATGTTGATGTTCAGAGGATTACCTGAACTGTGATGTGTGAACACTTCTGGGAAATATGCTAATAAATGTATGATGGTAAATGTTTCGTTTTTACAGGTCGCCCTACCTCGGTGGGCGATGTCCGATGCTGTAAAATAAAAATAGATAACATAACAGGTTTTTCCACTCGTACAAAAATAATTATGAAGTAGCTCTGTCCATCTAAAAGGTGTACTTGATATGGTACAGTGATACCAGGTCCAAGTCTTTGTTAATGGTGGTTTTACTGTCGCATGACAATGAGCGTGTCTCCTTGAAAATAAGTGATAGGTACTTATTAATGTTATTGCTGAATGCACTTGACTTGCATACATGATTCAAACTTGTCATTCTTCTTCTTTCTTCTGTTCAAGAGTTTCAACTACTTGGGTTATTAGAACCGTAATTTTGCATCTTGTTCGTATGCTTAAGTTACTTGCACCGAAGTCTAAGTCAAGGAAAGTGGAATTGATGTAAAAAAAAAAAGAAAGGAATTACTTGGATGGCAGTCGAATATAATCTTGTTCTGTGTCAAGCATTAGAAATATTTATAGAAGATTTAAATAATGCTTCAGAAATGTAAATAATGCCATAAACGTAAATAATGATATACTATAACATGAACGTAGGCAAGCACATTACCGGAATAACTTTCAAATGTGAACGGACTAGCAGAAACTATAGTAGCGTGGCAGTTTGGCAAATATATAGACGATCAACACCAAGTGCTTGATTATCTACTTATTAAGAATTATAGATACTGCCTTAGCTTATATAAGAAATAGCATATAAAGCAAAATATTATACCGGAAATTCTGAGCAAATATCCTGAATTTGCTTGTAACAATTAAAGTACAATTGTGAAAAAGACGAAAATTAAAATAATGTATGCAGATATATTTTCCTGTTAACATAATTAGGGCCTGGTTCTTAGGCCAATGAATATCTATATATTCTCGAGTCACCGTCCACGAGATGGATATGAGTGCACAGTAAACCAGCAAATACCATCCACGGGATGTATTTGGGTTCACAGTAAACTAGGTTCTACCGTCCACAGGACGGATATGGAACTACCGTCCACAAGATGCACGTAGGATGGGCAACAAACTAAAAGCTTCGGCTGCAGAATTCAATTCATTACCAGCTGTAATTCTACTAACACAAAAAAGTATTTAATGTTGTTACGGACTTTGTGAAAATAGAAGTAAAGCGCCGGTTCTTTTGTGCTTGTTAAGTACAGTCATTCATCAGTCTTGTCAAGACTGATGGACTGAACATATCGACTCAAGGCTGAGGGACTGATTACCTCAAACTACTCCTCTTATTCCACCCTTTTCTGCATTGGACTGAAGAAGCTACTGTGTGGCGAAACGTTTCCAGATTAAAGATACCCAAATGCTGCAAAAGTGTCTCATTTATCATGCTGTGTCTCTATTCCGTCCTCAATATTTATTGCTTGTTTTCTAAAGCGTGTGCGTCAATTTCTGAACGACCTAAGCAACGTACAAAATTAATCATTAGTTATTTTAGTTTAGGTTACTTCCGTTTAACCTATACGTATCTAAATTTAACTGCTCTTACCCAAATTACATAAACGGGCGGTAACGCGAAGCAGAGGGAAGAATTATTATTATATTCAGAAAAGTGCTAAATTCATGTAGCTCAGAGGGATTATACGTCTCTTTTGTAAACGGTAGGAAGCATTACGCGCTTTGTTACTGTAAGTTTAAAGATGGGATGTTTTTAATTACATCGATCTCGATTTTTTTCAGTAAAACTTAAAAAAAAAAAAGATGTAACAACTAACACAGTAAGAAGAGAGTTGAGGAAAACATTATAATCGTCCTTAGCACATGTACTGTGAGAATCTAAATGAAAAAATCCATTGCCATTACGCCCCCCCAAACACAGGCAGCTGTGATTAACTACTGTCCACACACGCGTGCGTCACGTCCAGTTTCTATATGCAAATTACAAGAGTAACGAATAACAAACACAGGCAGTAATCATTTCATCAGCGGAGCATATTTGTTTTTGTGTGGGCCAACGTCACCTGCTTATGCTTCGTAATTGATTGTGCAACCCCCAGGTAGATGGCAGCACCAGACACCCTCAACGAACCTCCCACGTCTCCCTACCCATTAGCTCCCTCCTGCCCTCCGTTTTCATTTATGATTCATATTAGAAATAAGGCAAGACATGGGTCTGTTATTGTTTTGATGTAAGGGAGGGGTGAACTCGTCAAGCCTAGGAAGGGTTATTAATTATTGGTGAATTGAATAGATATTTTTATACTTGTTGCTTCTGCTACATGCGCTTGACGGGCGTGTTGTTGTTACAGGGGAGCCTCTAGTGAACAATATATGAACAGGTTCTCACAGAAGACAAATATGATTACGAGAAGTGCGGTGAGTTTTTTTTTGTCTTTGTCACTCAAATACTCATTTATTTAATTTTTTGTTGTTGTCACGCTGTACAGGACCTAGTCCTTTCTTCTTCATCTTCCTTGTTTCTCCTTCTTGCTTCCCCTCCTCCAGCACCTGCAGTGTCTGACTACGAGTATTGACCTCTAGCACCTGGAGTGTCGACCTCTAGCACTTGCAGTGTCAATCTCTAGCACCTGCAGTATCTGACCACGTGTGTACACCTCCAGTATCTGCAGTATCTGACCACGTGTGTACACCTCCAGTATCTGCAGTATCTGACCACGTGTGTCCACCTCCATTACCTGCAGTATCTGACCACGTGTGTCCATCTCCAGTACCTGACCACGTGTGTTCACCTCCAGTACCTTCAGTATCTGACCTGTGGGTTGTGCATTAACCTTAAAATATATGCCAGATATTCCATGAGCTGCCTTACCTACAAAATGTCCTGTCCCTTCATCAGGGGACTACCTTGATGCTGATGAAGGGCTCTTGATCCCTGATTACCTCTCATTCCCGGGCCCTCTATAACCCCAACGGAGTTAGTTTCTTTAATTTTTATAATAATAATGAATACCCTGTGCTCTAAGAGCCGCCTTGCCCTGTGTCATGGTAATAAATACACACCTAGAGCAGGGCAAGCCTTACGACGTTTTGCTCAAAGAGAGCTTTCCATGAGTGAAATGTTGTATTTAATAGGATTGTTTTTTGTGTTACCCATATTTGTCGGCACTCTTCCAGCCATTTGTCTCAGCGTAAGCTTCGATTATTATTATTATTATTATTATTATTATTATTATTATTATTATTATTATTATTATTATTATTATTATTATTATTATTATTATTTTAATGGAGAGGCGCTAAACTACAAATATTATTAAATTAAATAATTTGATCTGATTTGCATATATCTCAGGCAGGGTAGCCTTGGGCAGGACTCACACGTGGTCTCTAAGACCCGAAACCAAAGAAGATGCCCTAAATAGGCGAGTCGGACGAGAGAGATTCGTCGTCTGTCTTAGTGGTGCGACAACCGTGAATAATGGCGCTGTTTGTGAGAGTAATTACGGGAAAGTACGGAAGAATTGAGAATGGTTAATTCAGAGTCTCGGGCGATGCGTGAATGATGCAGCCAAGGGATGAATGTAACTGAAGAATGTGAGTTACCTCGTTGAATGTAGCCTATCAAGTAGAAAGAGCCTGCCCTCATTCTCATTATTTTCACTTTTACAAAAATTTCAGACTTTTAAAAGACGTAAATGCGATGAGTGTTACAGTATAAAAGAGTTTCTGTATTCATAAGGACACCCAGCGAGTTGGGAAAACAAACCAATTTTTCATTTCTATAAATTCTTCACCACAACAACTACATTCCTTGCTACAGCTTTTCTGCGATTTACTTCGTCATTCGTAAACCCATTCGCTGACACAATCCAGAATATCTTAACACAATCACTTTTTTCCAAACTCAATACATCGAAAGTGACACTACGTCTCACTTTCATTACCTGGTCTTTTACACGTTCACTTTCAGTCGCCCTTAACACACCCTTCCAACATTTACAACATCTACATCTCCCTATTTTTTTTAAAAAGCTGCGTCTCTTCAGCAATGAATATTTGTGATAACCCCTGCTATAATTTAGCGTCATTATCTTTAAAGCCCACACACTTCCCAACACTCTAGGGTTCACTTCTTTCACACTCCATCTGTAAACACATTAAACAACCACGAAGACATCACACATTCTTGTCTAAGGCCTACTTTTACTGGAAGCACTCCTCTCTCCCACACTTTAATCTGAGCCTCAGTTTCCTCATAAAAATAACTTTAAACCCCTCTCACTTTTTCCATACATTTGCAAACACATGCCACATTATTCTCTATTCACCTGTGATTTGCCTTTTCTTAATTCATAAGTGAAAAAAAACATCTCCTTAGCCTTACCTAAATATTGCTCATTTATATACTTCCACGCAAACACTTAAAGCACACATCCCCTTCCTCTTCTGAGCCCCAGGTATTCCTCTGCAATCATGTTGTCTGTCTTTCCCCAAACTCTTTCCATAATAATTATGCCGTACACTTTGTCCAGTATACCAAAGACTTGTTCAATTATAATTATTACACACTTGTTTCTTTTAAACTTATATATATATATATAAGGTTATTTTATCAGCAACGCTCACCACAATACTCACCACTACCACCACCACAACACTCACCACAACACTCACCACCACTACCACCACTACAACACTCACCACCACAACACTCACCACCACTACCACCACTACAACACTCACCACCACTACCACCACCACAACACTCACCACCACTACCACCACCACTACCACCACCACAACACTCACCACCACTACCACCACCACAACACTCACCCCCACTACCACCACCACAACACTCACCCCCACCACAACACTCACCCCACCACAACACTCACCACCACCAAAACCACCACCACCACCACCACCACCACAACACTCACCACCACCACCACCACCACAACACTCACCGCCACCATCACCACCACCACCACAACAACAACAACACTCACCACAACATCCACCACCACAACATCCACCACCACAACATCCACCACCACAACACCCACCACCACCACAACATCCACCACATCACCCATTACCACCACCACAACAACAATACCCACCACCACATCACCGATTACCACCACCACAACAACAATACCCACCACCACCACATCACCGATTACCACCACCACAACAACAATACCCACCACCACCACCACATCACCGACTACCACCACCACCACAACAACAATACCCACCACCACAACAACAATACCCACCACCACAACAACAATACCCACCACCACAACAACAATACCCACCACAACAACAACAACAATATCCACCACAAAGAGGGACAGAATAAGAGACAGACAACACCCCCGGCTGATAGCTATCACTATGGTCTGAGGAGAGACGGGTTACACTCACTTTCCACCAACATTAAATCCTGGAATCACCCGCCTAAACTGGGTTCGCCCGAAATAAAACAACTTTAACTCTGATTACACTTTTGGGTACACTCAAGGCTGCCATTCCAACTGTATTTTTTCTATATCTTCTATCAAGAAAAATCTAAAATATGTTTTGCCTTTTAAATACTGAATATAACTGTCATGATAATTGGGTCCCGGTTTTGATCGAACAGTATAGGTTGAATTTTTCACTCAGGCTGGATATTATTATTATTATTATTATTATTATTATTATTATTATTATTATTATCATTATGGGGAGCACTAAACCCGTAGGGATTATACGTCTGTGGGGTGGGGGGGATGAAAGGCATTCAGGCTCAGTTCAAGGAACTGGAGCACAGATCCAATTCACTGGATCAAGAGCCCCCCCTCACCAGCATCGAGGAACCTCCCTTGAGGGGACTCAGGCTGGATAAAACCTACAGATCACAAATTTTTAATTTCCTCATTATTGGGCTTCTTTTATGGCTTGTTTAAAAAAATTTGAATTAGTGATTTTTTTTTAACCCGCAAACCTGTCTTTTTCTTAGAAGTTAGATTTACATTTTATGAACAATATTACAACTAAATATGCTCAGTAATATGTATGTATTAATAAATTGTAAATAACGTTGACGCCCTATTTTACTGTTGTGAATTTTGAGTTAATTAATTCTTAGTTCTGAATTAATTATTAGCTTAAACACTTACACAAATAGCCCACCAGAATCATTCACAAATATTTCATGTTATTTGAAAGCGAACGGAGATACATATTTATAGTTTGACATATTACAATAAATAACACTAGTCAGCAAAACTTTAATTATCCAGTTCAGAAACCAAATTGGCTGTTTTAAGATAACTTCAGTGTGCTGATCACGAATCTTAGCTTGTTTAGTCTCTGTTACGTTTTTTTTTTAATCTTATGGTCAGTATTTAGGCTAAGGAGGCTAAAGAACCACTTGATTTATGTTATATAACAGTCATATGTATTATATCATTCATGCATATTAAGTGTGGTGCATTCAATGACAAAAACTATTCTTTCTTAATATATATGTCGTGCCGAATAGGTAAAAATTGGTCAATTAGCGAAATTATTGCATACACAAATTTTCGCTTGCTTTATTCGGCAACATACGGAAGATTTCTAATGCTATGAATTAATTTTGTCATTCTTCGCTGAATGTTTTCTAACGAATTTATATCCATTCTGTAATATGGAGACCAGAACTGAGCTGCGTAATCTAGGTGAGCCCTTACTAATGATGCATAAAGCTGTAGTATAAGAGCTGGACTTCTGTTGCTTACACTTTTTGATATTAATCCCAATAATCTATTTGGCTTATTACATAAGCTTAGGCATTGCTGTCTTGGTTTAAGGTTGCTGCTTACCATAACGCCCAAATCCTTTTCGCATTCTGTGCGGCTAAATTCAACATTGTTAAGCTGGTAAGTGAGCCAAGTTCCTCTGAAATTTCAAAATTATTAACAAGGGTTTCCCTGTTTGCCAGAACCAAGTCAAGCAGGTTATTTTCCCTTGTAGGTTCTGTAAAAATCTTCTTTAAAAACAATCCTGAACTACTACTAAGAAATCGTTAGACTCTAAATTCCCAGTCAAGGAATTCCAATCAATATGATTAAAGTTTAAGTCCCCTAGAATTACAACATATCGTGCCTTGTGGCCTTAACAATTTCCTCCCACAGTAGTCTTCCTCGGTCTCTGTCCATGTTTGGGGGACGGTATATCACGCCCAAAATCAATTTTTCGTGCCCCTCTGAAAATTCTACTCAGACTCAGTATGTCTTCAGACTTTATACCCGTTTTTATGCAACAGTTTAAACGATCTCGGACATAGAGTGTAATCTCGGACATTTATCCAATGGTCTGAGTCCATGATGCAAGCATCGAACACATGTTCCCAAGAGTTTTAGTCCTTGGAACACAATTGTACATACCGTAGAACAGGTTGTTGATTTGAGCTCCGACCTTGCAAAATAGTTTAAAAATTGCTTACCCGTGAACGGTGTCTTTTCTATATATTTTGAGAATAAGAAATGAGGGTGGTGAAAAGTGCTGCAGCTGCGGATAAGGAGGAAGTATGACACAGAATGATGCCGAGTTTATTATACATTGTAAAAGTCATGAGAACTATTAAAAAAACTATGTTGCATGCAGGTTATCAAGTGGTTTGAATATTCCCAAGTTTGAGACCAGTTTTAACAAGTTTTGGTGGTTCTGTGGTTGTGGTGGAGGCGGCTGCAGTTGTGTTGAGGGTGGTGGTGGGGGTGGCGGTGATGTGGGTGACAGTGGTGGTGGCATCGGTGGTGGTGATGAGTGGCGATGATGATGATTGCGATAGTGGTGGTAACTGGGATGGTAGTGGAATGGTTGTGGCGTCATTATCACCACCGTCATGGTGATAATGACGGTGGTAATTCTTGCGGCGGCAGTGATGGTGGCAACATTGCCGGTAGTCTCAGAAGTGCGTGTGAATGACTGTAGTTATAGGAGCAGAGCTATGCTTGTGGTGTCTCATCTTCAATATTTAGTTATATATATTTTTAAAGCTAGAGAGAGAGTAAAAGAAGAAATTGCTGGCCCACAGATGGCTCCAACTCCATCTTGTTCCCTATTTGTATGTCTCATAACAATATAAAAGGCTTTTAAATGAGCTGTTGTAGGTAACAGCTCTTAGCTTGTAAATAAAGTTAGGAATCCTTAACCTAACCTTGTAAAACAATGTTAAAAAAATAATGTTGAGAAATAAAAGTGTCTATAGAGACCCACCTAACGAAAATAAGATCCAAGGTCATCTTTACAAGAGATAACAGTGGTAATTATGCGAGGAAAGACAGGGTTGGAGGGAGCATGCGCATAATGAGTAGGAATTAATGTAACTTGAATAATGTGTATCCCAGTCTGTGGGTATTTCTCAGACTACACAATAGAGAAAACAGTGAAAGGATCCCCTACAATAATTGCATTAGTAACGTAGGTTTCACCTTCAAACCTTTCCTTTCTCCGTCAACTAATATTGTTACCCACTGTACCTGCATCTGTGTAACATTGAGCTGACTGTTCTATAGAAAAAATAATTATTTGGCATAATGGCATGCCGTGTGTCTGGTTCACAGTTGTGCAATTAGTTACTCCGGCATCACATGTTGAGTAATTTTTTGCCTCTAGTTTCTTGTGGCAAGTCCCTTCCAGGGAGGCCCGTTGACGATATTGAAGGGCTCTTGATCAGAGGAATGGGAGTTACCCGGGCCCAAAGCCTATGGTTTACTCGCCAGTGTGATCTTGAGGATCAGGTCGACTGTGGTCTTAGGAACTTACTCTGTCGTCTTAGAAAATTACTTGACAATATGTAGAGTTAATTACATGATGACCCGCTCATTGGCTCATAAGAGCTTCATAAAGATTTCATCGTGACGTTGCCAAAGACTGTCGTGTATCTCACGAAGGAGGTGTCCTTCCATCTGTCTTTGTGTGGTGGCGCTTCCAAGGGATTCCTGCATTAGTTTGATTCGTCCTTTCTAGGTACTGGGCGTGTGACTGTTTTGTTGATGAGCTGTCACGCTTGTATTTATACGCCATTGATTGTACCCAGAGGGTCATAGACTATCCCATTTCACGTGTCCTTAGACACAAAGCCCATTCTCGCATCATGGGGGATACACGTTCATTATTAATCTTTCCCCAGTTTTTCCTTGGCCACCTTGTTGCCAGACAGATCACTGCAGAATTTTGTAATCTGCTTCTTTGCTGTTAAATGTACTTTTTTTTATAGAGTTATGCAACATTACTTTCCTCTAACCTAATTTAAAATAAAGAAAATAGGATTTCTGGAAACAGATGAAGGCATTACAAAATGGCGTTGAGCATACGTTAAAAATTGGCATAAATGCGAATGGGTTGAGAACCCTATAGTGAGATTTAACGCGCCCCGCCATAGGGTCGACGCCAATGAACGGGTCATCTTTAGATAAAGACCTTTGTCAGATTTTTTCCTCACCAATAAACCAACAATAGTGAATTTACTGACGCCTCGTCTAAAACTTTATTTTAACCGAAATTTCTTGGAATGTATGATTCGTTATCCTCCTCAAAGGCTCACTAATGTGTTGGTGGTTATCCTGCTTAGAGGCTCACTAAAGTAAAGTCTGGTTGGTTATCCTGCTAGAGGCTGTGGCACACACCCATTGCGGCACGATCTCTCGACCAGTGAACTAGCAGTTAAGAGTGTAGCAGCTCTAAAGCCTCTCTGCTATGCTAATTGGTAGTTCAACAGCCAATCACGGGAAAACCATCGAATTCTGCAAGTTGACATCTCTAGTCGAATACACTATGCTTACAGTTGCTCTTGCTCGTACAGTGCCATTTGCCATTTTACTCTCTGTATATAATGTAAATACTATATATCTTCTTTCTTCTTTCAACACGTCGGCCGTTTTCCACCGAGGCAGGTTGGCCCAAAAGGAAAAACGAAAGTTTCTCCTTTTACATTTAGTAATATATACAGGAGAAGGGGTTACTAGCCCCTTGCTCCCGGCATTTTAGTCGCCTCTTACGACACACATGGCTTACGGAGGAAGAATTCTGTTCCACTTCCCCATGGAGAGAGGAAATAAGAACAAGAACTAGTAAGAAAATAGAAGAAAACCCAGAGGGGTGTGTATATATATGTTTGTACATGTGTAGCGTGACCTAAGTGTAAGTAGAAGTAGCAAGATGTACCTGAAATCTTGCATGTTTGAGACAGAAAAAAGACACAAGCAATCCTACCATCAAGTAAAGCAATTACAGGCTTTCGTTTTACACTCACTTGGCAGGACGGTAGTACCTCCCTGGGCGGTTGCTGTCTACAAACCTACTAATATATATATATATATATATATATATATATATATATATATATATATATATATATATATATATATATATATATACACTATGGTGAAGGAGTATACGGATTAAAAACAAATATTTCTACTGGTTTGCCTTTCCTCTGCGCTTCCTAGTTGAGAGTTTGCTGAGTTACTAGGTGCAACAGGCCCATCTGACTACCACCTGTGTTCGTAATAGAGGCTCGTTAGAGTAATGTTTAGTTGGTTATCCTGCTTATAGGCTCGCTAAAGTACTGTCTGGTTGGTTATCCTGCCGAGAGGCTCAGTAAAAATATGTAGTTAATTTTCTACTTAGAGGCTCACTGAAGATACGTTTAACTGTAAATAAACTTATACTGCGTATGAAATTGTTTAAAGAACATCTAATTTCTAATGCTCTCTAATTAATTGCTTTAGAAATGCTGACTGTATTCTTATAAGACTTGATTAGCGGTTTGACAGTGTCTTTGTTGCCTTGACCTCTTTTTTGTTAGGTCTTGGCTGACCTGATCTCTTGTTAGCAGTGTTTTGACTGAACCGACTTACTTGGCCTTTTGTTTGACTGCCTTGACCTCGTATTTGACAGTTATTTGGCTTCCTTAAACTCTTGCTTGACAGCGTTTTCACTGTCTTGACGTCTTGTCTTGGCTGCCTTGATCTTGTTTGATAGTCTTCGATCTCTTATCAACCTGTTAATTATTTTACAATTTTTAAACATAGTGGTAAACTGACTGGTCTGTAGATTTTACCGGAACTCTTAACTGTTTTCCCGGTGGTCTTATTGGTTAGATGTATTGTTATATTTGAAACTGGCATATTAACAGACTTATTGGTCAACTGACTGACTGACTGTCCTGCTAGTTGATGATTAAGACACATGTGCGTCAGTTGGGTGTCTTTATTGTTGAAACGTTTCGCCCACCCAATAGGCTTTTTCTTCAGTCCGGCTAGTTTTTTTTTTTTCTGTTGTCACTTGACTGTTAATTGCGAGCTTGCTCTTTCGCCGGATGGTGAGTTAACTGGCTGGACAGGTGAATTAATCATTGGCTGACAGAATAAATGATTTGAGTGCTTAATTGACTGGCTGGCTGTCTGAGTGGCTGGTTAACAGCCTAACTGGGTGAATGAAAGGTTGGCTTGTTGAATGGTGGCTTGGCTAGCTGGCTAGGTGGTTGGCTGGCTGACCGACTGGCTGAGTGACTGACTAACTGACTGGCACACGATAGGTGGAGAGGGCCCTTGGTCGTAACTGTCAGTGGGAAGCATGATTTGTGGGTCCTCTCTCTCCTCCCACCACCACCACCGCCCGGCCCACGCTACAACCCCTCGTGTAGGAAAGTTTTTTTTTTTTTTTTAATGCTAGACGGAGGGAGGCAAGAGGTAGGTAGGTCTTGGGGGCAAGAAGGCAAGAGGTAGGCAGGTCTTAAGGGCAAGACTATGGTGGGAAGGGTGCAGGGGCCAACCCACGTCACTCCCAGGATAACCAGACTGGTTGAATTATCATCATCATGTTTTTTGCATTTTTTAAAACTCAGATTTACTTCGATAAGTCATTGGACATTAGAAAAAAAGTGACGGTGAATTTTCAGGACAAACAAAACCTTTGTGTACAAAAAACAAAAGATATGACATTTTATTATTATTTTTATTGTTATTATTTGTATTCATGGGGAAGCGCTAATTCCGGGAATGGGATGATATCAGATTCAGTTCGAGGAAGGGAAGGGAAGTTCCATTTCCTTGGATCAAGAACCCTTCACAGTATCATTAAATTATAAAGGTTATCGATGCAAAATATGTCACGATTTTTATGCACTCAAAATAATAAATAATATTTACTCCGACTTAGAACTTTGAAGGTCAGGCAAAGTATTCTCATGATTTTATTCAAGAGGAAGCTCTAATCCCGTATGGGTTGTGCAGCGGCTGGGAAGTAGAGGTAACTAGGCTTGATCCATGGATGGAGAAAGTAGTTTTCATTCATTGGATCAACAGCTTTTTATGAAGGTGAAAATAAATCTCCCTAGAAGGGATCAGGGAAATTTAGATTCTGCTAAGAGTAAATAGTTTCTTATCTCTCTAAATAAACACGGCTGACCCTTGTGGGTTTAGCGCTTAGTTACTTGAGAAGCTAGGCTAACTTCTTGATACTGGTGAATGACTCTTGATCCAAGGAACTGGGGCGACCTTCTTCCTCGGATCAAATCTGATTACCTCCCATTTCCCACTGTTGTATATGATCCATGCGGGTGTAGAGCTACATGAACATGACAAAAATCACCTATCATCATTTCTATCATAGAATGTATGTAGGTATCCGCCATGACCAAGAAGTTTAATTATATATTGATGGGGAGAGAGTGAAGTTGGTGCGGCGTGTGGAAGACGGGAGAGAAGGGTGAGTCAATCACACGTGGGAGGAGCAAGGTGCTTCACCAGGTCCCCACTACATTATAACAGCAAGATGGATGGTGAGACCACCTCTGTGTATAAATCACCTTAACCATAAGCAGAAATGTGCATATATATATATATATATATATATATATATATATATATATATATATATATATATATATATATATATATATATATATATATATATAATTTCTTCCTCCGTAAGCCATGCGTGTCGTAAAAGTCGACTAAAATGCCGGAAGCAAGGGCTAGTAACCCTTCTCCTGTATATATTACTAAATGTAAAAGGAGAAACTTTAGTTTTTCCTTTTGGGCCACCCTGCCTCGGTGGGAAACGGCCGACGTGTTGAAAGAAGAAGAAAGATATATATATATATATATATATATATATATATATATATATATATATATATATATATATAGGATGGGGTCCACCTCTGGTGCAAATTGTGGGACCCATAGCCTCTGAGAAGTGGATAAAAAGGCTTCAAGGAAGAATATTTGAATTTTTTCCTGAAGCCATTTGAATATTCCACTTCATCTACCACCCCATCTTTTCATTCTTTTTTTTCTTTTTTTTTTACCAATAGGTATATTTTATTACATAATATGGTACAAAAGATTAAAGAGATACATTGTTGATATAAAGAGGGCATATACAGTACAAGAGGTGTGAGAGATACATGTCTAGTACATATTGTTACATGTTTGTCACTGATTATAATGCGAAAATCTCATCCAGCTCCTCAGAGCTGGAGCGCGTGCCCAAAATACAGCATGCATTACCCCTCTGAACAGCAGCGCTGAGTCGCTGGAACAGAAAACTAGCTGCCCTGGAATGAAGGTGTGCTTCCTTGAAAAATCTTTTCATATCTTTTCTTACCAACCCATTTATTTCTTGATTTATGCCTCACAACCCCTCATATAACCTTTAGTGCTTGTTTCATAATCACTTACAATGCACTGGGTTCAGACATGGCGAGAGTAAACCTATCCCGTAATTGATTATTATCCTTGACTTTAAGCCGCATCTCGCTTTTGTCAGAGAGTAAACCTATCTAATAATTGAATATTATCCTTGACCTTAAGCTGCATCTCGCTTTTGTCCGAGTCACTGGTTTACGGTCGGTGCCGAATAGAATCTTATGCGGAAATGTCACCGGGAGTATTTTATAGAGTATAAAAGCTCGGCTAATTATAGGGTGATTACGGTCGTCGGCTCCTTCTCCAGAGGGATAAAGACACTGACTGACTTATATTCTGCGATTAATTTAATACCATGACTCTCTGACTCTTGGTCGTGTTGTGGTGGCCCTCTTGGTCCATGGTGGGGGGAGCTAGTCGAAGCTTTAGTAAATATGTGAATCAGTGAATAGCTTCGTAAATAGTACATTGGAAAGGGCAGATAATAGGAGACCCCACGGTCCATGCCAAGTTGCATTTAAGTTACCTCTAATTCTGTCTGGTTAGCTGAAAATGTAATAGTATAACGTAAGATTTTCTCTTCAGTTTGGAGTATTGGTTTCCATTCGATAATTTGAGAATACCTCTTTATATCGACTTCAAGCTTTTTATGCTGCTGCGTCTTACCTAAAGGAATATCTGGTGTTTTATTGGGCTTTATAGGCGTCAATTTGTGAGTTTTTTTATATGAGTCATACCAAACTTATTGTTCTGGAACACTAAGAAACTGGGATGTGATGCTTGATAATTAAACTGAACTTCATACAGAACCTATAGAAGTTGGTCTATTGTTAGCAGAATGAGGTTTTGTTTAAAATATATATAGTGGAGCATGTTGATACGAAATGGTAACAAATATTCGAGAAAGGAAGGATTTAAGTGGAAATAAAAAATACTAAAAACAAGATTATCAAACACTGTGACCACTGAATTACAAGTCATACACGTGTGTTTATGTGTTTGTACTTATTCTCTAATTTGTGGTTTGACAGGCAGTCCCAACTCCTGGCCCTGCCTCTTGCATGACCAGCTACATGTTTCATTCCCTCCTGTCCTCGCGGCCCTGTCATACCTGTACTTAAAGCTATGTATGGAGTTAGCCTCCACACTGGAGAGTGTAGGAAGAAATTTTACGGCACACACAAGTACGATAAGGCACCTAAATTACTGGGAACGGTTGAAGTCCCTTGATTTGTATTCCCTGGAAAGCAGGCGAGAGAGATACATGATAATATACACTTGGAAAATCCTAGAGGTTTTAGTACCAAACCTGCACACGAAAATCACTCCCTATGACAGCAAAAGACTCGGCAGGAGATGCAACATTCACCCAATGAAAAACAGGGGCGCCACGAGTACACTGAGAGACAACGCAATAAGTGTACGGGGCCCAAGACTGTTCAACTGTCTCCCAGCATACATAAGGGGGATTACCAATAGACCCCTGGCTGTCTTCAAGAAGGCACTGGATAGGCACCTAAAGTCAGTACCTGACCAGCCGGGTTGTGGTTCGTACGTCAGTTTGCGTGCGGCTAGCGGCTGGACCACGAGGCCTGGTCTCAGACCGGGCCGCGGGGCGTTGATCCCCGAAACCCTCTTTGCTAAGTCATTCCACTTCTTGGCAACCCTGATTTTGAAGAAATACTTCCTGACTCTGTGACTCATCTGCGTCTTGAGATTCCAACACTACCCACCGAATATTTAATACATTGTTTTCTTTTTTCCTCTCTTCCTTCTATCCTCTAATGCCATCAAGTTCAGTTCCGTTATTCCCTTCATTTATTCCTCATTTCCATTAGCTCGTGGACTAGACCCTTTGTGAATTTCTCCATATACTCCGATTTCTTAACATCCTTTATTAGCTGTGGCTTCCAGGCAGGTGCTGCAAATTCCAAGATGTGCCTGTCATATGTCTTACAATGTCATTAATCTCAAGAGAGAGTTTCCTGAAGGCGAATCTTTGATTTTGTCAAACGCGCATTTACTACATAGGATGTGCGCCTCTGGAATTGTTTCGTTTTATGGTCACCCATAGGTCCGTTTTTTTCTTTAGTGAGGTTTGTAGCTTCTGTCCCCTGATCTGATATTTGGTTTCCTGGCTTCTTTTCCATACTTCTGTTTTCATAATCCTTAATTTGTTTTGAGTTGAATTCCAATAACCACTTGGTTGACCAATCCTGCAGTTTATTGAGGTAAAGTCGTAGCCTTTGTATTTTCCAGTAATTATTGTCGTCATTATATTAATATTATCTGCGAAGGCCTTAACAATGTCTTCCAGCATGTCTCTGCCGTTACAGTGTCTTCCAGCATGTCTCTGCCGTTACAGTGTCTTCCGGCATGTCGTTCACCAGGCAGTTCTCTTAACCACAGACATCATGGCACTGTTGTAAAAACAGTCAAATCAGTGACTGTTGAAGGCGCCTTGAACAGTAGTAATCTGACTGTATTGCTGTAGCCGCAAGGAGTGGCTGCCTGTTTCCTAGTCGTGCCACAGACTTCTAGTCGCCTTACACAAATACCCCGCACATAGGAGGGAGTAGCTTACGACGACATTTCGGTCCGACTTGGACCATTTACAAAGTGTGCGGGCTATTTGTGTATTGTTCCAGTCACAGTATTGTGCCTTTTTGTTCTTTTAGTCGCCTTTTATCTATATTTTTATTTTTTCCGATATGGTATAATTCATTATTTTTTATGGATGGGGACAGTCTAACCTAACTTAACCTAACCTAACCGAATTTAACTTAGAAATGTCCTGAAAACTGTATGGGAAGAAGTGACTTAATTACTCGGAGGAATACGAGTTGCGTTCACGTACAACAGAAGCAGTACTCTTCCCAGAACCGATCTTTGTGAACGCCCCAGTTTTCTCACTTGTCCATTACGATGTCTCTTTAGAACAAGTGTCACCTTTTGATTCATTATGGTGCCTTCTCTTTTATCCCTGCCAGCATCTCTAGTTTTTGGCTCAGTTTCTTATGCGGTACACTGCCACATGTCATTTTATAGTCCAGAAATATGCAATCCACTCATCTGTCTGTCTCTCTCTCTCTCTCTCCACTTCTGTTACCATGTTATCTGTGTGTGTGTGTGAGAGAGAGAGAAAGGGAGAGGTAGTGAGGAGGAACAAGGAAGACGTGAATATCGCTTGACAGCACATCTGAAAGGAGGACATGGCTGGGATTTCCTGTCACCCGCTACACTGGTCTGTTTGTTGCTTAATTACGGCGACGGACAAATTGTTTCAGTGATAATAATGGTTGTTGGAGTAGCTGATGAGGGAGGTAACTTGTACTCAGGTGGCTGGTTACCACTCCAGTGTTGGTTTGCAATTGCAATTTTCGTAACAGCTTCAAAACAACTTTTAAAAACTGATGAACTGGTGTCAGCTGAATACACGAACACACAACTCAAGACCGTTCTTGTTTTCCTGACGTTGGTGTTGCGTTAGACTGCTGTTTAATAATCGCAACATTTTCCCGTTAATGAAGCAACTTAAAGAATTATGTATAATTACACTTTAATTGTCTGCATTATAATTTAAATTCAGTGTCATGTTTCTCTCTGTTGGTTACGTCGTTTTAACTACCCCTCACAAACTTTTATACCTTCGCTTCGTATATCTCTATCCCGCCATTTCCTCCATCCTCGAGGGTTAATTGCATCCACATAAATGTAGAAGAAGAAAAAAAAAGTCAGGAGGATGGGTGTTGTGGTCTCGGGTAGCATATGCTGTGTGCTGGGCGGCCCGTCAAGGCTCCGACAGGCCCAGCCTCCACAGCCAGACGTTAGTAAAGATCGCGCATGGCAATCCTACTCAGGAGAGTAATTACGCTTTTCTAAATTGCTTATTGCTCGGTAACCGCCGGCCGCAGTTGAATGGACAAGGTTTGCGCAAGTGTGAAGCAGTTTGTGGTCGCCAGGTGGGTGGGGTGTCACTGTTTAGGTTAAGGAAAGAGAAGTTTTTGTAACAAGGAGGCACAACTTGAAAAGATAAGATCTAAACATTTGATAAATCTCTGTTCTTCGTCTTGTTTTGAAAAAGTAAGGGCAAATCTTGGCTAGTTTCTTTGAGAATTAGGGTCATGTAACGTCTGGGGAATGGTGGGTAATTACCTTTAGTCCGAGGGCTGCTCCAATTTCAAGGCATTCCCAATGTGGCTGCCCCAGCCTTCACTTGAGATGGAATTTCAGAGTGTAAGCTTTATAATTTGTATAGTGTAACTTGATATGCTTCTCTCTCGGTATCCGCTGAGGTAATGAAGGAGAAACTGGTTGTTAAAAAGTGATGACCTTGTCTGCTCTGCTATTATGAAATGCTGACCTGGACTTTTAAGAAGACCTGGCCTCTAAGGCAAATCTTATTGGTCTATATTCTGGAGTACTGTATGTACCAGAATGCATGTTACTAGCTACGTTTAACTAGGGGTGGAATAACAGTCTTTAAGAAAGAGAGACGTGAAGGGGATCTCATGAACTAAAGCCTTGGCAGAGTATATTTGTAAGAGTATATTGTGAGTATATTGGAAGAGTATATTGTGAGTATATTGGAAGAGTATATTGTGAGTATATTGGAAGAGTATATTGTGAGCATAAAAAAATTCAAAATATGTATCTCTTAGTCCGTTTTTCTCAGTAACATTGCCTTATTTCTGTGTAATGATATTTGCGAATTATGTGTAATAATTAAGTTGCAGAAACGTTAGGGTAAATTAGTTATATAGTAATAGTGTTTATTATCTTTTTCCCCATTATTATAAGATTATTTTGAAAGAGAAAGAGTGATCGATTCAGTTTTTTGTAGATAGTGATTAAACAGTGGCCTAAGTGAAGAAAATTACTCTCGTCAATTAGATTAATTTTAATTAAGTCACAAATAACGGACCAATGATTTAGATATCATTGATCCGTTACGCTCTTGAAGGGCATTTGGCTGAAAATTTTAGTTAATTTCAACCATGTCACGAGCGAAAATAGTGTCGTGTGTGTCCCTCTCTGACATATTAATACAATATCATGTGGTTCATTAAGACCACCCTCATACAACAGGTGACTTGCTCAGTTAGTGTCAAAGCGCTCTGCAATCTTACAGTAGCTTTGACTTACCTGCTTGCTCTAGGTATTTTGACTTCTCAACATTTGCAGATGCTCCTCGTGAACACGAAGACAAGTTGCAACTTAAATATTAGGACAATCAAAACTTGAAAAATCATAACTTAAAAAAAAAGCTCCACACAGAGCGAAACGTTTCAATTAAAGCGTGTTCTGCAACTTACCCTTGTTTTCATTATAGGCAGTACTCCATTTTGTGCTGTGCCGGCGGGCCTACAAATGCGTTTGATCTACAACTTAATGTCATTGGCTCATGCACGCCAAGTCAATTTTATTAGATATGTAAAACAGGATTTAAGAGGTCCGTTCGGAACGCGATTAGCGATTTTCCAGTTTTTATGTAAGTTTTTCACATCACGTTAATCCAGATGCAATTTCATTAATGCACAGCCTTTTATAACCACTTGCAATTTTCCTTTCCAGTGTAAGATTTTATATCCATCAAATTACACACTGAACATCTAGCCCTAGTGAGTAATTATTTTTATAACATAATAATGACGCGATAAAAATTCGTCAATTATAGACTTAAATCATTATACTATTACATTATACACCCCACACTAATTAAGGACTTCCATAAGGATCTGGGTGGACTGTGGCCGTCCTAGTCTAGAGCTCCTCGCATTGTTGACGGCCATACTGGTGGGTTGTGTGATGTGTACTCACCTCATGTTGGAGCGCTAAATCCGTACGGGTCATACAGCGCATGGGGGGAATTCAAGGTGAATCTGGGTTAATTTAAAGGGAGGGTAGCTCCAGTTCCTCGGATCAAGAGACTTCCCCCCCCCCCTCGCATGCATCACTGTACCAGCTAGATCCCTTAAAGTGGGCTGCCTTAAAACCAGTGAAAGCCTCTTGTGGCTGTCCTTCTTTTCATCGGATCGGACCTAATTTATCCTTTCCCCGAAGCCTCTCACTTTCTTGACGCTACACGACTATTACTGTTTAACAGTTACCAGTGAATATAATAATCCATCACCTACAACACCTGTTCACCTAGCAGTAAATAGGCACCTGGGTGTTAGTCGCCTTACACCTGCTGCTGTACACACAACAGTAAAAAGGCACCTGGGTGTTAGTCGCCTTACACCTGCTGCTGTACACACAACAGTAAAAAGGCACCTGGGTGTTAGTCCCCTTATATCTGCCCCTGTACACGTAACAGTAAATAGGCACCTGGGTGTTAGTCCCGTTATATCTGCCCCTGTACACGTAACAGTAAATAGGCACCTGGGTGTTAGTCCCCTTATATCTGCCCCTGTACACGTAACAGTAAATAGGCACCTGGGTGTTAGTCCCCTTATATCTGCCACTGTACACGTAACAGTAAATAGGCACCTGGGTGTTAGTGGATTGTTGCGGGTCTTATTTTGTGAAAAAAAAAATATTTTTTTTCAATAATAATCATATAATCATGGGGCGAAGCAGCAAGCACAACTGTTTTCATGTAACAACTACGAAAGTGCTTTCTCTCTTACAGCTGGTTAGAAAGAAGTCACCATAATTAAGAAATAAAAAAAATACGCTATAAATACGTAATGATAAATGTGTAATCACAAATAAGTTATTATAGGTAATACCAAATGGGTTATTTGAAGCAGGATATATACGCATACGCTTCAGACATTTTCCCCTACACAGTGTAAAGTATCTACCCTTATCGAAGTATGTCACTTACAACGTATCTGTTCAAATTATCTGTCCTTTACAAAGTATCTGTCCAAAGAATCTGTCCATCGCAGCAGTTCTTTATAAATTACTGTCCAGAGCAGTTGTCCTGTAAAAAACATCTTTATAAAGCAACTGTCCTATACAAAATATCTGTCTAGAGTATCTACTATCCAACATTAATACTTACCCTTTAATCTCCATCGCCATAGTGTGGATGCCAAATCCAATTATTTGAAGATAGTAACATCAAATTTTCTTTCTTTTAGATAGAAGTGAATGATGAGAGTGCTTCAAGTGTACTAATCCATCAGAAAATCTTATTAAGTCTGCAGCATCTCACATTAGAAGCAGTACGGCTGCCTGTCAATACTAAGGAGACAACATTCATAAGAAACTATAAAAAAGTTTTGGACGGAAATATAACCAATTCCATCAAATGTCCCAAAAGAGCACGTGTAACGCCTGACCCGGAAAGTTAAACGAAAATAACAAAAATGAACCTTCGCCACTAAAAATAATAAAAAAAAAACTATCATGTTCTCAGTGGAACATGATGCCACGCTGTCCTTCCGGGCGGTAAACAGCAAATCTTTGTGGTATGCCAGAGTAACTGAGCTGACCTTCAAAGATTCAATTCATAAAAATCTGTAGTAAACGAAAAAATGAGTGGGCAAATCACATTCAGGTAAGACTACAAGGTGTCGTCAGTGATCCACATTCAACAGATGCCAGTTACCATGACTTGTTGAAAGAGATTCATAACTAGGAGAGTAGAAAACCTAATGGAAGTGATCCCAAGCAACAGTGAGTCTGCATCTGACAAGGTTTTAGAAGGCATCAGCAGTGATAAATTAGAGATTCGGACTGGAGAGTGAGGAGCTTGTATATTATTCATCGAAAGCTGGTAATGAATGTCATAAAAATATCTTGTGAATACTGCAGAAGCAGGTTGATGACAAAGTAGTGTGTTTCTCTGCTCTAGGTATAGGTATATGATCGTGATACTGTGCTTAGTGCGCTCAGACTTTTAGAAAGTCTTTTAGACTATCTTAGGTACCTTTCCTTTCAACTGGAATTGGGAACTTCACAAATTGTCCAACATCACGGCAAATAGGAACTGGTGTTATACTTCAGAAGGAATCCATGCTGATATTCACAAGGGTTACGGCACACATCAACTCTCATGGTGTTAATGTAAAGAACATGATGAACTATGAACTAGCAAAAGTTTCATCATCAATGTTTGACGAAAAATCCTACAAGATATGCGAATTCCTAAATAAAAGTCAGTATCGAATTTAAAAAACTTAGATTGGAGCAGTCAATCCGTGCAACTGAGAATCTTGATGCTGTTGTCAAGGATGTGCCTTTCTTTGGGCAGTTCATTACCTGGTAATATATGTGAAATATGTTACCAGTAAAATTAAAGAGAGCTTCATGGTGCACGTAATCTTTGATCAGTACCATGAGTATCTTATCAAGAGCGACACTAAAATTAATCGTAAATCTCAGAGCATCAACTGCATGTGAACTCTCCAGCTTCCTCAACAGGTTATGTTCTCCCGAAAATCAAGACAAAGTTGATTGATATGGCATGAGAGAAACGTCTGCTATAGTGAAACAGAAAAACAGCCTTGGCAGTCTAGTGCTTACCGAGAGACCATGTATACTTAGAGATATGCTTTGGGTGGTTATCAATAGGCATATAGCTTCTCAGATACTGTTAGTTCATGCAACCACTGGTTGTGAGTGGCATAGGCAAGACAAAGGCTGTAAAGGCTCTTAAAGCAGGGAATGAGCTGAAAATTCAGGCGGCACCTCAACAGCTTGCTATGGTGAAAAAATAATGTCGGACATCTACTACAAAGTTCGACTCTCATTCACAGGACGAAAAAGTGCATTTCTTTACCTAAACTTAAAGCTTTACCTCCGACTACTAAGGCATTCAATGAAAACGTGAATAGGGATACTTTTAAAAGTGCATTTAGAGGGCTGGTCTGGATAAGGAACCTCCAGACTTAGATCCAGTGAAATTTGTTTGGGAGAAAGACGCGTTTCCCAAAACTCTGTGGTGTTCCTTCAGCCCAAGATGTTCTGATTTGCATACCCAGAAGGCCTGAAACTGATCCACTGCAGCTTCAGCAGTGATTAGCCCAGCTGATCTCTTAGATGTGAATGTGCAGCTGCTGATGTTTCTTCTTTGTTTTGCATATATGGAGGATCTGACAGCTGTTTAAACCACATAACAAAAGACAGTCTGGAAGGTGTTACAGAGGAGGAAGCTCATGATCAAGATGATGACCACCTTATGGAAGATTTAGTTCATTTGTATCTTATTAGTTTAGTGTCAGGGAGAAAGTTTTAATGGAAAGGTTGTTAAGTGAAAGCCTATAGCTTTTAATTTCATCCCAGTTTTGTTGCCATGACATTGCTGTGGCAAGATTTTAGATTTTGATTTTTTGCCGCCGAAGCTGCTAGTTTATTGTTCACTTCACATCCATGCTGTGGAGGGTAGGGTAAGAGCATATGGATAAAGAAGGCGAAATATCTGAACTATTATCCGCAGACGTTTTTAGGCAGGAATGGTCAACAGTTTACTGATAATCATCGACTTTGTCCCATATATTGCCATGTTTGAAAATGAAGGACCATTATTGTTGATCATATCGCTTTATTCATTTGGGTGGCATCTGTAGGTACACAGTGAAATGTTTGGTTAATGTTATTAGAATCTTACCCAAAATAAATGCATGCTTCTCGCAACCATGAATGTTGTTTGGTTAACTATCTAATACGAGCGGTTGCTTGCTTGCGGCTATGACGTCACGTTGCTCTCCCTCGACACGACCACATACGAGCAGTTACTTGCTTGCGGCCATAAACACAGCAGTAAAAAACTTTATGCTCACATTCGGAATTAGTATCACGTTCCCAGGAATGATAGGATTGCTTGGGTGTAGAACAAGCTTTTAATTGTGTGTGTGTGTGTGTGTGTGTGTGTGTGTGTGTGTGTGTGTGTGTGTGTGTGTGTGTGTGTGTGTGTGTGTGTGTGTGTGATGAACACTTGTCAATGTTTAATGGAAACCCACAAGAAGACTAAGAAAACACATAAGTGGAGTTTGTATATTTCAACATCCAGCTGAGATGCTCTTCAGCAGAATCCTCCCTCTCACGTCTACATTCTGCTGGAGAAGACCTAAACTAAAAGGTTGAAATATACAAACTAGCTTTGGCCCTTCACTTGACTGGTCAGAATTTCGAATCCTAATAACGCCGTTGGATTGTTACAAGCGTTTGGTACGTTTTCATAATTCTGTCTCTGTCTCTATCTGTCTGTCTATATATATATATATATATATATATATATATATATATATATATATATATATATATATATATATATATATATATATATATATATATATATTTATATATATATGAACAGGTTGGCCGTCTCCCACCAGGGCAGGGTGACCCGAAAAAGAAACACTTTCACTATCATTTACAATATTACTGTCTTGCCAGAGTCGCGCAAATACAACAGTTTAGATATACATACCTCTAAACAGCAGATATCCCAACCCTCTCCTTTAGAGTGTAGGCACTGTACTTCCCACCTCCAGGACTCAAGTCCGGCTAACCGATTTCCCTGAATCCCTTCACAAAATATTACGGTGTTGACACTCCAGCTGCTCGTCAAATCCCAGAACCAATTGTCTTCACTCACTCCTATCTAACACGTTCACACATGCCTGTTATATGTCCAAGCCCTTTACACACAAAACCTCCTTTACCCCCTCCCTCCATCCTTTCTTAGAACAACCCCTACCCCTCCTCCCCTCCACTACAGATTTATATATCCTCCAAGTCATCCTATTTTGCTCCATTCTCTCTAAATGACCAAACCACCTCAACAACCCTTATTGTATTTTATAAATCCATCCTACGTATGTGGATGAAGTCAGTCATTTATGCATTCAAATTTGTTCATTCGTAGCCACATATAAAAATTAGACCTGCCTGTGGTTTATTGTCTATGGCGATGTAATATACAATTGATGGGTTTAACCCATCTCCAAAATAATAGTGATAATTAATAATAAGAATAATAGTAATAATTATGCAATGAAATGAAATGATAGATCTTTACATTCGTAACTAATCTTCAAAGAAGCAGGAAAACGAAGAGTGTACAAAGAGAGAGAGAGAGAGAGAGAGAGAGAGAGAGAGAGAGAGAGAGAGAGAGAGAGATGGAAAGGGAGATGTAGAGGGAGAAGGAGGGGGGAGGGAGAGGGGAGAGAGGGGAGGGGGAAGAGGAGGAGGGAAAGAGGAGCTATCGCCAGTACACGGAATTATGGAATAATTAGGAAGCAGAGAGAACACAAGGAAGCTCAGCTTCAACACGTCAGTCAAGCGTGGGCGGAGCTTTTGTGGATGTAGTAGTGGTTATGGCGTAGTGTTAGGAAGAGACGTGGGTGGGGTGTGGGCGTGGTGGTGGTGGCCCTGGTATCGATAGGGTGGGGGGTAACCTGTGGGAAGTGAGAGCTTTGCATGGCAATATGAAGAGATGCAACCTTGCAGTCTCAGCCTGGATTCGTGCATCCCCTGATTTCTTGGAAACAAATTTTTGTTATCTTATGTATGATATGCATACACAGACCCTTGCTTCCTTATACATATCCTTTATTATGTATTCATATATACACATACTAATATACACGCTATGCATATCTACACCCTTTACTGCTCTATATGTTTCAATTCTCATGCTTATGGAATAGCTAGAAGTTTACAGAGAGGTGAAACGAATGTCATCGAGGATACCCAGGCGTTGCAAGTCTTACTTGTTACCTACTGACATGCAACGAAGTTGGGAAGTGTACATACACAATCAAAATATGCTAAAATCACACTACACGAAATCACACTACAGTCACATGTATACATAAGCAATTACACTACAACCACGATAAAGACGAAGACGAGATAATTATTACTATAATTATTATTATTATTATTATTATTATTATTATTATTATTCTGTTTTTATTATTATTTAGTTATTAGTATTATAAATTTAAGTGTAAAATCCGAAAGGGTCATACAACACTGAAGGGAAGGATTTTCGAAAGTAGGAATGTGTCAAGGGTAGAAGTGCATGAGGGGCATGGGTGTGCGAGGGTAGGGAAGAGTGTAAGAGTAAAATTTAAACCAAAATTGGCACAAGAAGTTAGTTTTTGTTACGAAATCAAAGAGTCTGCAGCAGAGGTGGGACTTTCAACAAGGAGGTCAGGTAGTGTATGTTGGGAAGGCGTAGACGTCAGAAGTGAATCCTGCATGCTCGCCTATAGACAGGACAATCTTTTAAGATATGATGGACTGACAGTACCACCTGACAATCCTTCCTGAGCGCTGTCCGTGAGTCGCGTGTGTCTGACAGGTAAGTGGAAGAGTGTAGTTTCCCAAACACCACAGTGATGAGAAGATGATGGCCAGAATACCAAACTTGTTTTGACAGAAAGCAATTTGTTGTGGTCCAGCACGAACTAACGTTGTTGAAAGCGTTATGGAGTTGAGAGGATCGAAAAATAGTCCGAAAAAGGAATGCCCCTGTGGAAAATCGGGAGATCAGGAATAGCTGACCAAGCGGCTTAGTCTTCGTGTTCATTGTCCCGAATATGGATGTGTCCAGGGACCCAGCAAAAACGATAAAGAAACAACTGAAACATTGTGGGAGTCTGACTAAATAGTCGTCTTAACTTTAGGTGTGTATGAAGTGTAGAGGATGTGTTGTAGTGGTCTTGGAAGTCATTAGCGGCGAACCATCTTGATGTACACGGGTGCTGACTTCATGAATGCCCTCCGGGGCATGCATTCACACTTCAACAAATGCTTCAGGGTCATTGTGAGGGAAAAACCGGCATTAAGTGGGGTTATGGTTGTTCAGACATCCAGGAACCATTAGCGTGTTACTCCCAGCACTTCCATCTAGCGGGCTGAGGCGAAACTCCAGTTCCTGGTGTCTGATGTGCTTTAATTTTTTACTCCTGGTAGTACATACTGGTGCGGGTTGAAGTTCGGAGTCACTTCACCTCCACTCTTCTCCTGATCAGGAGTATTTCTGTTCGTTTTTTATTTTCCTGGTTACCAGTAATGAAATTGAGTACCACCCTTTGTCTTTCTTCAATGTTGTACTTATTTAACTTTTTGGTAACCAGTGTATTTTCTTTATCAGCTCTGCTGCTGGCCTGGTCATCCAGGGTAGACGCTAAAAGACTTAGTGGGACATTACGACTACTCCTCACCTCTAATATAATTGTAGTGCTGTAACCAAGTAGCAACAGGAGTTTCCAGAACATCGGACGAATACCACCACCCAGGATAACATACACCATATCTTCAAACATCAGAAGACCATCCTGGGCATTATATACTCTTTCCCTAACATCATACTGGAACCACAACGGCCAATTTTTATTTTTAATTTTAATTAAAAGTCTTAGTTTTCTATCTTCATTATTATTCCTCGAGTCGTTTATTTATTTTTCCATTGTTTTTGATGAGGCGGAAGGCGTTTCCCTGACAATCGTAGCCTCTGATTTGACAAGAGGGGCAGCCGCTCCCTCCTTTAGAAATTAGTAGAAAAAACTAATATATGCAAATGATGATAAGTTAAAACTAGCTTACGGCACAGTTCAACATGGGTATTTAACTATTAGACCTTTATACCGATGGCATAAGTTACTGTTAACTGATAGTCAAATTTAGGTGTACCCCCGATACTGAGAATTTGCTCAAACTAGGAGTTACTTTCCTACCTAGAA
Organism: Cherax destructor; assembly: GCA_009830355.1. Classification (NCBI taxonomy): domain Eukaryota; kingdom Metazoa; phylum Arthropoda; class Malacostraca; order Decapoda; family Parastacidae; genus Cherax; species Cherax destructor. The sequence continues at coordinate 70,931 of WNWK01000049.1, forward strand.
GACCTGGGACGCCAATAGAAGCCAGCCATTCTCGTGACTTGATGAACACAAGTTTTATTTTACCATATCCGATGTTTCTCAACAAGGTAATGTAACTCAGAGAAAAACACATTCAACATGAATCATTACTGCATAGGATTCCAATCCGAATCACAATGGCAGACCTGTATGTAGGCCGTAATAAGTGTTACCACAGTAATGTTTTATCGCCAAGGGTGAACCTGAGCACTTAATAAAACCTCAAAATATACCCAGGAAGGTGTAACATTAAACTTTACTAACGAATGGTGTATTACACTAGGGGATATATATATGCATATGTGCCGAATAGGAAAAATAGGTCAGTTAGCAAGAACTCATTTAAAAAAGTCCTTTCTAAAAATTTCTCTTATACATTTGAAGATATATATATTTTTTTCATTTATGTTACTGTAAAAATTAATTTTGTACCAAAAGAACTTTTAGAAAACTTGCCTAACATTATTATAATAAGTACAATTTAATTTACTCTAATCAAACTAAATATACTATTTTAGATAAGTTTACAATAATTTAATAATAAACAAACACAATGAAATATTTTTTTCGTTAGGTTCAGAATGATTTTTGCGAAATTATTGCATACACAAATTTTCGCTTCCCTTATTCGTCAAGAAGAGCGTTGCTATTTAAGCCAAAATCGTAAGTTTTACCTATTCGGCACGAAATATATATAAAATATCATAAATTTGTATTTAACTTTGATTAATATCTGTTTTGTTTACTCTGCATGTAACACTATCAGTTTAAACGCTGATTTGCCTATTAATAGAAAATTGCCTGAGTGTATGTCCCTTGCTGTATGACACTTGTAGGTTCAGTGCTTCTTTTTTATTATAATAAAAATAATTGTATGTCCCTTTCTAGACATATCATAAACCACACCACGGGCGGGGATAGAACCCGCGATCAGTCATGTGACTCTGATCGCGGGTTCTATCCCCACCCGTGGTATGGTTTGCAATCGTGTCATTATGATTTCGTGAGACATAGTGATGGAGGCTCGCTCTTCCGTCCTCTAATCGCCATACAGAAGTGCTACCAGGTAAAGCACACCGAACTGTCAGGTGTTAACGCAGAGTTGGATGTAATAGCGTGATGTACGTGCAGGAACTAGATAAGCTTCGTGACTGCAATATCTCTATCTAAGAAAATTCCTTTGCCTGACTACAGCAGAAAAGTTGTATTTCTTGACCTGGCACACAAGAAAAATTACTTTTTCATATCCTTGTACACAAAATTATTTTCCATAAACTTGTACACATTTCCTGAGCTGGTATACGTATCTACAAAAGCATAATATACAAGTATATATGGATACACTCTTGACTTGGCATTGTCTTATGAAATGGTAATGATATCCCTGACCTGAATACCATTGATAGCCTATATGATCTGAATTACAAGTAGAGGTATATACCACTGACCAGGGATACAGTAAAAAAAAAATTGCCTCATATTTTATAATGTAGTTACAGGATGTGCTTAACCCGTGTGAGTCATTCAGAACATTGAGTGTTGAGGATCGATCCTCCATTCACTAATCGTGAGACACACTTCTCTTACAGATAGCCTTAAGCTCCCAAACATTTTGTAATCAGACCAGGATAACAGTGCGTGTTCTGTAATTCAAGCGACGTGCCTTTTAATATAAGTACAGTAGGATATCCTACATGGCTCGTAATAAAAGTAGATACTCCACTTAACTAGTACTATACAGTAGGATACCACCTTACCTATAGGGCAAGAAAGTTACTTTATTTGTCCTGTAATAGAGTAGGATGCTCTGGTCTGACCTCTAATGCAAGTAGAATAAGATAACCTCTCTGTCCTGTAATATAAAGTAGGATACCCTTGTCCAGCAAAATAGTAGGATATCATTCTTCTTTTATCATAGTAGGATACAGTCTGTTCTGCAAAAGAGTAGAATATTTTTTCTTTTATAGCAGGATACCTTGTCTGTCCTATAATGTAAGATACCTTCTTTTTCTTGCAATATAGAGCAAGATACATTGAATATCCTGTAATAATAGGATGTTTTCCCTGACCTCTAATGCAAGCCGCGTAGGATACCATTCATGTCCCAGAAGACCAGGGACCTTGGGGATCCCAGGGAGGTGTGTGTGTGTGTGTGTGTCGGCGATCACCAAATGATACCCCCTGTCGAGTCCTCCAAAGCAATCATGGTAAATTGCCCGTGCCTCGCACTTTTCATTAAATCTAATCTAACCCGGCAATAGTTATGGATTAATGGGCGACTTACTTCAACCTGGTTAAATTTCCATTAGGTAAATCAACCAATCTAAGCTGAGTGAAGTTGGATGATGAACCTGTTGTCACGAAATGTCGTTAAGTCTCTCCCTGCTGACGTTCCACTCTCGACAAGATATTAATCACGCTCTCCTGATTGAGCTCTAATTAAACTAAGGTATATGCACTATGTGATATTGCGAGGATATAATTAAAAACAATAAGGAAATGAGACTCGAGCTCTAACATAAGAAAGAGCCAATAAAGTAACAGTTAAGTCACGAGGGCAGACCCTAGCTTCGTGGTGAATTTGAAGACGATTTTTAAGGAAGCGAGATTCAACCTCTAAGAAGAGTTAATAAAGTAACAAAAGCCACGAAGAGTGGTTCTGAGGTTCTGGTTCGTACCCTGCATGCTGAAGATATAGACGAAGGCAAGAAAGTGACAAGAAAACAAACATTTTTCTTCAAAATCCCAAAGGAGGGAAAATAACTTTAGTCTGTCTACTCTTAGAGAAAGTCTGTTAACACTTGAATAACTTCTGTGACACAAAGTTTTGTCGGAGAATATTAATTTTATTAATTTTTTATACTATATATATATATATATATATATATATATATATATATATATATATATATATATATATATATATATATATATATAAATACATATATATATATCGTGCCGAATAGGTAAAACAGGTCAATTAGCAAGAACTCATTTAAAATTAAGTCTTTTCTAAAATTTTCTCTAATACGTTTAAAGATGTATTTTTTCATTTATGTTAAAGTAAAAAAGTAATAATTTTGTGTCAAAGAACCTTAAAAAACTTACCTAACCTTATTGTAACAGGCGCAATTTAATTTAGCCTAATCCAACTAAATATATTTTATATAAGTTTACAATAATTTAAAAATAAACAAACACAATGAAATGTATCTTTTTCGTTAGGTTCAGAATTATTTTTGCGAAATTATTGCATACACAAATTTTCGCTTGATTTATTTGGCATGAAGAGCGTTGCACTTTACATACATACATACACACACACTCACACATACACACACACACACTATATATATATATATATATATATATATATATATATATATATATATATATATATATATATATATATATATATATATATATATTAAAATGTGGAGGAGTGCGACATACGGAAAGTGTGAAATTTCTGCAAGTTGCGAGAGACGGCCAGTTTTGTGTGTTTACTGTGTATTAGGAAACACATAAATAAACAGATCATTACTTTGCCAATCTAAAGACATTAATTCAATACCAATCTACAAACAATAATGTCTTGCCTGACCTAAAGACGTTGATTCTCTTCCTAAACCAAGTACATTAATTCCCTGCTTGATTGAAAGACATTAATTCCCTGCCCAGTCAAGATATTAATTCCCTACCCAGTCCATAAACATTAAATTCCCTTCCTAATTCAAAGACATTACTTCCTGCATAATAGAAAATGATAAATTTTCTACCCATTTCAAGGACAATTCTCTACCCAACCCATATACATTAATTCCGTGCTACGGTACAGATAATTCCCAGAAACCATTACGTCACTTATAAAGGCATATTCTCAGATGGCTGGATTAGCGGTATCATTTCAGAAATTAACCGATTATACTCAAATTATAATTATGAGAATAATTTTGCTCTTAGCTTGCAACAGTTGCCATAAATTCCAGTAAGTCTCGACATAGTCAACAATTTCACTAATGATATGATGACCCAAGTAAAATGTGGCTTTTACAAAGAAACAAGAAAAAAAATGTCCCGCAATTAACAAAGATATTTCTAACGAGCAGAGTTCAGGGTGGAGAATAGATCTGGTGACTGTTAATACGGGAGTGTGGAATAACCGTTGAACAGGATTTACTGTACCGGAAGAAGTATAAGTAATGAGAATTGTCATGGCGACTTTGAGATGGCTATGAATGTGATTATAATACATAATAAATACTACTACTACTGTTACTACTTCATACTAATTGTTGTTGTTTTTGTTTTTGCTGTCCTTGTTTTTGGTGCTGTTTGTGATAATATTATCAGAATTATTAATAATATTAACAGTGATTGAGACAATATACCACAATAGCATTCAAGGTCTAGATGAAGAGGAGGTTCTCTGCTACAGTGCCTGCCCATCACACTACCAGCACAGCTGCTGCCCATCACACTACCAGCACAGCTGCTGCCCATCACACTACCAGCACAGCTGCTGCCCATCACACTACCAGCACAGCTGCTGCCCATCACACTACCAGCACAGCTGCTTCCCATCACACTACCAGCACAGCTGCTGCCCGTCACACTACCACCAGCATAGCTACTGCCCGTCACACTACCTACACAGCTGCTGCCCGTCACACTACCAGCACAGCTGCTGCCCATCACACTACCAGCACAGCTGCTGCCCATCACACTACCAGCACAGCTGCTGCCCGTCACACTACCAGCACAGCTGCTGCCCGTCACACTACCACCAGCATAGCTACTGTCCATCACACTACCTACACAGCTGCTGCCCGTCACACTACCAGCACAGCTGCTGCCCGTCACTACCACCAGCATAGCTACTGCCCGTCACACTACCTACACAGCTGCTGCCCGTCACACTACCAGCACAGCTGCTGCCCATCACACTACCAGCACAGCTGCTGCCCATCACACTACCAGCACAGCTGCTTCCCGTCACACTACCACCAGCATAGCTACTGCCCGTCACACTACCTACACATCTGCTGCCCATCACACTACCAGCACAGCTGCTGCCCGTCACTACCACCAGCATAGCTACTGCCCGTCACACTACCTACACAGCTGCTGCCCGTCACACTACCAGCACAGCTGCTTCCCGTCACACTACCACCAGCATAGCTACTGCCCGTCACACTACCTACACAGCTGCTGCCCGTCACACTACCTACACAGCTGCTGCCCATGACACTACCAGCACAGCTGCTGCCCATCACACTACCAGCACAGCTGCTTCCCGTCACACTACCACCAGCATAGCTACTGCCCGTCACACTACCTACACAGCTGCTGCCCGTCACACTACCTACACAGCTGCTGCCCATCACACTACCAGCACAGCTGCTGCCCATCACACTACCAGCACAGCTGCTGCCCGTCACACTACCACCAGCATAGCTACTGCCCGTCACACTACCTACACAGCTGCTGCCCGTCACACTACCAGCACAGCTGCTGCCCGTCACACTACCACCAGCATAGCTACTGCCCGTCACACCTACACAGCTGCTGCCCATCACACTACCAGCACAGCTGCTGCCCATCACACTACCAGCACAGCTGCTGTCCATCACACTACCAGCACAGCTGCTGTCCATCACACTACCAGCACAGCTGCTGTCCATCACACTACCAGCACAGCTGCTGCCCATCACACTACCAGCACAGCTGCTGTCCATCACACTACCAGCACAGCTGCTTCCATCACACTACTACCATCACAGCTGCTGCCCATCACACTACCTACACAGCTGCTGCCCATCACACTACCAGCACATCTGCTGTCCATCACACTACCAGCACAGCTGCTGTCCATCACACTACCTACACAGCTGCTGCCCGTCACACTACCAGCACAGCTGCTGCCCGTCACTACCTACACAGCCCTGCTCTTCATACCACTGCTGCATCTAGGTAGCTGATACCACGATATATTCTCTCTCTTCGGAAATCACTTGAGTTTATAAGATTACTGTTCACTTATAACGAAGTCTTACATTACTGTATTAAGAACACGAAGCGATTACCCGAGGGATGTTGATGGCTGCTTTGGGGAGAGAGAGAGAGAGAGAGAGAGAGAGAGAGAGAGAGAGAGAGAGAGAGAGAGAGAGAGAGAGAGAGAGAGAGAGAGAGAGTTAAGAAATCATAGTTTTCTTCGAAGGTAGTATTAGTATATGGAGGTAGTTACTTGACTATAATCTATAAGTAGTTATGGGTATATACCCCTATTTATTAGTAGTTATGGATAGTAACCATATTTATGGGTAAATGTCCCTACTAATGAGCATGAGCAAATTTCCCCGTTAATGCGTAGTTGTAGTAAAATATTATTCCACCAAAACTTTCCTTCACGTGAAATTTGAATATCAAAACATTTTCTGGGTAGTGTTTGATACATAATATAACACAGAAACTCATGTTTAATTCATATAAGATTAACTTATGGTTAAATTACCATAATTTTTGAGCATTAGTGAATAAATTACCTTAATTTCTGTATAATTACATATAGCCATTTTTTTAGTCGTCATTGGAGCTCCTGCTGTTTTTTTTTTTATAATATCTTGTCTTACTGTATCTTAATCATTATATCGGGTTTCCACTTGCGTAGTGAGACGTTAGAATTAGGTAATGATGCAGTCACTGATGGCTCCAGAATTTTGTACTGGGCATACATGCAGGGTATGTAAGTATGCATGTGTGTGCTTGAATAAGCAGAAGAATGGACGGGGACTCGAACCGGGGTCCTGACTGGTAGCAGAGCCAGCGCTGTACCCCTGGTCTTCGAAGATAGCGCTGTTGTGTCATGTCTGCGTCAGTTGCTACTATCTGCTTTATTTATTGACAGTGGTTCATTGGGACTTAACTTTAGTTCATAGACAATATGGCTATGGGGGGGTATGATAATAGATGTACTATGTAAGTTTATCGGGCTGTGGGTCAGATGGGTCACAGATGGTGGCTACTGAAGCAGACATGTCACAACAATGCTGTCTGTGAAACGTTTCTGTTGTAAGCCTCGTAACCCAGTGGTACAGCGCTGTACCATTACTCAAGACCACGGTTCGAGTCGCTATGGTTTATTTTTTCGTGTCATTTAAACAAGATGTGTTTCATATCATAATCAAATGCTGTCTTTTAAATAATACGACCCCACACATCACAGGCTACTACCATATTTTTTTTTATTATCTTTAGCATCCCATACGAGTGCATGCATGTTGTGCTTCATTGTATGCAATCACTCTTAGCAGATGGAGGATCGAGTCTCCAATTTTTGGGCTGAATGACTCACACGGGTTTAAAACTTCACAAAAATGTAGTCGTGGTGCGGCGGGGAGCGCTGAAATAGACTGGATAACTGACTTTTCATTAGATTACGGAGGATCGAGTCTCCACCATTCTTGCTAAATGACCCACCTGGGTTTAACGCTTTACGTAATGTAAATATAAATAAGTCCATTGTGTCCCCGATGCAATGTCTTGTGACACGAGAATAGAAACCCTAATGGCCCGGGGCCAGCGTTCCAGACTCACGCGAAGAGTTAAATTCTAAAGGAAAAAAAAACAATCTTGAATAATCGTCGGGGTTTGAGGAAGGATCTAAGGCTCTGTTTCTTCAGTAGAATTAATTTTTATAATTATTTACTCTGCCAAGTATCAACAAACGCTATATAATTCTCCTTTAAACAGTGGTATTTATCTAAGGCAAATTTCGGAATATTTAAGAAAACAAATCACTGTCGCAATAACTCTGAGACATAAAGCTGAATTCTCACTCACGTGGCGTCCTCATTTCTTACTCGCATCGAGTCCACATTTCTCAGATATGCAAATCAGATCCTGAAACTGCTAATACTGTGGTCACGCAATGGTACATAATTACAAGCAATGGTACATAATTAGAAGGCTGTGTTGTGTAAGTTAAACATGTCTTTCATCAGGACGCAAATCATGAACAACTGGCACAGTCATTCAGTGAAGTTACTCCTGACAATCAGTAATGACCTCGACTTGTTGGCGAGGAAACAGTGATTCTGCTAAGTCATTCTGAGTTGTCAAGTCACTCGCCAGTCATTCGTAAGTTATTCGTCAATCCCATGTCATTTGTCACTCGTCAGTTAAGCGTGAGTCAGTCGTCAGCTAGCTGTGACTGAGTCATCCGTGAAGCAGCTGTCAGTCACTTGTTAGTCATAACTAGTGACGTTACATCAAATTTTGCTCTTCAGAGCCGAATATGGGATAAATTATATAATAACTGTCATTACTGGTTTTTTTCTGGCCACACACACACACACACTCACACACACACACACACACACACACACACACACACACACACACACACACACACACACACACACACACACTCACACACACCACACACACACACACACACACACACACACACTCACACACACTCACACACACACACACACACACACACTCACACTCACACACACACACACAGAAAGAGAGAATATATAGTGATGGGAAACGCTATAACTACAGGGGTCATACAACGCCTTAAGAATAGGACCAGGCTTGATAAAAAAAAGACAGTGACTCCAATTCCTTGAATCCAAACTCTGCACCAACATCAAGGCACCCCTCTTGTGAGGGGAAGGGAAGGGATGAGTGAAGGGATTTCTCGGGTGGGAAAGGAGATTTCATGACTAGAAAAGGAAATATTTTTTACTTTAAGAGGGAAGGAAAGGAAGGGGGTAACTTGCCTTGGAGGGAGATGCACATAATCTGCCAAGCTGAGAGTCACAATAGCCAACTTAATGTACTTATCAACAGAGTAAATATTCAGTAGGAAACTCGGTACACATTCGGGCAGAAAATTCACAGTGGCTTCGTGCAGCTTGTTTGTGAAGGTCGGAGATCTTGAGACCCGTGTTTGCCCCACAGTATTGCATTACGGACATAAAAGATGCCGTATTGACAGTTTAGCTACCTACGAGACACCAAGAGGTTTGGTATTATAGCGAGTGGAAAATTCAAAGGAGTCATTTCATCAAAAATAAATTTATGTATACGAGTACACATGCAGACAGGCACATGTGAGTGCGTACACACACATACATATATAAATACATACATACATACATTCAAACATACATACATACATACATACATATATACATACATACACACACACACACACACAACACAGCAGCAGCAGGGAGAGAGGGGACCCAGTAGCGATCAGTGAAGAGGCGGGACCAGGAGTTGAGTCTCGACCCCTGCAACAACAATTAGGTGAGTACAATTAGGTGAGTACAATTAGGTGAGTACACACACACACACACAATAGGCCAAGTATTTTTGAAAAGCGGTAACAAACTCGCTCACTGTGACATATAGTAACTAAGACAACAGGCCTAGTGTCTACCGACAAGTACCTTTGACAAACGGTAACTAGCTAACGCACACGTACATCGCCTCCGGCGATATATTTGGCATTATGCTCACCCCAAGGTCCTTTTCCTTGATCAAGGTTTACAAACTCTGGGACCTCTCCTCTCACATTATACTCCATCACCGGTCTATATTCACCCAACTCGATATTCATTACTTCGCATTTGCTGTGACTAAATTCCAGAAGCCATTTGTCTAACCATCCCTTAAGTCTGTCCAAGTCCTCCTGCAAACTTTTCATGCCTTCTCTAGTTTCTTCCCCCCCCCAAATAACACCATCAATAAACAACGAAATGTAGGATGTTATCACTTGTGGGACCTCTATTCGACCATCATTGTCGTCTTGTCCTTATGTAGTAAGTGATCCAGCGCTCATATAGTCTGTGGATCACTTTCTTCTGTGGTACAGTATGACTGTACTGTTGGTTGCCGTTTGTCAAAAACACTTGTTATCTTTTGTTAGAGGACCTTGTCGATAAACACTGCATATTTGTTTTTTTTTTGTGTGTGTGCGTGCGTGCATGTGCGCGTGTGTGCGTGTTCTCCAACAGGGGTCAAGGAAAATAAAACGTTTTATGAAACAGGTACCAAACCCTTATATTTTGTCTGACCTTAATGGTATATAAAACATGCTTTTATGTTTGTAATATTGCCAGTGGTAATGCGACTCAAAAACATGAGCTTTTCTTAAATCCTTTCAAGAAAAATGAAAAGTTTGTCACACGTACCTGGAAGAACGTCTTATTGGGTCATGTTCAATAATATAGGATTCAGGCTGGTGGAGCCTTTAACAGTAAAATGTGAGGTATTTGACTTCTCAATACTTTTCTGACTTGCGTTAATGTCAATCATACGTCACGAGAACCACCAGGTCCTTAACAAGTTCAAGGGCCCCGTATTGATTCTGTCCTTATAATGTATGTAGTACTTAGTATTGACGGCCTAGTGACACAAACGACCGATAATCTCGTGAAAGTACCTAGTGTCTACGCCTTAGCAGTTTCGGTCTTTCTCTTTTTTGGTCTGTTTTATGTTTATTTGCTAGACATCTTTTATAAATTCATTTCAGGCTGTATTGTCGCGAGCCTTCTTCTGTTATCCTGCCTGCTATTGTTGTCACGTTCCCTCCCATTCATAACTTTAGCTTCCTCAGGTAAACCCTAAATCATGGTGCTTTTAAACACAACGGCAGGGTGACCCGCCAAAAATAATAAAACACATTCACTAACACTCACACTCTACTGTACTTATCTTCACAGAAGGGCATGGGAATCATGATTCAGAAATGTCCCACTGAATGCCAATATTCCCAAATAAATTTCAAAACACGACCACAGTACTTCCTGTCTCGAAAATCCAGATCCGAAGAGCCGGTTTTCCTGATTCCTTCTATATTACAATATTCAGACTAAACATGTACGAGAGTTTCCCCTGCCCCCCCCCTCCCCCCCAAAGAGAAAAAAACCACTAGCATCCAATCACTTCGATTAAACAATCATTTGCTTGCTTGAACTTCAAACCCCTTACACTTCCATCCACCCTAGATTTATATACCCTCTTCATCAGCCCATCCTGCTCCATTCTTTCTTCATATCCCAGACACTAGGAACAACCCGTCCATCGTTCTTCGCTCTTGTGCAGGCGTCCAGCTTCAGAGGAGCTGGAGGAGATTCATAATTGATATATTGAACCAATGTATTCATGTTTGTGCTTTTTAAATAAATAATTCCTGACTTAAAAAAAATCATAAATATATGTACAGTATATATATGGGGTGGTAGGAGAAGAACTAATGCTCACATGTTTTCTATGAAGGGTTTCTGGACTCTTCCTAGAAGTTATTTCACTACGCAGAAACAAGCTGGTATATACAGAGAAAGATCGCCGTCAGCAGGACTCGATACTGCTACTGAGATGGACAAGATTCCCAGGCAGCGCTCTCCTTTTTGTGAGCTCGCTGAGTGTCACAGACTAGAATTTGTCTCAATTTATGTTCTCGGTGACATATTTGTGACCGGTTTCAAGAGTTTTGCTACCTTCGCAGCCATGCCTGAAGGCAGGCTTCCTTGTTGACTATAGACCTCAACCACATCCTGGATGATCTGACACTTGGTCGAGGAGTAGCCTAGTATCGTCTTGAAAACTTCCACGGAACTACGGGATCTACTTAACTTGACAAGAGCGAAGGACATATGAACTAATGTTACCCTAAATCGAAGTGGGAGTATGAACAAAAAAATGCGTATTTTTGGGGGAGAGGAGGGAACCATTATTAGTCATAGCACAATCAATTGTAAAGCAGACATTAACTTATTTTGTACCCTCGGTGGCTAAGTGTTTACCCGCTGCCATCCAGGTAAGTGTTCACGCCTACATGACTTGTGTGGCTGGCTGGTGGACTGGTTGATACTTCGAATTGATGACGGGCTTGACGCTTACTGGACCGACACTTACTGAACTTCCACTGGAATCTCACTTGTCAAGTGGCTCACTGATTTATCTGATAAGTGTTTGAGGATCATTGCCCTCGTGGCCCAGTCTCCCATCAGATCTCTTAAATTTGAAAGGAAATATTATTAAAAAATTAACTATTAAGAAACAAAAAAAAATCAATGGTATGAGGTCAAGAAACCATAAAACAGAAGCGGGGTTCTGTAATTGTTTGTTCACCAGGATGTAACAATTTTATTCACTACTCACCAGCACATGTCACTCATTCACTATTCATCCTATGTATGAAGAACACTGCCATTGCTTCTTATATTGATGTTAACATTTGAGAACGCAGGCATATTGTTTAATCTTCATCCATAGACAGCAGCCATAGCTCCCTGGGTGGTTGCTGTCTGCCAATTTACTACTTTATGCCAGGAGCCTGGCACTCTGCGGGAGCAGCTGCGTCCTTGTCAAGATTAGCTCAGGCGAGATCGAACCTCCACGGCTCCTTGTTTTGACTGACCCACACGGGTTTGGCGCTTCACATAAATATAAGAATTAACGTTAATGTTCTAAATTCAATCTAAAAATAATAAAACAACACATGAAATGTTAATCCCGTTGGAGTCATTTAGCACAAGGCACTCTTAGGGACTCGAGTCATTATGCCGCTAATCGTGCGACTGACTCGCTACTATGCAGTGTTTACATAGACTTTTAATAGTAATAAAAATAATAATAAAAATACCTAATAAGAAACTAATAAGCTGAACAGTCAAAAAGAGAAGAGGAAGGACAACTTGTTGACAAGATTGTGACTTTATTACCACACTGAGGACAACATACAGAGCACGTGTGAAGGGTGGCTTTAAACCTGAAGGAACTCATGCAAAATATGCATCTTCATCTTCAACGTATACTCAGTGATCATCTATTCAGTACTTAATGCATGGACATTTAATTTTTTACCCGTTCAGTATCTGTAAATCTGAGGAGAAAATGTTTGTAAATTTCTTGCTCTAGCAATACTTACGCTGTCACATTAACCTCTAATTTTATCGTGTATGTCTGCCACTCTAGTTACTGCTTGCTGGAAGATAATTACATTATAATAGTAATAAGCTTAATTAAGCTATTTTTTTGCAATGGGTGCATTAAGGGTATTATTCGTATGAAAATTGGGTACATAAAATACAAGAGCTTGTCTGTGCTTCAGATGCCCACCATTCACCCCCTCCCCTCTCGTCGACGATCCAGTGAAATTGACCTACCCCCTTCCCTTTTTTGGAACAAACCTGATTACCTTTCATTTCCAAGGCGTTGTGTGACCCTTACGGATTTAGCGACTGTAATGCTTCTTAAGGTTTTTTTTAAGCGTTTAGAATCCAAGAGGACTGCATCATCATTATCGTCTTCTGGAATAATTAAGACTGGATAGGTCAGTAGGTAGATTAATTATGGAATGGTCGGCAAGTAGGTTAATTGGGTGCTAATAGGTCATTAGGTTGATTAATTAGGCACTGATAGGTTAGTAGGTATGAAATATTTGACTGACCACATCAATATGTTAATCATATTATGTCTTGCTAAAATCATGTCGAAATGTTAGGTATTATTAAAAATTTAAATTCAATATTAGCATATTAGAGTTAAAAATGGAATATTAAAGTTAATAAACTTACTGATGATTACCAGTTTCAGCAATAAATATAATGCATATGATTTTACACTTCAGACACATAAAGGGTATCAGACCTATAACCTGATTTTGTTATAGACAAAGTTACTCCTTTGTATGTATGTATGTTTGTATTTAAGATGACCCAAAAAAGAAGAAACGCTTTCACCATTACTCCATCACTGTCTTGCCAGAGGGGCGCCGATACTACAGTTCAAGATTGTAAATATCCCCACCCCTCCAGAGTGAAGTCAGTTCTATCCTCCTCCAGGACTCAAGCCCGGCTATCCGGTTTCCCTGAATCCATAAATGTTACCATGCTCAAACTCCATCAACACGTCAAGTCATAAAATCCACTTGCTTCCATTAACTATCTAACACGCTCACAAACATTTGCTGGGTGTTTAAGCCCCTAGGACACAAACATTTCCTAGGACTAAACTACATTGCCTTCCCTCCAAGTTATTTTGTTCCCCGCATTTTGGCTTAAACAGCAACGCTCTTCTTGCCAAATAAGGGAAGCGAAAATTTGTGTATGCAATAATTTCTCAAAAATCATTCTGAACCTCACGAAAAAAAAATATTTCATTGTGTTTGTAAACAAACACAATGAAATATTAAATTATTGTAAACTTATGTAAAATATGTTTAGTTCGATTAGGCTAAGTTAAATTGCGCTTGTTATAATAAGGTTAGGTTAGTTTTCTAAGGTTCGTTTGGTACAAAATTATTAATTTTTACACACACACACACACACACACACACACACACACACACACATATATATATATATATATATATATATATATATATATATATATATATATATATATATATATATATATATATATATATACACAAAACAACCACTATGAAAATAGAAGAATTCCAAGGTTTGACTACTCACATTATCAAGGAATGATAATGTGAGTAGTCACGAAAGCGCTTGGAATTCTTCTATTTTTCATAGTGGTTGTTTTGCATATTTTGATATCACCTGTTTACTGTGATCTTTTTGCATATATATATATATATATATATATATATATATATATATATATATATATATATATATAATAGATAGATAGATATGATAATAGATAGATTGATAGATAGGGAGGTACCACCTCTGAACTGTCCTGGGACCCTCATCCTCAGAAAAGAAACTGCTTCAGGGAAAACTCAAAGTTCTCCCTGAAGCTGTTTGAAAATTTTCTCCTACCATAATTAGAGAGAGAGAGAGAGAGAGAGAGAGAGAGAGAGAGAGAGAGAGAGAGAGAGAGAGAGAGAGAGAGAGAGAGAGAGAGAGAGAGAGAGAGAGAGAGGAGAGAGAGAGAGAGAGAGAGAGAGAGAGAGAGAGAGAGAGAGAGAGAGAGAGAGAGAGAGAGAGAGAGAGAGAGAGATATATATATATATCAAGCTATAGAAAATGGTGAGACTGTAAATTAAATTAAAATTAAAAACTCAATGACATTTATTTTGTACCATGGAATTGTTTCAGGATAAGAAGTAATGGTGATATGAGGTGTTATGCATTCTCAGCTCATTTCAAGGCCCCACCCTTTCTAAGGTATATTACCACCTCCCTTAAAATGCTACCTAGCAATAATTGTTCCTACTAGACAAAAATTTAAGAAGCCAGTTCAATAAGCTATGTTGCATGAGGCTGTGAACATCCTCGTTGGTATATGTTTGATTTGTCTTTTACGTAGCATGATCACGGGTTAGACGTGAAAATAAGGCAGTTACTCTCATTTGGGTGGCAGGCCTTTTAGTCTTCCGTAGTTACTGCTGAAAAATGACTGCACATCCCCTCACTGGGAAAGTTAAATGCTTACCAAGATTTTATTGAATTTCTTTTCTTAGAGAAAGAAAATGGTTCATATTAGGAGGGTGTCTCTTGTCTAAGGAAGGTGGCCTTTCTTTTCGTCTCCCCCTTCCACTTCTTCCCTCCCCCGCACACACAAACGTTGACAGAGTAGCGCGCGCACACACACATACACACACACACACACACACACACACACACACATTTTTGTGTATCGACAAGTGCCTTTAACAAGAGGTAGCTGATGCACAATAACACAACAGGCGAAGTGTCTATTGACAAGTGTCTTTGACAACCAGTAACTGACTGACACACAAACAACCACAAACACTGTCAAGGTGCGACTGTAGAGACTTCTAATACACACTCGAGGGATGCTGTTTGCTGAATTTAAGTGCTGAAGGCTTAATAAATACAGTTTTATAGATGTCAAGTTGGGGCAAAGAGAAATCGGATACCTTAGTGGGAGGGTCCCCAGAGCTTGGTTCTACGTCGCTACCTATTCCTGACAGTGTCGTGTACAATGTAAGGATCCTGTAGGTGGAGGAGGAGTAGGAGCAGGAGCAGGAAGAGGAGCAAGAGCAAGAGGAGGAGGAGAAGCAGCAGCAGGAGAGAGAGGGGTCCTGTTATCTGCACTGATGATACGTAACCGTTTTGAATGATTACCGAAGACGAGCCTTCCTTTATATTGAGTTTTTACCCGAGTGGTAGGTCGTAATTACGCCATGATTTAGAGGCTACATGCATCTCTTACTGTCAAGGTCCCTAATATATTTGGGAGACGTGTGGTGGAGCTGAGTCCGTCTTAAATATACATACTGGACTCCCCACCACACTGATCCTCAATAATCTCGTCTGTTACTTCTTATCAGAGTTTAAGTCAACTCTGAAATATTTTATTTGTACATTTTTCGTTTTTATCTGTGCTTGTATTTTATTTGTAAATTTTTCGTTTTTATCTGTGCCTGTGTCTTAGTCTGTCTGTCTGTCTGTCTGTCTCTTCTCTCTCTCTCTCTCTCTCTCTCTCTCTCTCTCTCTCTCTCTCTCTCTCTCCTCTCCCTTTCCAGCCTCCCTCCCTTCCTCTCTCGTCTTAATGTACGTACAGAATCTTTGTACCCTTTCTTTTCCACATCTTAGATACTGCACGTTCCTTTTAGGGAGATTAAAAAATGTTGCCTTGTTTCTGCGGCATCAATCAATATGAGGCGACGTTTTTACGAGGTCTGTGCAACCAGGGTATATCGTCTTGCCCGCCGCATTCCTTTATCATTTTCTTAATATCGCCTCCACGGCCCAGGCACAACTTCATCATTGTCTAATTATTACGTGGCTCAGAAATCGTGGTTCAACCCAAACATTCAGACGAATTTAACCTGTCAAAGGCGGCCGGGACAATGCCTATTATTCTGATTTATTCATAGTGGCGCAGTCTCACAGCCATGTTGTAATTGTTCCCCCTCGCATTATACACTGAGACGAGCTTGGCCTCACCAACCCCCACACACATGCTGATTTTGGTCGTCCAGTTTGCACTCTACATGTACTACGAGACTTCACTGATCTATCTTTGGCTGAAATGTCAAATGTATTGGAGTTTGCTGCCACATCCCTCCATTTCTGAGATCACAGTTCTTCCCATCCTTTCTGCCGACACTCCATCCAATACCCATACCTCCCACCCACTTCCCATCCTTTCCCTTTACTCCACATTTCTCCATTTCACTCCCTATAACTCACCAATTCCTTGTTCCTTCCACCCACTCATCCCTTCCACTCACGCATACTTCCAACCCACTCCCTCATCCCTTGCCCCTTGTTCCAACACCCCATCCCTCCCACTGTACACAACCAACATTCCGTAGCATCTGACAGGGTCTGTTGGGTCAAAAGTGATTCAATAATATGTTGAGAAAAACCTGGGAAGTTGCTAAGACGTTTGACGAGTCTAAAGGTGCAAGCTGAAGCTCCGACGGAACCAGACAAGTCTTGAGATGCTACTCACAACCACGACGGAACCAGACAAGTCTTGAGATGCTACTCACAACCACGTTGGGACCAGACGAATCTTGAGATGCTACTCACAACCACGTTGGGACCAGACAAGTCTTGAGGTGCGAGTCACAACCACGACAGGTCCAAAACAATACCTGCTGCCTCCAGCCCTCGGCCGGGGTTTCAATTACTGCGTTTACACTGAGGTTAAGCATATTTTTGTAAAGGATTCTACCATTACGAAAAAAAATATATTTCCTTTCTCTTATGCTCATGGAAAGTTTGATAGTTAATAGGAAAAAAATATCTTTATTGTCTTTCTTGTGCTCATAGGTATGTGCTCAACTGTAGTGTGTGTTTTGTATGTGCATGCGTGCATTATGTTTGTGTGTATATGTGTGTGTATGTGTGCATGCGTGCATTATGTGCGCGCACTCACATATAAGTGCTTACAAGGGTCGAGTCTCAGCTCCTGGCCTCGCCTCTCCGTTGGCGGCTACTGGGTCCACTCTCTAGTAGCTTCTCGAATCCTATCATATCTATACTTAAAGCTAATTATAGATGTTGCCCCCCCCTTCCCCTCCACCAGTTCGCTGTCTAGTTCGTTCCACTCTAAGGCTAAACAAATATTTCTTACCAATCATATTGTGGGTAATTATACAAAGGCAGATGTGAAGTGCCTTTGAGTTAGGCGCCTCACAGGTAGGCCCTCAGTCACTCCATATTATCATTACATTTATAGGGAGCGCTAAACGCGTAAGGGACATAGTGTGTGGAGAAACGATAGACATTTAGGTTCTATCCGAAGCAGGGAACCACAGGTCTAATTCCCTAGATCAAGAGCCGTTCACCGCCATCACTGATCCTCCTTGAGGGTTTAGGTCCTCCACGAACATTCACTGATGCTGTACCTAATTTTCAGTACAAATTCCTTGGATTATAAGCCTCACCAGCATCAAGGCACTTCTTGAATGGTCATCGGATCAGGAACCCTCCGTGTGTGTTTATGTGTGTGTGTGTGTGTGTGTGTGTGTACATACATATAATTTTAAAAAGTCATAACGCTTACTAAAATTAAATATCAAGGTATCCTCCAAAAATCTGAGAATGGTTGGCAAAAGCCTTTCACAGTCACTAAGGATGTTTAATAAGTGCTACGGGTAAATAACAGGAAAGTTATGCAAGAATCAGGCTTCAGCTGCTGCCTGCCAGTGTTACAATAACCTAACCAACCTACTAACTTAATTCATAAATTCATGCATAAAGCAAAACTTAGTGTGTGAGTAACTATATAGATGCGATAGTTTTTCAACCTAAGCCTCATTCTCAGTATTAAAGTGATTCAGAGATGATGAGGTTGAGTCTCTGTGGCTCTGACGTGAGACTGATGAGTTACATGACAATGATCTCGAAATGCAGAGAGAAAGGGCTCAGTTAAGGGAAGGTCAATACGTAAAAGCTTACTTATATGTTGTGAGAGGCGATGTTTTAAGTTTGGTGAGATACTTTCCATGTGGCATCTCGGACACTTAACTGTGTAGCAAACCTTGGATCTTTTTTTTTTTTTTTTTTTTCAAATTTTAAATGTTCTTGACTATTTTTGGATTTGATGCTGGTACGGTATAATCTGTAACGAAAATGAGTAAAGGACCCTAAGTGGCTTCTTGTTGAGGTTCGTAAAGGTTCATCAGTCTTGCATAAGCTGTCAACGTTATTCTGTTGATGTACACTCTTGTGTGAAAGCCTGTTTCTCTCTCTACTCCTTGCCTCAAACTTACCCCCCAAAAATCCCCTCTTCTTCCTAATAACCCTTCCCTCCTTATTCTTCCCCATTAACCTTGCCCCCTTTGAGCCTCCCCACCTCCTTTAACTCATCTCCTCCTCATTATCGTGAGGCAGTCCTGTGATAGAGGTAATTAGGCTATTGGCCACTACATAACTAAGCGACTGTTTCGCTGTAATTACAATCTTGACGTTAATTATAAGCATTCATCAAAATATCCAGTTGAAAGGCATCAATCATCCCACTACGTATGATTTTGTCCGAGGATTGGCTGGGGTTTGATTTGATCCATATCATTTAGGCGGCGATCAGAGAGGCATGTGTGAAATATGTGACAGCTAGACCTCTCCGCCTCGATATAAGAGTGGCGGGGACGCGCCCACTCCCGGCTACACTTGACGCGATATTGCAACCCTCACCTCTTCACGACGACTTCCTCCCCCACCACCATCTACCTCTACCCCCTATCCCAACAACCACCTTCCACCACCCCTACCCCAACCATCATCCATATTCCCTACCCCTGCTCCAACTCCCTACCCCCAATTTCCACCCCCAACGACCAATCTAATCACTATCACCGTCTACCACCACCACCCACAACCAGCACCACCATCCTCTACCCCAACCACCACACTCCCGCCACCCTTACTGCAACCACCACACCATTCCCCAACCACCACACCACCAGCCCATACTCCAACCACTACAACCACCATCACCACCACCCTTTACCGTCATCCATCACCATCACCACCACCCTTTACCGTCATCCATCACCATCACCACCACCCTCACTCCCCCGTCACCACTACTATACTCAGGACTACCACCCTCACAATTACGAACCGTCACCACCACCAACCACTTCTACCACTACACTACAATCATCCTACTACCACCACCATCACTACCGCGTACCGCCTTGACTCCTCTACTACCACTCAGGGAGGATCACTAAACCAGTAGGGGCCATACAGCCCTTAGGGGAATGAGTTCAAGGAAAAGGATCAAGAGCTCTTCACCTTGAACCCTCCCCTGAGGGGTTGTTTCCTTACATATAAGAACCTTCCTACATCTAGGAAGTTTCCTTGACGCTGGTGAGGGGCTCTTGATCTAGGGAATTGGATCTGTGCTCCAGTTCCCTGAATTAAACCTGAATACCTTCCACATCCCTCCAGAGGCGCTGTATAATCCTACGGGTTTAGCGCTTCCCCCTTGATTATAATAATAATTACAACTTTTCAATCGATAGTGACATAATGGGCTGAAGGCTTGTATACCAGTTGAAAATTCTTGAAAAATTTCTTTTTGCGTTTGTGTCTGTCTAAATTAGAATTCCTAAACATGAGGATAAGATTCGGGTGGAGGGAAGACGTGGGATAGTTTTTTTTTTTTTTTTTTTTTTTAATAAAATTGGATATGTCAGAAGTGTACGGGAGCAGACGATTGCTGTTTCTCATTTTAATTCCATCACAGAGGATAAGTTACATACATATGAGGTACAGAAAATTTTTCAACTCAGGATGGGAGATGTCAGTATATCAATGAATATCGTCAAGTATTATTTCATTAAGGATTCAGCAGCTACGGGAGCTTCAGAGGTTATGTCCCAGCAGAGCTGGAGTTACCATCTGGGGAATAACCGTCTCTCAGGAGTGCCTATCACCCAAACCGAAAATGGAATTTATGAGCTATCAATGAGGACAGTTTATAACACACACACACACACACACACACACACACACACACACACACACACACACACACACACACACACACACACACACACACACACACACACACACACACACACACACACACACACATGCACAGGTAAGAAGGGAGGCTCAGCGACAATATGAAAATGATATAGCATCAAAAGTCAAGTCTGACCCGAAGCTGCTGTATAGCCACATCAGGAGGAAAACAACAGTCAAGGACCAGGTAATCAGGCTGAGAAAGGAAGGTGGGGAGTTCACAATAAACGACCAAGAGGTATGTGAGGAGCTCAACATGAGATTTAAAGAAGTATTTACACAGGAGACAGGAAGGACTCCAGGAATTCAGAATAGGGAGGTATACCAACAAGTGCTGGATGAAATACACACAACCGAGGAGGAGGTGAAGAAGCTGCTATGTGAACTCGATACCTCAAAAGCGGTGGGACCGGACAACATTTCTCCGTGGGTCCTTAGAGAGGGAGCAGAGATGTTGTGTGTGCCACTAACACAAATCTTCAACACATCCATTGAAACTGGGCAACTACCTGAGGCGTGGAAGATGGCAAATGTAGTCCCAATTTTAAGAAAGGAGACAGACACGAGGCATTAAACTACAGACCTGTGTCACTGACGTGTATAGTATGCAAAGTCATGGAGAAGATCATCAGGAGGAGAATGGTGGAGCACCTAGAAAGACACAAGCTTATAAACGACAACCAGCATGGTTTCAGGGAAGGAAAATCCTGTGTCACAAACCTACTGCAGTTTTATGACAAGGTAACAGAAGTAAGACACGAGAGAGAGGGTGGATAGACTGCTTTTTTTGGGACTGCAAGAAGGCGTTCGACACAGTTCCTCACAAGAGATTAATGCAAAAGCTAGAGGATCAGGCACACGTAACAGGAAAAGCACTGCAATGGATCAGAGAATATCTGACAGGGAGGCAACAACGAGTCATGGTACGTGACGAGATGTCAGAGTGGGCACCTGTGACGAGTGGAGTTCCACAAGGGTCAGTCCTAGGACCTGTACTGTTTTTGGTATATGTGAATGACATAACGGAAGGGATAGACTCAGAAGTGTCCCTGTTTGCAGATGATGTGAAGTTAATGAGAAGAATCAAATCAGTCGAGGATCAGGCAGGAATACAAAGAGACCTGGACAGGCTGCAAGCCTGGTCCAGTAACTGGCTCCTTGAATTTAACCCTGCCAAATGTAAAGTCATGAATATCGGGGAAGGGCAAAGAAGACCGCAGACAGAGTATAGTCTAGGTGGCCAAAGACTGCAAACCTCACTCAAAGAAAAAGATCTTGGGGTGAGTATAATACCGAGCACATCTCCTGAGGCACACATCAATCAGATAACTGCTGCAGCATACGGGCGGCTGGCAAACCTAAGAATAGCGTTCCAATACCTCACTAAGGAATCATTCAAGACTCTGTATACCATATACGTCAGGCCCATACTGGAGTATGCAGCACCAGTTTGGAACCCACACCTGGTCAAGCACGTCAAGAAATTAGAGAAAGTGCAAAGGTTTGCAACAAGACTAGTCCCAGAGCTAAGGGATTGTCCTACGAAGAAAGGTTAAGGGAAATCGGCCTGACGACACTAGAGGACAGGAGGGTTAGGGGAGACATGATAACGACATATAAAATACTGCGAGGAATAGATAAGGTGGACAGAGACAAGATGTTCCAGAGAGGGGACACAGAAACAAGGGGTCACAATTGGAAGCTGAAGACTCCTATGAGTCAAAGGGATGTTAGGAAGTATTTCTTCAGTCATAGAGTTGTCAGGAAGTGGAATAGCTTGGAAAGCGACATAGTGGAGGCAGGAACCATACATAGTTTTAAGACTAGGTTTGATAAAGCTCATGGAGCAGGGAGAGAGAGGACCTAGTAGCAATCAGTGAAGAGGCGGGGCCAGGAGCTATGACTCGACCCCTGCAACCACAAATAGGTGAGTACAAATAGGTGAGTACACACACACACATATACAAGGAGAGTTAAATGATACGTCGTTCCCATGAACGAATCTGCTTGGACTTCCTACTCATTTCTGCAGCATTGTCATGTAGGGGAAAACAGAAGAAGTTAATAATAATGGGAATAAGGAGAGTAAGAGAAGGGAGTACAAGGGATAATGGTAGGACAATGGAGGTAATGAGAGGTCACTGCAAGCTCCTGATGATGTTTTGATTGCAACACGAAAGGCCTAGAGCTATCATTCACCAACTCCCCTGTGATTGTTTTGTATATATATATATATATATATATATATATATATATATATATGTGTTTTATATATATATATATATATATATATATATATATATATATATATATATATATATATATATATATATATATATAATATACACGTAAGGGAGCAATTGGTGATCGCATACGTAAGTACACAAATTGATGTACACTGGGTACAGCGTAGTTCACGATGCACTATTCTGTATGTTAGTTACTTTTCGGGAACCCCAAGCAGCGTGTGACTATCGTACTTGAACAAAAGCCAACTTTGTTTTTCTATCATGTTCCAGAAAACAGCTTGAGTGGCTGGGTAAGGAAGGGAGGTGGGTAAGGGGGTTTACACTGATTTACCAGAATGTGTAGGCACGTCTCAAGCCCAAAACTTCTCCAATCAGTGTTTGTCGTCCCCTTCTCACCCCTGCCCCCTCCACAACTCTAACAATAATTTATTCATAATTTTAATTATGTTGGCTGGTTAAGAGTTAGTTATGCGCTGAAGAATAGTTAATGTCGATAGAGCCAGCGGAATTATACTCATTTACCTCAAACCATGGAGAAGCGTTAAATCCGTGGGGAGGGGGTCATACAGCACCTGGGAAACAGGAGGTAATTAGGCTTGATCTAAGAAGAGGGTGGCTCCAATTCCTTGTATCAAGAGTCCTTTAGCATCAAGACACCCAACTTGATACTTATGGGACATGACGCTAGCGAAGACGGATCTGCGGCGGCTGTAACCTGCCTGAGGATGCGCTGTAAACATAAGAAAAATCCATGAAGAGTGTGATTAACAAGCGTTAGAAGTCATATAGCCCTGAGTTTATTCTCCTCTTGTCCTATTAAGGCTGTAACCACGCTTCCGTCGTATATATCTCTATAATGCTTCTATAACTTCAAACCCGTTGGTCTGTCTGGCATCAGCTGATTAGCAACACGAAATAAATGACGAGATATATTTGACTCTTCTTTAATTTATGTGACTGGGCCATACGACATTCCGGAGTGGGTGCGAGGCTGGCCGATACCCAGGCAAGGTTGTACGCTTGGGCTAGACCCTTGACTACAGACCACTAACACTGGGGTCCTAGACCCCAAATTCGTAACCCCACACCGAAGACATGACCAGACTCCAAGCCAAGCACCATAGACCCTCAGACTCTGAACAGGAAAAGTGTAGGGCACAGCTGGGACTAATTTAGATTAGAAAAAGAGAAATAACAGAAGAGAAGAGTCTGTTTAGATAAATGGATGTGTGGATCAGGTTTTTGCACTGATGCCAGTAGCCCCCACAGAACGTATATAAAGGAAAGTAAGTTAGTTTATTCAGGTATACACAAATACAGTTACATAGATTATCATACATAGCAGCATATGTGTAGAGAACCTAGGATAACCCAAAGAAAGTCAGACAGAGTGACTTATTTCCATTGTTTTGTTTTTTAGAAGAGGCTTATAACAGTGGATCTGGAAGTGAAGTGGCCTGTGTTACATACATGGAACATGTGGTAAGTGGTTGAAAATTTAGAGATTTTTTAGGACAGTGAGCGCCCTGTCTGAAATTTGTAGTGATATTTTTACGTAATTAGCTAACACGCATAAAGTGCTGGTTTAATAGGGTCTAGACTCGCCGGCTACCCAATATTTTGTATTATTGAAAAAAAATCGCTATTTTTTTATTAAACTATTAAGAATAAGTCAATAACGTGTCTGGAACAGTTGGTGAATAACCTACACTATGAGACGCAAGTTTAGACATGTTTCAATGCGTCCTGGACCATTATAAAGTCTCAAACAGTTGTGCCTTGATAAAGGTTCAGAACTGTCCGAAATGTCTTCTAAACTTTCATCTTCGAGTGCAGGTTACTCGTGAAAATTAGCGGGCTATACTTCAATAAATTCATTCAGCCTCTGCACATATCGATTTGTGGTCACATGGGCTACTATTAAAACAGCTTACACACCCGTGCTTCACAATGGCTGTCAGTTAAAATGGGTTTTACACGAAAATTTGATTCTATTGTTTCTGTCACCTTTTTATATATATTTTAGACTGGACTGCAAAATTAGTGAATACTAGATTAATAAGGATGTGTGATCCTAACTGATAACGAATCTGATATAAAGTTGCTGTTTGCAGATGACACAGTGCTATTGGGAGATTCGGAAGAGCAGAAGCAGAAATTAACAAAAAAGTTGAAAGCGAAAGCAGAGAAGATCAAAGTGATTAAAATATATAGAATTATATCATATGAAAGACTGGGGAGTTAAATGTAGATACTTGAGAAATGTATCAAAACACAGGTCTGTGTATGCGGAGGTAAATGACAGAATATATGATAGACAGAAAGCTACAGTAATAAAGAACTGTTATGTAGGGGACATAGCGCGTAGGGCATAGGAGGTAATCAGGTTTGATCCAAGAAATGGGAAGGAAGCCTTAGCTCCTTTGATCAAATGGCCTGCAACATCAAGAGAGGAGAGACGGGTAATCAGTGGGGAAAAAAAAAGCTTGTAAATAGAAGCAAAAGTGAGCATGAATGGGTGCATAGCAGTAGAAACAAAAGCTTGGTGTGAAGCTTGGTCTCTCAACTGATACATGGAGGGGGTGGCTGGAAGCTGGGAAACTGATTTACCTGCAGTAGTCCCTCATTTGTTATACCGGATCATGTGCGATGTGAATGTTATCATGTACATAAGTATGGCAGCAGTGCACATGCATGCACTACAGGTAGCACCTAACAATCTATAAACAGTTTTTAGTTACCAATGACTATAGGTATATAAGAAACAGAATGAATATACAAAAAAATAAAACTATCAATATATAAGCAAGCTACCGTCTCAACTAAAGTTGCCCTAACTGAGAATGTGCGTGGCCTCAATAATTAGTGCGCGGCCCTTCATTGGTTGTTGCGCATCCAGGCAGACGCGCAGCGTAGACAGAACACTGCTTGCCCCATTGCAATACTCAGTGTGAATATGAGGAGGAGAATGAGTGAGGAAGTTAGTGTGTTATTAAAGGTGGCAGGTCGCCCAGTATCCTGTGTTTGAGGGTCTTGTGGGTCTTCCTGAAGCTGGCGGCACCGCCACCTTCACCTTCACTGTTTCTGAGGTAGGTGTCGGCCATTATAGTCGCACAGATGTACTCTTGCGCCATCTGCTTACAGTCTATCCAGGGTAGCGAGTGTGTATATATATATATATATATATATATATATATATATATATATATATATATATATATATATATATATATACATGCATGCTGCATACATATACATATATAAAATTAATAATAAGACAATTGCTTTAAGGATGTTATAAGCTATTACGATGATTTTTATAAAGAATTTAATGTAGATAAAAAAAATGCGTAGCTACGAATTGTGCATGGATAAGCATATTGAATTGGAAAATATGACTTGACCATTTTCCTGAAAATTTCCTTCCATTATCGGGAAAGCAGATTCACACAAACTGCCGTTTGTGTGGTTTTGTACGCTTCGAATGGCACCACCTGTGAAATATTTTACTCTCGGTTAGGTGGTTACGTTAGGACAAGTTAGATTTAATTAGGTTAACATATATTAACTTATATTTTTTTGTATTTATGCTCGAAATGGGTATCATCCCATTTCGAGTGTATTTTCTCATTAAGTATACCACAGGTGGATGATGTGCCACTGAGAATAGTAAAGATAGTTAAGGTACTTTCTCAAGCAGCCCATCCTCTTGATCAAAGTGATTATTTCACTGTACCTAGGACAGTCGGACAGGTGACTGTTCTGGCTTTCTATGCTAGAAGCCGCAGCCCAGCCTGCTCATGAGCTCTTTAATGGGATGATTCCCTTCACCAGTCTTTAATTCATCCCATCACCAGTCATTAATTCATCCCATCACCAGTCATCATTATTGACTGTAATCTCGTATGCATCTTGCTTCACATTTATCAGTTTACTGTAGGAATTACTTCAGATAATGCTATATAGAAGCTGCAGGATTTAAAAGGCTCTACACAGAAGCTGTACCGAGGATTGATAAATAACCCATAATTTGGAAAGAAAACTTTGGACGACGTCTTGGAACATTTATCAAGTAACAACTGAATCACAGTTCATATTTGTGACTTTGATAATGACCCAAAACAAACAGATAAGTCATCCAAAGTGTGGGTTATCTGTGTATTACTGCGGGCACGGTATTGTGAGTGTTATTCTTCCTGTACTCAGGATGTTATATCAATGATGCAAACTAAAAATTTCTTGTTTATTATGATAATGGTTAAAATATCAAGCAGGGTGTATGAGGAATGCTCAGTAGCATCCCACCTAGAGACAGAAACACAGGAGGTTGATTGATCTGTGTATTTCGACCCCCCTTTTGCAGATACTTGTGTATCTGTTGAAGAGGAGCCCAGAAGGGGATCGAAATGTATAGATCAAGCCACCTCCTGTGTTTGTTTCCATGTGTGGGTTATTATTGAGCACTGATAAGTGTTCATTACACTTTATTTTGAGGACATGTTTATGAGGATGTATACTGGTGTTCACCTAATTGTATTTGCTGAGTTGTATTTGAGGGAATCGACCTACAGCTCCTGATCCCGTGCCTAAAACTCCTTGGTCGGCGTTACGGCTTTCTACTAATGTAGTATCTTATTAAAAAGCTTTGCACTGACTTTGCCTTCACTAATTCTCTGGCCAGCTCATTACACTTATGTTCCACAATGAGATTAAATAACTTGCTTCCTGCTCTTAATGACTCAACCGGGATTTTAGCTTTCATCTGTGTCCTCCTGTCACCGAATATTGCATTTCAAAGTCTTTTTTTTGTCCACCTTGTCAATTTCACTAAGTATCTTGTACTTCGTAATTATGTTTTCCTTTACATTTCTCTCCAAGGCTGTAACTTGGTATAAATATCAACTTTAAGTGTATTACTCTCAGCTCTGGGATTAGTCTTTTGTGTGTGTGTGTGTGTGTGTGTGTGTGTGTGTGTGTGTGTGTGTGTGTGTGTGTAAGAGTAAAATGCGATAATTCCTCTCCAACGCGAATTATACGATAAAACATCACATTTATCAAAACTGTTTCCCAGTACGTTTTTCCCTCATTTTGAAGCCTTTTCGACTAGTAATAATTGTCGACGAAATTTACGACAACTTGTTATTTATTTACACGGGTATTACTAAATAATTTACGTACTTTTATATTGGGTAATATCTGCTTTTAGACGCAACCAACGAGGAAGTTAGATAACCTCATCGTTGAGGAACTTTCATACTGTGAAATAAACGAATTTTTCGTTCATTTTGTTTAATTTACACACACACCATTATTTTTAGGCTTCAAAAAGGCGTTTAATACTGTACTCCATAAGAGGCTGGATCAAAAACTTGAGATTCAAGAGAGTATAACAGGAAACGTACTCCGGTGGATCACGGAATAAGGTGAAGGAAGAAAAGAGTGACTGTCAGGAAAGAGACGTCAGAATGGGAAATAGTAACAAGAGGTTTTGCAAGGATCACTACTTTATGTGAACGACATTCCAGGTGGAATCGAATCGGATATATTCTTGTTTGTTGATGATGTAAAACTAATGAGAAGAGCAAAAAAAGATGAGGTAAGGAAAAGGCTCCAAAGGGATCCGAACAAATTGCAAGAGTGGTTAGATAAGTAGTTTTTTTAATTCAACCCCCGATAAATGGAAGGTCATGAAGATTGGGGAATGAGCAAGAAGATCGGAAACACCACATAGAATAAGGGAACAGGCTGCAGATTTCATTCAGAGAAAAAGACCTGGAGATGAGCATAGTGCCTAGTATATCGCCAGAAGCACACTTTAGCCGAATACCCTCTAAAGCCAATGCTCCTCTGGCAAATCTAAGAGTAGCCGCAGGAATCTCAACAGCCATTCCAGGCTCTTATAAGACGTTTTGGAACTAAAGGATATAACAGTTAAAAATAAAAAGGGGCAGTTATTAGATGGGGAGGTGGAGGTATTGGGAAGAGAGAGAAAATATTTTGAGTAGCTGTTAAATGTTGATGAAGAGGAGGGCGTGATTTCTTGCATTGCGCAGGGAGGTATAACAACTTTTAGAACTGAGGAAGTCAGATGTGAGTGTGGGAAATGTTAAAAACAGGTGAGAATATAATTTTGGAGTGGTTGGTATATTCGTTCAAAAAGTGTTTGAAAGGAGAGAAGGTTTCTAGGGATTGGAAGTGTGCATAATTTCTTTGTATGAAGGAAAAGTGTGGAAAGAGAGAGTAATAACTAAGGGTAAGACAGAGAGCAGGATTGCAGACGATCAAAGAGGTTTTTGGAAGGGGAAACGGATGTGTAGATCAAATGTTTACATTAAAGTATATAAGTGAACAATATTTAGATAAAGGTAAGGAAGTTTTCGTGAGATTTATGGATTTAGAAAACACATATCATAGGTTGTATATACATAAAATGTGGCAGATGTTGCCGTAGTATGGAATAGGTGGTAGGTTACTTAACGCAGTTAATATTTTTTTTGAGGATAGTGAGGCTCAGGTTGGAGTGTGTGGGAGAGAGGGAGATTATTTTCCAGTAAAAGTAGAACTGTTCCTTGATAATATGAGAAGTAACGAAAGCGCTTAGAAATTCACTATTTTTTTCACAGTGGTTATTTTGCATATTGTGATATCATCTCTTTACTGGGATTTTATATATATATATATATATATATATATATATATATATACATATATACTAGTAATACTGGAGACCTTGTACTGATATAATAAGGCTTTCACACCTATGTATGGATATACACGTATTCTCAAAAGTGGTATTGATCAGTTTATGTGTATTTGCTGAGGTATTAATTTTTTTTTCAGGCGAATGAACTCTTCAAAACAAGAATAAAAAAAATTATACTTTCATAAATTTTACATTATGTATTTTACATATATGACTCTGTTTAGCTAAATCTCTTAGCAACAGAGCTTTCATGCTTCAACTCAACAGCTGCAGCATATACTTTTAAAAACAAACGACTTTCAAAGTAGGTTTTTTTTTTTCATGCTAGTCGACCCTAAGATATCATCAGTGTTGGTAACAAGCTGATGCAGAATCTTATGAAGGATAACTGTCATATATACATTGTGCTCAAGGAGCTGTTCAAATTCTTATTTTGCTAATATATAGGGATACGCTGACAGACGGGTAGTCATACAATAGACACAGGTTGTAGAACAAGCTTTTATTGGAACAACGTTTCGCTCATAGAGTGAAATATTACCTATGTAAAAGCCTCTTGTACAATGCTTTCACTGTTATCGTTTGTTCGCCATTTGCACGTCGAGTCCCATAGTTAAGTACGCAGAGATCTACATGGCGCATTCAGAACGTCTCTGATAACCTGTTTTAATTAGATGCAGGAAGGCACTTCGGAAAAATAATTTAAATTAAAATCTTATGAAGAATGAAAGTCACATTGCCTTGGCTGGAACAATTCATAACTAGCATTCAAATAAGATTTGGAAATTTGACGATGTTTTGGTCTGTCCTTGAGTTATTCTCAAGTTGCGAGTGACCAAAATGGTTCAGGACTGACCGAAATATCGTTTAAATTAAATTTTCTATATGAGGGTTAATTGGGAATTAAAATACATTGATAAGATGCACCAAATATGTACCTGCTTCACGTCGAGGTCATTTCCGAAAATAAGATGAACCTATACCTGTGCCGCTTCTAAAGGAATAAGGAGCATAGAGAAGAACCAAGCCCTAGTTAAGAGCTGAGGGAGGCTTGGGTAGTCACCTATCCTTCGCTGGTATTCAGGATTGGCAGGTAAGGAAGGATGAAGGAGGTGACGGTTCATCCTGCCCACCCATGTATAATACCGCGAGACACCTCGCTTATTGCAACATGCTCGCATCATCTTCCTATTATCTTCATTACGCTATCAGTTTTGGTATGAAATTAACCTAAATGACAATCATTATTCCTCCAAGTTTATTGCTAAATTAGAAAATTGCAAGATTGGTATCTGTAATGTTTTTCTTCGACAAGGCATGTATATATATATATATATATATATATATATATATATATATATATATATATATATATATATATATATATATAATATATATATATTACGCACACACACACAAGTACGTCCGTACGTTTATTAGATAAAGAATACGAAGTTAGAAAGATACATTACAACTACAAGTATATCTTTATTGAGGATTTTTCATACAGAATTACAAAATATATAAAAAAAATATTTTGAATTGTGGACTCGTCGAGCTCCTGAGACGCCGACGGGAACCCAAAATGCAGCAGGCATTTTCCTCTCTAGATCACCACACCGAGGCGCTGGAAATGAAAGGCGGCAGCTCTCAGGTCTCTAGTGGTTTCGATGAGTCTGGAACCCAACTGTGTGAAGAAACTCATGTTTTTTCTCCAGGAGCCCAGGGTCTCTGATCCAGTTGGTACGGAACTGAACTTTTGGGACAAATTTCTATGTTTGATGAGCTTTTGATTTTCCTTGTGACTAGCAGAGCCACTTTGCTGGCCATCACTACATGGAATGAAGGTGTCTGCCAGGATAGATACATACTGCAAGTTCAGTCTCAATCACTTGTTTGCCAATCTTCCGGGGATATTATGTGAACCCATCAGGGCGGCTGGTAGGCTATCTGGGATGCTGGGTAATGAAGACTGAGGTTCTCTCTTGGCCGGGCATGGGAATGTAGCAAGGCTTCTCTTGAAGATCTCACTGAATTCACTCTGTCTTAATTTGCTGTCTTTTGGAACTTGCACAGATCAGATCTTATTGGTTAACTACCACTTGCTGCAAATACCCTAGTACTCAGTGTAAACAGAGGCAGCAAGGCTGAAAGCCACTGCATCATCCCGAAGGGTTTACTGCTCAAGAGGTGTTCCAGTCAGAGATGGAACTGTTAGGAAAAAATTACCTATAGTTTCCTCTCAAAAATGTGGGTTATTCGTGAATGATTACATGACATGCGAGATGGAAATTGGTTGGAAGGCGGACACAATGGGTAAAACCGTTGTTTTAATAACTTAAATAATCAGTATTAAAAACAATAAATATTAGAGTAAATATAAAAAAAGATTTTATATATCCTCCCTTCAAAGTCTGAATACCAGCGCCACCTGAGGGAAGCAGTGTGTCTCCACCGTCCACGTCAAGGGGCTGGGTAAAACACATTATCAAGCCTTTATTAAGAGAAGGTTTCGCTGAATCATGACTTGATAAGCTCCACACAGTTGCAGTTATCCCACTAAAAGTGTGTTCTGCAACATGTGTCCTTTCTTCAGTATATTTCAGTGTTTGAAACCTCATCAAGTTCTGACGTTCATATTCTCGTTTAATCATGAGAATGCGCTGTAACATAACGTGGTCCATATAACGTGGTGTAATATAACGTAGTGTAACATTAAGTTGTTTAATATAACATAGTGTAATATAACGTAGGATAACATAACGTAGTATTACAACTGTGTAAAAACTGCGATTTACACTAAATTTTATGTGAATTTACTGTAAAATTGAGTTTTACAGTAAATTTCACAGCTATGTAATGCATATCTGCAGCTTGATTTATTCAATGTACAGAATTAAATAGAAGTTCTGACGTCATGTGACAACAAGAAATGAGAGAGCTTCATTAAGTCAAACTTCAGAACCAGTCATATAGCTTTATTAAAGTCAGACGATAGATCCAATCAGAGAGCTTCATTAAAGTCAAAGGATGGAACCAATCAGAGAGCTTCACTAAGAAATTGTCAGACCATAGACCATATCTGAGAGCTTCATTAAGAAAGACACATCACAGCAGCCAATCAGAAAATTTTACTAAAAAAAGGCAAACGACGGCAACCAATCAGAGATCTTCATGAAAAAATTCGCACTCCTGTAACCAATCAGAAAGCCTTACTAAAAAAAAGTCTAACAACTGCAACCAATCAGAGAGCTTCAGTAATAAAGTCACAACACAGCAACTACTCACAAAGCTTGCTAGCCCAATAGGGTACCTGTACAGTGTGCCGAACATAGCATAATATACAATGCCAATACATTATGGCATCCATGGAGGCACGATACACAATAAATAGACAGACAGGGATAAATCCAAGCTATGTTTCCCTCCAGTAATCCAAACAACTCCAACAGTACCGACGGAGCTCTGGGAAAAACGCAGGCGACTTACTCCCTGTTGGTTTTGAAGTAGTTAATGAGGCAATTAACTCTATATATGCCTGTGATTTGCATAAATTAACGCACATTTATGTGTTTAGTTAATTATTAGAATTTATTGCCAGAGGGTTAATTTGTTGTCCACATATTTTGGATGTAGTGAGGCAGCAGTGGGTCGTAAATATGGTGTATGGTAGACTTATGCTCATCCAGTAATTATATAATGAGCTTATTAGAGAGGCTGATGACGTGTTTATTGTTTCTTGGAGTTCACTTCCCGGATGGTGAAAGATGGTGGACGCTGCCCCATAATGGTCACCCATTATCAATATGAACTATCATATGTTTCTCTCCTCCACCTTCTCTTTGTCTTGCTCTTTTAGTTTCTTCTTGCACGTACACACACACACACACACACACACACACACACACACACACACACACACACACACACACACACTCACTTGGAAGTTGAAGACTCCGATGAGTCAAAGGGATGTTAGGAAGTATTTCTTCAGTCACAGAGTTGTCAGGAAGTGGAATAGCCTAGAAAGTGACGTAGTGGAGGCAGGAACCATACATAGCTTTAAGACGAGGTTTGATAAAGCTCATGGAGTATATCAACAAGTGCCTTAGGGAAACGGAAACTAACAGAATGTTTAATGTAATGGTCATCTTGAACGATTAACCAATTGGTTAACGAGAAGTCAAGAGTAGATAGCTATTGCACAGGAATCTTTGTTAAAAAATAAATCCCATATTAAAAGAAGAACAGATTAACACAATTAGTAACTTCTGTTTTTTTTTAAAGTAGGAACAAAATATAATAATGTCCCTAAAGATATTTGTTATATTCCTTTCATTGGTTAATTTCTATTAATAATAAACATCGTGTAAAATTAATGCAAACTAGTTATTAGCAAAATATAAGGGAATTTTTGTCAGTTCTTAAATTATTGGTAATCATTGTGGATATCAAAATGCTGTTGCGTTCCACCGGTGCTCCAATATAATTTATCAGTTTACCTGTTCTAACTGGAATGTTAAATATATCGGAATCATTTCGAAAATTTCATATTAGAATTTTTGAGAACAGGACTTTTACTAAAATGTCAGTTTACTGACATTTTAGTAAACGTCCTAGTTAAAATGTCAGTTTACTGACATTTTAGCCAGAAAGACTATTCTGGAACTACTAGTCATATATAGAGACTATAAATAATAGCCATTTCACGGAATAAGATAGATTTGAGAAATTTAGAAAACTTGTAAATTACACAGTTTAAAGCAAATATAATGATAATATTCTTGCAATGGGATTGGTCATTTTTAAATAGCTATATTTTTCCTGTTTGGATTTCTAATTATTTAACCTCGATGTGTTCTCCTGGTCTTTATCTGCCTGACTATTAGTTACTGTAACATCATATGGTATATTTTCTTATCTTCCAGCTTGACTGTTAATTTTGTGCATATAAATTCTTTGACATTCATTTTATAAGTTTTATATTTTTGTGCCCTATTGTACTTTCAGAATCTTCTAGATGGTGACTGTCTTACCTAAAACTTAATGAGCTTAGAAAAACTATATATATATATATATATATATATATATATATATATATATATATATATATATATATATATATATATATATAGATATATATATAAACCGAACAGGAAAAACTCTACTCTGGGATTTTTGTTTCCATGGTGAGATTTTTTTACTTGAACCTAGGGTGACCAAACCTCATGCGGTTATCTGTGTTTCCATGAAGATGGAATCTCCACTTAAATATTCGCTTAGTTGGAGGATGCTATTGGTCGTTGAAGATGCATATACCGTGTCCTATAAATAAAGACACTATCTAGATGCTTCTAGCTGCCACCAGGTCTGCCAAGATGGGGTAGGAATTCTCTCGATATCATTGGCTTCTTGTCTTATGTTTTTTTCTATTTGATCCATGGCATTAAGACCACGGACGTATACAATAAGAAACGGTAATGGCCAAAGGCAAATGCCAAACATGAGGAGATGTCACATGTGAGATATAATAACGTGTTAGATGGAGACGCTGTTGCTATGGCTGGTTCTGATGTATCCAGTACCACACTGTTGTGATTAGTACCTCACTGTTGTGACAAGGACCTCACTCTTGTGGAAGGTACCTCACTGTTGTGACAGGTACCTCACTGTTATGGAAGATACCTCACTGTTATGGAAGATACCTCACTGTTATGGAAGGTACCTCACTCTTGTGGCAGGTATCTCACTGTTGTGACAGGTACTTCACTGTTGTGATTAGTACCTCACTCTTGTGGAAGGTACCTTACTCTTGTGGCAGGTACTTCACTGTTATGGAAGATATCTCACTGTTGTGACAGGTACCTCACCGTTGTGACAGGTACCTCACTGTTGTGGAAGGTACCTCATTCTTGCGGCAGGTACCTCACCGTTGTGACAGGTACCTCACTGTTGTGACAGGTACCTCACTGTTGTGACAGGTACCTCACTGTTGTGACAGGTGCCTCACTCTTGTGACAGGTATCTCACTCTTGTGACAGGTACCTCACTGTTGTGGCAGGTACCTCACTCTTGTGGCAGGTACCTCACTGTTGTGGAAGGTACCTCACTGTTGTGGAAGGTACCTCACTGTTGTGACAGGTACCTCACCGTTGTGACAGGTACCTCACTGTTGTGACAGGTACCTCACCGTTGTGACAGGTACCTCACTGTTGTGACAGGTACCTCACTCTTGTGGCAGGTATCTCACTCTTGTGACAGGTACCTCACTGTTGTGGCAGGTACCTCACTGTTGTGGCAGGTACCTCACTGTTGTGGAAGGTACCTCACTGTTATAGAAGGTACCTCACTGTTATGGAAGGTACCTCACTCTTGTGGCAGGTACCTCACCGTTGTGACAGGTACCTCACTGTTGTGGCAGGTACCTCACTGTTGTGGCAGGTACTTCACTCTTGCGGCAGGTACCTCACTGTTGTGATAGGTACCTCACTGTTGTGGCAGGTACCTCACTGTTGTGGCAGGTACCTCACTCTTGCGGCAGGTTCCTCACTGTTGTGGCAGGTACCTCACCGTTGTGACAGGTACCTCACTGTTGTGGCAGGTACCTCACTCTTGCGGCAGGTACTTCGGTATTACCCTGCAGGTGAATATCAGGTGAACATCTTCCAAGGTATAAACTTGCACGTCACTTTATTTTTTTTACTTGATAATAGTTCAGAGCGGGAGGAAGAGGAGAGAGGGTGGAGGATGAAGAATAGGGGAAGGGGAGGGGAGGGGGAAGTGAGCATGGAGGTGGTTAGGGAGAGATGGTGGGTGAGGGAGAGAATCGGAGAAAGAAAGGGTTGAAGAGTAGAAGGCAGATATTTGGATGAACTATGGAGAGAGGAGTTATTGTGCAGGATCTTGAAAAAAAGGGAAGGATGGAATAAAAAGAGTATGAAGGAGGGAAGGAAAGGAAAGGGTAGACTTGAGGTCAAGATTAGCCTATATCACGTCTTGGAGTTTATAATCAAATTCTGTACTATAATTGCTCGTGTCCGAGGAGCACTGCACTAGGGAAACCGGCCCGTAAGGGCACCCTAAGCATTACCAAAAGTCTAATGATGTGCCTTATAAAACTATGGCATAGCTCGTTGTTGCCCCGATTGGCAGGATTTAGCTCAGAACGCAAAGAAGAAATGATCCAAGACAGCCCTTAAGGGCGTCGATCGCCTATATTCCTGGGAAAATTTAAGTCGAGTGACGTGCGCGCTCCAGGACCGTCTTTGTTAATCATTCTAAATTAGTGAATTCGACGATTCATCCATGCATCATTTAGAGGGAGATGAGCGATTATGGAGGTTATTCTGAGTCCAAACTTTGAGGGATAACAGCGGCGGTAAGCCAATCAGTGTGTTGACCACAACACTGTCAATCACTGTGTTAACAGCATCACAGCTCATCACTGAGTTAACAGCAACACTTCCAATGACAGTATTTACCACAACACTGCCAATCAGTACGCTAATGACAACTACGCTATCGCTGCTAATCCCAACAAGGACAATCACCGTGTTAATCACAACTGTCAATCACTGTGTTGTATACAACACTGAAAATCACTGTGCTAGTTAAAACACTGTCACTCATTGAGCTACTCAGAGCACCGCCAATATTTATGCTACAGCACGACCGATCTCTGTGTTAACCACAACACTACTCATTACCTGAAACACACATCATTTTACTGGCAATATTCATCATAATGAAATCTTAGTGTAGCTTAAGTGTATGATTATATTCCGTATATTATAACTTGAACAGTGACTGAGTGGTGACCTGGGCACTGATATTAAAAAGTGATTTATAAATATTGGAAAAGGGCAAATGTGGTTAATTGGAGAGCTAAACCGAACTGGGAAGAAGCTTCGAACTCAGTGGTAATTTCACAAACGAAGCTGCAGAAGATTGACTCGCAGTACTACTGACACTCGCTGTCTTTATTTTTCTGTAAGAGAAGACAAAAAAATCATGATATATTAATGTATATGTCTATAACCTCAGAAAAAAATCATGATATATTAATGTATATATCTATAACCTCAGAAAAAATCATGATATATTAATTATTTATTTATTAACACATCGGCCGTTTCCCACCAAGGCAGGGTGGCCCGACAAAGAAAAACTTTCATCATCATTCACTCCATCACTGTCTTGCCAGAGGTGTGTTTACACTACAGCTACAAAATTTCAACATTAACACCCCTCCTTCAGAGTGCCGGCACTGTACTTCCCATCTCCAGGACTCAAGTCCGGCCTGCCGGTTTCCCTGAAACCCTTCATAAATGTTACCTTGCCTACACTCCAACAGTACGTCAAGTCCTAAAAACCATTTGTCTCCATTCGCTCCTATCTAACACGCTCACGCACGCTTGCTGGAAGTCCAAGCCTCTCGCACACAAAACCTCCTTAACCCCCTCCCTCCAACCTTTTCTAGGCATACCCCTACCCCGCCTTCCCTCCACTACAGATTTATATACTCGAAGTCATTCTATTTCGTTCCATCCTCTCTACATGTCCAAACCATCTCAATAATCCCTCCTCAGCCCTCTGGATAATAGTTTTGGTAATCCCACACCTCCTCCTAATCTCCAAACTACGGATTCTCTGCATTATATTCACACCACACATTGCCCTCAGACACGACATATCCACTGCCTCCAGCCTTCTCCTTGTTGCAACATTCACAACCCATGTCTCACACCCATACAAGAGTGTTGGTATAACTATACTCTCATACATTCCCCTTTCATGGATAAAGTTCTCTGTCTCCACAAGCTCCTCAGTGCACCACTCACCTTTTTCCCCTCATTAATTCTATGATTCACCTCATCCTTCATATACCCATCTGCTGACACATCCACTCCCAAATATCTGAACACATTCACCTCCACATTAACCTCAGAAAAAATCTTGCTCATAGGGAACTTTACTTATATAAGCTATAATAAACTAGGCCTAGTTTCACCATCTTTATGCAGACGTTTCAATGAACTCAATTCTCCATTATCTGTGCTCCTATATAAGAAGGTAGGCCATGCATTCAAACAAATCATACACGAAGGTGGGTTCGAATTAACAGAATCGTGAAATGAATGCAGTACAATTCAGAAGTGTAATGTAAAAGCATTGTTAGAGCTAAAAAATTAAATCAGCAATAATTATTTTTGTTGCACACACACTATATATACAGAAAAAATCCAAATATTTTTCATATATATATATATATATATATATATATATATATATATATATATATATATATATATATATATAGAGAGAGAGAGAGAGAGAGAGAGAGAGAAAACACAACCACGGGGGGAGTAGAATGATAGCTCATTCTATCATATATATATTGGTATGTATTTCACGTATTACAAGGTAACAACGTACTTAATAGCTGAAGTAAATTCAATATAATGAATCAGTAAACTGAAACTATTTTTCGCTTACTATTATGTTTAATTATCCATTCGACAAATCTTGATTTATATTTCTCAATTAATAATTCGTAGGATCACCTCTACGTGGGTAGGTTTTTGCCATTATAAACACGACCACACAAGTGAGCACTGAGCTGACCCAGGCAGGAGCAGCTAGCTGGCTCACCCAGCCATGAAGACCAAGCAGTAGTAAGCCGGTCTCCTCAGACACACACACACTTCATGGGGAGTTTATCTGTTTTGTGCAAAGCTAAACCCGTTTGAGTCATTCGGCTTAAGTCTATCAAACGCTAGACACACTACAGAAATGTTCTCATTATTTGCATAATTGGCATTTGCCATGAAACAAGAACAATTTAAAAGTAAAATTTGAGGAGTGTTTTGATACTATTGAAGGGCTCTTAATTCAGAAAATGGGGCTATTCTCCCCTTGGATCTAACTTGATAACCTCCCATTCCCAAAGCATGACTCTTACAGGTTTAGCATTTCTTATAATCATCATAACTAGACGTATAAATGATATTAAAAATGAAAATGTTCTATCAGCTCTTAACACCATACACGAAGAAGTTGTTTAGTATCCCTTATATAAAACATCACTATACAATAGTGTATCTTGTTTTCAGCCATAAATCCACGCTAAGAAACAAATAATTGGTCCAGTTTGCCATCAAGACAACCTATAAGTAGTATTCCTTAGGTCGTTTCAGCCATAAGATCCACAAAGAAGCAAAGTAATCACTAACCTATCAGGCTAAAGCATTATTCTGGTTCTTCCAGATTCAAGGTTTTACAAAGAGAGAAAGTTGATCTGTAACAGCATACCAACGAATATCACTTTTTTTCAGCCATTAGGGTATCACAGAGATCGCGGAAGATGGTCCATTATGCTATAACACTGAAGGATAAAACTAATTCAGTCATAAGATCTCACAAAGGAATAAAGTGGTTCAATAAGCCATCAGAGCAAAGCATAACACTAACCCTTTCAGCTACAGGGCTCGCAGAAAAAACAAGGTGGTCCACTAAGCCATCAGACTAAAGGATAACACTGGAACTTTCAGCCATAAGGTCTCACAAAGGAACAAGGTGGTTCCATAAGCCATGAGAGCAGAGCAAGCAGCCATCAGTTACAGTGGTGCTGGAAGGGATAAAACAGGTCGAGGCAGCGTGGCATGAGTTTGCATAGATCATAATATGAAGCTCATAATACTTGGCTAGGAAATTAGATCCCCTGTGACTGGCTCTTTTCTGCCTGGCTCCCACACTCTGGGCTGCAACATTAACTTATAAATATTTCACTTTCATTCGTCTTCTGTTTCCATCACTTTTGTTGATGTATCCTGTTGCTTTTCAGAAAATTTCACAAACTATATTTTTCGTATAATTTACACATCAGTTTGCTTCTTTGACTCTTTAAATCTTGATGAAAAATCAAATTATATAAAGATTTTTTTTTTAAGTTATGCACAATGCCAAAAGTGAAAATTCACATTTAGCAAAGTTAGTGAAACATTCTTTTGCGGTGATCACTGTGAGAGTTAAATACATTTAGTGGAAAGCGAGGAGGAGCACACAAAGAGGAGAGAGCGGAGCAAGCGGCTGCTCCCGCGATGATCGGGCCAGATAATGTCAAGTGTGGAGCTGAACCCAGCCCCTCATCCCCCAGCCCAGCCTGACCTGACCTCTGCCTCAAACACGCTCACACCGCCCAAAAATACCTTTATGTTACCTATCAACCCCAGCGTTCTCGTTTGGGATACAACCTAATTGCATCCGTCCTCGGTCTCGTCCTGCCTTTCAGTTTCTGGTCAAGTGAGTACGTCAGACTCCCTAAACAACCACGCATCGAGTATATCATTTATTCTCTCCATAATTAGGCGAGTGCAAATAGGTAATGCGAAGTCTTGAGATTAGTGGATGAAGGATTGAGTCTCAACTATAACTTGCGTTGAAGGACTCATGTGGGTTTAGCGGTATAGATAGCATAGGACATGCGTGACCCGATTCATCTAATTCAGTACCATCAACCTGTTTACTTATAGTAGTTATAATACCCAGACACACCAACGTATAGTGGAAGCTGAAACCAGGTACGATAGATATTCCTTATCTTAGTTGGTTTAATGCTAAGAGGCGAGATAATGACACTACGCAGTTTCTACTCCTTGTATCTTCTGGTCCCATCATTCCACTTAAAACTACGGGAATATTAAATATTCGTTAAGCTTATTAGAATTCATTCCATCGTGTTTATAAGGAAACAGTACCGCGGTAGCCTATAGGGAAACATGATACCGTGGTACCGTACAACAATATTTTTAGGTCCTACCAGACGGTCTTTCCCGGCTCATAATGAAGACAAAGACACAAGTTGCAGAACAGGGTTTTTCCTGGGACAACGTTTCTCTCTGTGTGTAGAAATTTTTCAAGTCATAATGACATGGTGAAGCTCTACAGAGAGCGATATTCAGTCTCCTGTGACGTCGTCTCCAACCTGTATCATATCAACACTGACAAGTTGCCCAGTAAGATACATGTGCAACACGTTTCACTTGCACAGCACTCTTCTTCAGTATAATACAAAGGTGATAACAATTCTGGAGACAGATGATGTGAAGAGGCAATTAGAGATAATTAGTTCCTCAGCCTTGACTGATGTTCGGTCCTACAGCCTTAAGCTAAGAAACAACGTCTCAATAAGATTCTTAAGATTTACACATGACTCACTCATCAAAGAGCGAAACGTTGTCTCAAAAAATCTTTGTCTAAATACCAAAGCAGCCAGACCTCCAACATGAAGAATAAAAGAAAGACTCATAATGCGCAGGGCTGGTCATTACACTTCCTTCCCTGGGAAATTCTTCCAGCAACGAGTCTGCACTTCTATCATATCCAAAAACCGGTTGTACCAACATACCCATTTTGATACCTGCCAAAATAGTGAAGTACCAACTTGGACTCATGCCAACTTACCCACATACTGTAACAGAAACATTACACATCTTCACATCTATTAACATATTCACTGTAGCGCCAGCATACCTCACTTCACCCGACCAACATACTGGAATGTCAACATACCCACCTTCACCCCTGCCAACACACAGCATAACCAGAATAACCACCGTTAATCCTATGATCAAATGCATTACCAACATACCGTTACTCCCACCAACGTATTACACGTAGTTTTAACATATGCACCCTCAGGGTATGTGTGAATTTTAATTTGGGATATAGTTTGCCTTTTAACGATTCAGTGAATCCAGTAAAAGCACTTTCATTTGTCCATGCCTCAGACATAACTACAAACATGCATACAGACAAAAGCATACCTAACGAGTAGGCCTAACAGTATTTTATTATGTGTAAACTACATTACATGTATACTGCAGAAAAGAAAGAAATTTATTATTATAACTACCAAATACTTCTTCGTAGATACCATATCTAAATGTATATACAAACAAACAAACATACAAAAAATAAAAATAGGTAAAGTATGCATTGGCAAGTGCCTTTGACAATCTTTAATACACACACACACAAACACACACACACACACACACACACACACACACACACACACACACACACACACACACACACACACACACACACACACACACTGGCCAGTAGCGGCCAGTGAAGAGGCGGGGCCAGGAGCTTTGACTCGACCCCTGCAACCACAACTAGGTGAGTACAACTAGGTGAGTACACACACAAGGAATCGTTCAAGACACTGTACACCGTGTACGTCAGGCCCATACTAGAATATGCAGCACCAGTCTGGAACCCACACCTGGTCAAGCACGTAAAGAAACTAGAGAAAATGCAAAGGTTTGCGACAAGGTTAGTTCCACAACTCAGGGGTCTGTCCTATGAAGAAAGGTTGAGGGAAATAGGACTAACAACACTGGAGGAAAGAAGGGTCAGAGGAGACATGATAACGACATACAAAATACTGCGGGGAGTCGACAAGGTAGACAGTGACAGGATGTTCCAGAGAGGAAACACAGAAACAAGGGGACACAACTGGAAGCTGAAGACTCAGATGAGTCAAAGGGATGTTAGGAAGCATTTCTTCAGCCACAGAGTAGTCAGGAAGTGGAATAGTCTAGAGAAAGATATAGTGGAGGCAGGAACCATACGTAGTTTTAAGACGAGGTATGATAAAGCTCATGGAGCAGGGAGAGCAGAGACCCAGTAGCGGACAGCGAAGAGGCGGGGCCAGGAGCTGAGTCTCGACCCCTGCAACCACAATTAGGTGAGTACAATTAGGTGAGTACAATTAGGTGAGTACAATTAGGTGAGTACACTCTCTCTCACACTATTATGAACACAGGTGTAGTCTTGTGTCCTGCACACCTGGTTGTAGC
Organism: Cherax destructor; assembly: GCA_009830355.1. Taxonomy (NCBI): domain Eukaryota; kingdom Metazoa; phylum Arthropoda; class Malacostraca; order Decapoda; family Parastacidae; genus Cherax; species Cherax destructor. The sequence continues at coordinate 114,729 of WNWK01000049.1, forward strand.
ACGATTAGCAAGGTAGAAATGAGGGACATGCAAAAGACAGCAGTGAGTAAATACTTGTATATATTTCCTTCACTAAAGCAGCATGTAAGTATATGTACAATATTTACAAAGGATATGTACAGAAAGGCAATTTGCAAACAAGAGACACGGTGAGAACCGTCTTCGACAAGACTTAGAGGTAAGTCTGCCAGTGTTGATTCACGAGTGTCCAACATCGCTTCACAACTTTGACGGACTTCCTTGTGACTGGCTGGGTTGAATCAAGGTGCTAGCATATCAAGGGGGATTCCCACTCGTTATATTTTTAGCATCTGGTTCGCTGGTCGGGAGGGCATGCCTATATGGGTATGTGAATTACGCCGAATAAAAGATAACACTCTTAGCGTGCCACACACACAAATTGGAAGAATTGGGGAGAGCAAGAGAGACAAGTGCCATCTGTGCTTTTTGTTTTAAGGGTAGGATTATATATAAAGGTAAGGGCAAGACCCTTACGAATTATATTTACAAGTCAGAAACTAGAAACCTAGAAATGAGAAGGCAATCAAATCTAATGGGATATCAAAACTTCGACAGAGTATTTATCAGGGGAAAATCGGACGGAAGAGGAATGAAGGGCAGAGAGGGAGACATGGGAAAGGATAAGGATCCAACGAAGGAATAAAACAGGGAACAAAACATTTGTTGTTTAAAGGGTAGAATAACAGGGGCAAAGAGTCCAGGAAACACCGCAGCACTACATAGAAATTCTTTGCCCCAGTGCCCCCGGAAATTAAATAAGTAAACAGCACACCCAGAGAACAGTAAGAGATACAAGAATCAGGGGAACTCAATTGTAGAGGGAGTCACCAACAAGTGTGAAGGGGAGGGGGAACTGATATAGTATCTATTACGGAGACGAAACTCTCAAGGATAATATATGCGATATTCCCATAGGGCTACCAAATAGTAAGAAAATTGCAAGCAAACAGGAAGTTGCATTGATTGTCAGAAATCACTAGAGATTTGGGGAACTAGGAAACTTAGAGATAAGAGATTTCAGGGACTATGTAGCAGAGATAAAAGTAAAGTGGCAGTGGTATACACTTCCTGGTCACTTTATTAGGTACATCCTTCTAGCACCGGGTAGAGCTATCCTTTGCACACAAAACAGCCTGAATTCTTCATGGTATTAATTCAACAAAGTGCTCCAACGCGCCAGGGAGTACCTGAATGGCATGAAGCATAGAATAATAGTAAGGGATGAGACATCAGAATGGGAGAGAGTAACGAGTGGGGTTCTACAAGGATTAGTACTAGGATCACACTGTTTTTATTATATGTGAACGACTCACCAGGGGATGGCGTCATATGTGTGTGTGTGTGTGTTTGCAGATCAAGAACAAGAGAGGACAGTGATAATCTTCAGGAAAATCTCAGCAGAATACAAATATGGTGTAATAAGTGACTTCTCGAGTTCAGTCCAAACAAATGCAAGGTCGTGCGAATTGGAGAAGGTGTGTGTAAAGGTGTAAAGAACCTGAGGGTTAATATAACACTAAGCATATCACCAGAAATGAACATAAACCGTATACCGTCAGCCTCATATGTAAGATTAGCAAACCTCAATAGCATTCATGAACTTGAATAAATAATCTTCAGTACGATATATGTTAGGCCAGTCACTGAGTAGGGGGCCCCACCATAGAGGCCACACTCGATAAAATATGTCAAGAGGTTCTAAAATGTCCAAAGGTTTACAACCAAGCTAGTACCAGTATTGAAAGAGATGCACTATAAGGAGAGATTGAAGGAACTAAACCTGACGTCCCTGGCGGAGAGAGGAACAAGGAGAGACAGGATTACGACGTAGGATAGGATGGACTGTTTGGATTAAGAGGACAGGGATCAAGGAAATACTGGTGGAAGCTGAAAACTCAGACGAGCCGTTGGGTGGTTGAAAAAATGGAATAACTTGGATGAGGACGTGGTGGAGACAAGCTCAATACACAGCTTTAACAGTAGATATTATAGGGCTCAAGAGACTTGCAGTTAGTGATGCTGATCAAAGTGTTCTAGGAGATGAGACCAGGAGCTGAGTCTCGATCTCCGTAAACAAAACCCTGTGAGTATACCACATACCTCCACACCCATTGCATGTCTCCATAACCATCACATTCATCTGCTGATCCACATCATAATCACCAGATTCCTCCTCAGACCCACAACATAACCACCATATATCTTCAGCAGCCAGATCAGAGACACCTGGATGTTTGCCAGTCAGACACTGGAGTCGGAACCTATAATTGAGGTAAATGAAGATCCCGCCCCCACCACTCTCGTGTTTTGGTAATATATACAGGCAGGCTTCGCCTTACCTCTGACGGTAACGTGGTGTCCCACTCTGTTCCGGTGTGTGAGGAGTGTTAGTGTGATAGGTGTTGGTGTGAGGGGTGCGGGGTGTGCTATGCTGGGGACCTGTGTGGAAGCGTTATAGGGAGGTGGTAGGGGGGGGGTGATAGGTCATGGTGGTGTATAATGTTTTTCAAGGCTTTAATTATAATAGCTCACATATTTCCTATTTGCTTAAAAGGTTTTCCCTCCTGAAATCGCTCTGGATCAACCTGTCAAAAATACTGAAATAGTAGTAGGCCAGTAGGCCTACTACAGTGTTCGTCTATTCTTATTATCTTAGGTTCGTTGTTATAGATGCTTGTTTCTGCCTTTTCATCAAGTGGTATTCTGCAAGGTTCTCATCTGATGCCTTCTAATTTTTTTAGTATTCTTTAATGATCTTCACTTTGCATTCAATGGTATTCACTTATATTTTCATTTGTACAGTTTCCAATATATATATATAGGATGGGGTCCACCTCTGGTACAAATTGTGGGACCCATAGCCTCGGAGAAGTGGATAAAAAGGCTTCAAGGAAGAATATTTGGATTTCTTCCTGATGCCATTTGAATATTCCACTTCTCCTACCACCCCATCATTTTTTTACCAATAGGTATATTTTATTACATAATATGGTACAAAAGATTTAAAAGATACATTGTTGATATAAAGATGGCATATACAGTACACGACGTGAGAGATACATGTCTAGTACATATTGTTACATGTTTGTCAGTCCACAAGAGGATTCGAACCTTCACACTCTGAGTGTCCTTCTGTGGACTGAGAGATAATGCTTGTTAAAAGTTCGCCCGTTTGTTAATTGTTAAGGATATATATATATATATGTATGTATGTATGTATATGTGTGTGTGTGTATAGGTACTGTAAAAGTGAAAACTGGAAAGGCATAACAAAATTGTAATATATATGTGGACTTAATCAGGAAATAGAAAATAAATTATTATTATTATTATTATTATTATTATTATTATTATTATTATTAGTATTAGTAGTAGTAGTAGTAGTAGTAGTAGTAGTAGTTGTAGTAGTAAAAGTAGTAATAGTATTGTAATTATTTTAGAAGATCTAATCAAGTAGTGAAGCATATGGAAGGTTAAGTCATTTTAACTTCCAAATCTGTGGATGGGAAAAAATGTCGACGAGACTGTGTATAATATATGTTAAAACCTTAATTATAATACGCTGCTGTGGAATGGTGTCCGCACCTCCAGAAAAATGATGACTAAATCAAGTTCAAAGGCGTACAAAGTATGGATCAAGGATTTAAAAATTCTGAACATAAAAGACAAATTTAATGCTCTTGAAATTCCCTCGATGAAAGGTAGGCGGAGTGAAGAAGTGATATTTACAAACTTACAAAAGGATAAGAAAAAAATCTGCGTGGAAGACATTTTAGACGCAGCAATAAGGAGAACAAAAAGATGGAGTTTAAAAAGACGAGAAAAGGAGCAGCAAATTAAAATACTTTCGACGTATAGAATAAATACGTTCGAAGTAAGTGCCTTGATGCCGATGAAGGGTACTTGATCTAAGGAATTGGAGCTACTGTCCCCATTCATCTGATCGAATCTGATACTTCACAGTCCCCTCCCCCCCCGGTACTGTATGACTCCTACGGGATTGGCTCTTCCCCATTAATTTAATAATAATGATAACTAGATGTATTTCGGTGGCCGTGCGACCCGGAGAGAGGGAGGTATCGCCTCATCCCGTGATGATAGTGCCCCTCCACCTCAAGGATGGGTATGGGGTGCATAATAAAGATATCAAACTAACACCTCAGCCCACACATAAGAACAGTAGTATGTGACATGAGATTCTAATGCAGTTCACTCTCAGCGATTAAGAATTTAATAGAAAGGACATTTACAAGTTGTCGAAAAGAAATTTATAACCCAGTTTCTTCAATAACAGTGTCGAATTAAGACCTACATAATAGAGAAGGAAGTGTAGCCCTCCAGTGAGGAAATACCTCCTTTGAAAGTTTAAAAGTGATGAGAAGATGCAGTCTCTAGTTACTGCACAGACACCAGTATTCTACACTACATCACCACTTAAAGTTCGAACCCATTTATAGTTGAAGAACGAGATGCTTGTCCAATATTTGGGAATCTTTATTGAGGAAACGTTTCGCCAGCCAGTGGCTTCGTCAGTCCAATACAGAAAATAACAGAGGAAGATGAGGTGTAGTATGAGGTAATGAGTCTGTCAACCTGGAGTCGATGTGTTCAGTCCGTCAGTCAAGATTGATGGACTCAACACATCGACTCCAGGCTGAGGGACTGATTACCTCTAACTCCTATCCCATCCATCTTCCACCATTCATCTCTATTGGACTGAAGAAGCCCCAAATGTTGAACAAGTGTCTCGTTCTTCAACTTGTCGGTTTTTTAAATCATTTTCGCCACTGTCAAGTTATCAACGCTGTTGAAACCTTGAAAACAAACGGACGAGTGATTCACAAATTAACGTATGAAGCCCAATGTTTTAAATTTTCCCAATTTCTTCAGATAAATTGACAAATTTGCGCCTAAATAGCTAAGAACCAATCCAAAGTTATGCTTAAGCAAGATAAACTAGCATTTATGATTTGAAGTCGATCGGAAGAGATATTTGCCTGCTATTCCAAAAAAAATAATTTTCTTAATAAAATTGGCAAATTAAAACGTGCAGAAGCCTAAAGCCGATTCTGTGTGACAGCTGGATTCTCCGGCTGTCACACAGAATCTAAAAAATTCTACTTTATTAAGTACTCTAATAAACTGAAAAATTCGAACCTACATAGCCCAAAAACCAAAAGGTGTCATCTTTTTAATAAGATACATCAACCATTAAAGACTGAAGCTGTTCAGACGAAGCATACACAAGATATTTCGTGGAAAAATAATAACACACGGTTTTAAAAGTAAAGTTCTTAAATATGCACCTACACGCTCCAACAGTAATATCAACCTTCTTGTAAAGAGGCTACATCAGTCTTGAAAGTTTGAAGCCGATCGGAAGGGGCTTTATCAATTTGTCGCACAGAAATCAGATTTGGAAATGGTCTGTATAAAACTGACGGGAGGGCATCTGCACATGTTAATAGTTGCATGAAGCTTTTTCTACCTAAAATACATCAGCGTCGAAATTTTGAAATACATCCGATGAACTTTTCTCAAGTTATGAACGGAAACCATGTAGAAGGAAAAAAAAATCTGGCATATACTTGAAGGTAGGTACTCTTTCGGGATAAATAATACTAATAATTATAATAATAAAAGTAATAATATTAATGCTGAAACAATAATAATGATTAATAATAATAATATAATATAATAATATTAAAATAATAATAATATGGAATAGGAGAGGAGCGGCATCTAAAAGTAGGTTGTTTGATACAACTCATGGAATTTAAGCGCATGTACTGATGACAAGTTAAAGACGGGTCTACGCGAGCACAACTCTGCTCCAGTAACCTTAAACACTTAAACTATAGCAGACGTTAAAAAAATTAGGTAGTTGCACAGATATGTTTTCAGCCAAGATTATAAGATGGATTTATATCATGATACTTTTTGAGGGTGTGTGAGGTGGCCGTAGTCAGTGTCTGCATGTCTGACCAGCTCCAAGTGAGGTGTTTCATTGCCTTTCTGACCCTCTGAGAAAGTGTGAGGCGTCTGATGGCATGTCTGACCATTTGTGAGAGTGTGAGGCGTCTGATTGCATGTCTGCACGCCGCAGGGCTCACTTGGCTGTTTACTGAGATGACCGCTTCGGTAATTAATGACCTGTAATTAGTGGTTTCTCCTAATTGTTTTAGTTGCCAATTGTAAGCAGTCACGGCCGCTTTCGTTTTAGGAGCGACATAAATCAGAGGGCGCAGCTCCTGCCTTAAGTGTGGGACGAGTGAGAGAGGCGGGGCTGGCCAGCTTTTTTGGCTCCACTAGTGTGATAACTTGCAAATTGAGCAGCCCGAGCACTCTGACGAATTTACGGCGCCCGTTTCGGCAGTGTGGAGACCGTCTTTATGGCCTTTTCTTTGCATGCACTTGTAAAATTTTCGGAATGGTGGCGTGGAGCTCCGACCTGTTAGTGGCTGTGGTTTTGATGGAGCTTTTTTTTTTTATATAATATATATATATATATATATATATATATATATATATATATATATATATATATATATATATATATATATAAAGCTAAGTGTGTATACCCTGAGTTAAACACTTCTGTGTATATATACTGGGAGTAACAGCACTCACCAACAATATCTTATTTCCTGCCTGGGAGACAAACACAGTGATAACTACATAAGGTTAACGTTGTTTTGCACCTGAAGTCTGCATATTTAATTTCTTGAAGTATTAAGTATTAGGCGCTGGGTTGATTCCCACACTGGAGCCAAATGGTACACGTTGCAGAACAAACTTTAATTGATGAAACTCTACACACAGTGAACGTTTTCCCAATAAAAGTTTGTTCTGCAATGTAATTTTTTCCTCATCGCTTTACATTGAAGCGGTTGAGAGACTGCGATTACTTAGTACCCTATTTAATTTTATTAGAAACCTTTCGTCCACCCGACTTTGAATTCTATTTTAGCTCCTTCACAATTGGTAATAAAAAATAGGCAGAACCGTTATAAAGACTCCTGTTCTGTAAGACCAAGTCAACCTTCACACAGTCGATGGTCATAGACAAAATGTAAACAAAATCTTGATTTCTTTACCTTACGTGTGCAGCATCTAATGCCATTATTCAAAGTTTCCAATCTGACCTTTAATGTTTTTGATCAGAAGAACGAAATTCCCTTTGCAAGGTTTGTAATTAATTTGCCTTTATTTTCTGCTGGTGGAGATGTTTAAGAGATGAAAGACGCCGCCTTTGTTTCGATAGGTGGCTCATAATTAATCGAGATGCTGGTCCAAGGTAGAGAGGAGAGGGTTTGGGGACAATACAAGCCTTGGGCTTCGCTCACCTGACCAGCTCACTGGTCTACTCCAGCAGCTGCATATTGATTGAAACCGCCAACACAGACATGTACTCATAATTAAATTTGGAAGTTCGTACCAATTTCCGCTCTGATCCTCAAAATCTGCCGATACCCACGCGAAGCTATGTGACATCTGCCGAAAGTCATGGGAATACGTCGTGTGGAGGAACTACACTGGCGAAGTCTTGAACGCTGTGAACGGTGTTCAGGCCGCAGGGAATCACTTGTGGTATTTGATTATTGCAACTAATATCATATCAAACGCCTCACTTAAGGAGGAGGACACAGAACTAGAGCCTCCTGCACGCAGCAGGAATGTTAATGATGGCACGAAGGCGAAGGGCCTTCCCGGAGCTTGAAACTGGAGATGAGGGGGGTCGAAGCATCGGGAAGGGACTTGATGGGGTTTGAAGGGTCTTGTTGGGATTTCATAGTCTTAAAGGAGTTAGAAGGGTCTTAAAGAGTCTTAAACTTAATGGTCTTATGGAGTCTGAAAGGTTTTAAGAGGCTAGAATGGTCTGACAGGGATTGAATTGTCTTAAAAGGAGTAAATGGTCTTAACGGATTGAATGGTTTTGAAGGGGATGGGAGAGCTTGAATAATCTTAAAAGAGTTTGAATGGTTTGATGGGGCTTAAGGGAGCTTGGTATCGTAACTTGTATGAATTGCAGCGAACTGCTGTAGGTTATCTAGATAACGAGAGATACTGGGGTTGAGGGAGGAGGACCCGCAGATGCCAGGATAGTAATATTGATGGGGAAATTTTCCCTCGGAATATAATAAAAAGAGAGGAAGGCTAGTCAGTGGAATGATCGAGTGGGAATTAAATTATTACAGTCGAACTATTATAATTCACAACTAGAAATATCTTTTATATATATATATATATATATATATATATATATATATATATATATATATATATATATAAACCCCATGGGTTTCGGGGTCAACGCCCCGAGGTCCGATCCATGACCAGGCCTCGCGGTGGATCAGGGCTTGATCAACCAGGCTGTTACTCCTGGCTGCACGCAAACCGATTGCCGGGCTGTCGGTTGCAGGGGTCGAGTCACGGCTTTTGGCCCCACCTCTTCACTGGTTGCTACTAGGTCACTTCCTGCTCCAGGAGCTTTATCATACCTCTTCTTAAAGCTATGTATGGATCCTGCCTCCACACACACACACACACACACACACACACACACACACACACACACACACTATATATATATATATATATATATATATATATATATATATATATATATATATATATATATATATATCTACAAATGGTAAGCAAGTTCAGAAGATTCATAGATGATAACAGGATATGATTTTTATAAAATACAAAATACTAAAAATATGAAAGAGCAATAACAAATTTGCAACTGTATTTGCCAAACAATTACGTTTAAAAAATTCTTGCAGCTCCTCAGAGGTGGGACGCATACTCAGGATACAAGTATTACCTCTCTGAACTGCAGTATCGAGACGCTGGAGGAGGAAACTAGCTGTTCTAGGATCCCTAGTTGCCCTGACGAGTATGGGCTTTTTTGCCCCATGAGTCTAAGGTCACTGAAATTATGGGGAGAACGATGAGCAAGTTCTTGTGGGGAAACCAAATACTCATTTCAGAAATATATTTCTCAAAAGAGTGCTACGGAAGAGGTCACTTGCGACGGCTTCTACGCTAACTAAAAAATAGTTGTGTGTGTGTGTGTGCAGTTTGATAATAATGAGAGAGAAAAACTATGTAATTTATAAAATGTGCTTGGAATATGATTCATTTTTATCATGGTCAAATTTCATATTGCGTTATTTCTGTACTGTTGAATGGGGGTTATTAGTATAGATATAAAAGTAGGTATGAGGAGGGCCTGGGAGACAGAGCTTAACCCTAGCAAGATACAGGGTGAACAGTGGTGAATACTCACAATGATCCTGGCTCGTGCTTCATCAAAGCTGAGAGGGTGTTAACGGGTACACTTAGCGTACTACAATTAGATCGTCACACCCCTGCAAACTTCAACAAGTCTTTGAAAGCTGAGCAATATACCGAGCCAGAATGTGAAGGGTGTTCGCTGCCTTCCTCTGATGTACCTACCATTTATGGCTAACTCCCTTCATTGAGAGGACAACTCCTTTCTCTAGGACAATTCCCTGGCTGCTAGGACTAATTCCATTACTATGTGAGGCCATTCTCGTTTCTCAGAAAGCTTTTATATTCACGAAATCCTCTTGACTGATCTTAATAATCCACAACTTAGTCCATACACTTGCAACATCTGCCTCCAATCCACCCTATCATATGTCTTTTATAAATTCATAAATGCAACAAACAGTTCCTTTCCTTATCTAAATATTGTTAACTTATATGCTTTAATGTAAATACCTCTATGCTAAAATAAAATCCGAAATACCGTACAACGATTCTAACATTAAACTGGCATCATCTTACAGTTTGTATAAAATAACCTACAATTCTGCCGCAAAGCATAACATTGCCGTGTGGATCAATATATAGAATGTGATATAGCGTGCAGAACAGTGTAATATATATATTATATGTATATTATATAAACGCGCGCACACACACACACACACACACACACACACACACACACACACACACACACACCGTTCAAGACTCTGTACACCGTGTACGTCAGGCCCAACACCAGTTTGGAACCCTCACCTGGTCAAACACGTCAAGAAATTAGAGAAAGTGCAAAGGTTTGCAACAACACTAGTTTCAGAGCTAAGGGGAATGTCCTACGAAGAAAGGTTAAGGGAAATCGGCCTGACGACACTGGAGGACAGGAGGGTTAGGGAAGACATGATAACGACTTATAAAATGCTGCGAGGAATTGACAAGGTGGATAGAGACAGGATGTTTCAGAGATGGGACACAGAAACAAGGGTTCACAATTGAAAGTTGAAGACTCAGATAAGTCAAAGGATGTTAGGAAGTATTTCTTCAGTCACAAAGTTGTCAGGAAGTGGAATAGTCTGGAAAGTGATGTAGTAGAGGTAGGAACAATACATAGTTTTAAGACGTGGTTTGATAAAGCTCATGGAGCATGGAGAGAGCGGACCTGGTAGCGATCAGTGAGGAGGCGGGGCCAGGAGCTATGACTCGACCCCTGCACACACACACACACACACACACACACACACACACATCAGTCTGGAACCCACACCTGGTCAAGCACGTAAAGAAACTAGAGAAAGTGCAAAGGTTTGCGACAAGGTTAGTTCCACAACTCAGGGGTCTGTCTTATGAAGAAAGGTTGAGGGAAATAGGACTAACAACATTGGAGGAAAGAAGGGTCAGAGGAGACATGATAACGACATACAAAATACTGCGGGGAATTGACAAGGTAGACAGTGACAGGATGTTCCAGAGAGGGAACACAGAAACAAGGGGACACAACTGGAAGCTGAAGACTCAGATGAGTTAAAGGGATGTTAGGAAGCATTTCTTCAGCCACAGAGTAGTCAGGAAGTGGAATAGTCTAGAGAAAGATATAGTGGAGGCAGGAACCATACATAGTTTTAAGACAAGGTATGATGAAGCTCATGGAGCAGGGAGAGCAGAGACCCAGTAGCAGACAGCGAAGAGGCGGGGCCAGAAGCTGAGTCTCGACCCCTGCAATCACAATTAGGTGAGAACAATTAGGTGAGTACACACACACACACACAACGTTCAGAATTGTCTCAATAATTAAATATCGAAATACCTCCCAGAAATGAGAAAATAGTTGCCAAAAGCTTTTCAGAATCGTTATGGTTCTGTAAGTCCCAGAATAGAAAAAAAGGGAAAAAATGCAATGGAGTTAGCTCAAGAAGCATCTCCAGCCATTGTGGGAAATATAGAGGAAACTGGCAGTGAGAGTTTGTGTCATTACACCAGCAGTGTCAGAGCTCAACATTAAAGACTAGGTAAGTCGAAGTTATATTTATCTAATGGTATACCTACACTAAATAAGTTCATGCTAATATGACATTAAAAACTCTTTCGTCATATTCATATTATTTCAGAGGGGCAGATTTACCGTAATATTTACTCAAAAGGCTTTTATCTTTGGCTGACACCTTGAATTACCCGTATTCTCTATGGTACACTGTGTCTTGTTGTCTGACCTCGGTGTCATTTAAAATGTTTATAATTTTCTGGGATTGAAATCCATTGACTTCATTATTCCAGCAGCCTCTTCAAGTCATCCTTGAAGCTCGTTGCAGTCCTCCTGTGTCAGTGCTCTCAATAACTTGACATTAACCAACACTGAAAAAATAGGACTTCCTTCCACCTGATTTTTTTTTGGTGTGTATGTGTACTCACCTATTTTTGGTTGCAGGGGTCGATTCACAGCTCCTGGCCCCGCCTCTTCGCTAGTCGCTACTATGTCCACTCTCTCCCTGCTCGTACCTCTTCTTTAAACTATGTATGGATCCTGCCTCCACTACATCACTTTCCAAATTGTTCCACTTCCTGACAATTCAGTGGGTGAAGAAATACTTCCTAACATCCCTGTGACTCATCTAAGGTTTCAACTTCCAGTTGTGACCCCTTGTTGCTGTGTCCCATCTCAGAAACATTCTGTCCCTATCCACCTTATCAATTCCTCTCAGTATTTTATAAGTTGTTATCATGTCTGCCCTATCCCTCCTGTCCTCCAGTATCGTCAGATTGATTTCCCTTAACCTCTCCTTATACGACATACCCTTTAGGTCCGGGACTAGTTGCAAACCTTTGCACCTTTTCTAATTTCTTGACGTGCTTGACCAGATGTGGGTTCCATACTGGTGTGTTAGTTAGTTACCATTTTGTCCTAGGCACATGTCGATTTGACACTAGGCCTGTTGTATGTGTGTTAGTTAGTTACCATTTTGTCCTAGGCACATGTCGATTAGACACTAGGCCTGTTGTATGTATGTGTGTGTGTGTGTGTGTGTAAGGAAACACTTCGAAATGTTTCGGCCCCGCCGGGAATTGAACCCGGGCCCTCCGTGCGTGAAGCAAGAGCGCTAGCCGTGTGTGTGTTAGTTACTATTTTGTCCTAGGCACATGTCGATTAGACACTAGGCCTGTTGTATATATGTGTGTGTGTGTGTAACGAAACACTTCGAAATGTTTCGGCCCCGCCGGAATGTTGTGTGTGTGTGTGTACTCACCTAATTGTACTCACCTAATTGTGGTTGCAGGGGTCGAGACTCAGCTCCTGGCCCCCGCCTCTTCGCTGTCCGCTACTGTGTGTGTGTATGTATGTATGTATATATGTATGTATGTATGTGTGTGTATACTCACCTAGTTGTACTCACCTAGTTGTGGTTGCAGGGGTCGAGTCATAGCTCCTGGCCCCGCCTCTTCACTGGATGCTACTGGGTCACTCTCCCTGCGCCATGAGCTTTATCATACCTCTTCTTAAAGCTATGAATGGAACCTGCCTCCACTACATCGCTTCCCAAACTATTCCACTTCCCGACCACTCTGTGACTGAAGAAATACTTCCTAACATCCCTGTGATTCATCTGAGTCTTCAACTTCCAACTGTGTCCCCTTGTTGCTGTGTCCCATCTCTGGAACATTCTGTCTCTGTCCACCTTGTCAATTCCTCTCAGTATTTTATATGTCGTTATCATGTCCTCCAATGTCGTCAGGTCGATTTCCCTTAACCTCTCCTCGTAGGACATACCCCTTAGCTCCGGGACTAGTCTTGTTGCAAACCTTTGCACTTTCTCTAGCTTCTTTATGTGCTTGGTTAGGTGTGGGTTCCAAACTGGTGCTGCATACTCCAATATGGGCCTAACGTACACAGTGTACAGGGTCCTGAACGATTCTTTATTAAGATGTCGGAATGCTGTTCTTAGGTTTGCTAGGCGCCCATATGCTGCCGCAGTTATTATTTGGTTGATGTGCGCCTCAGGAGATGTGCCTGGTGTTATACTCACCCTAAGATCTTTTTCCTTGACTGAGGTTTGTAGTATCTGTCCCCCTAGACTGTACTCCGTCTGCGGTCTTCTTTGCCCTTCCCCAATCTTCATGATTTTGCACTTGGTGGGGTTGAACTCCAGGAGCCAATTGCTGGACCAGGCTTGCAGCCTGTCCAGATCCCTTTGTAGTTCTGCCTGGTCCTCGTCCGATTGAATTCTTCTCATCAACTTCACTTTTTTTTATTAACACATCGGCCGATTCCCACCAAGGCAGGGTGGCCCGAAAAAGAAAAACTTTCATCATCATTCACTCCATCACTGTCTTGCCAGAAGGGTGCTTTACACTACAGTTATAAAACTGCAACATTTACACCCCTCCTTCAGAGTGCCGGCACTGTACTTCCCATCTCCAGAACTCAAGTCCGGCCTGCCGGTTTCCCTGAATCCCTTCATAAATGTTACTTTGCTCACACTCCAACAGCACGTCAAGTATTAAAAACCATATGCCTCCATTCACTCCTATCAAATACGCTCACACATGCTTGCTGGAAATCCAAGCCCCTCGCACACAAAACTTCCTTTACCCCCTCCCTCCAACCTTTCCTAGGCCGACCCCTACCCCGCCTTCCCTCCACTACAGATTTATACACTCTCGAAGTCACTCTGTCTCGTTCCATTCTCTCTACATGTCCAAACCACCTCAACAACCCCTCCTCAGCTCTCTGGACAATCGTTTTGGTAATCCCGCACCTCCTCCTAATTTCCAAACTCCGAATTCTCTGCATTATATTCACACCACACATTGACCTCAGACATGACATCTCCACTGCCTCCAGCCTTCTCCTCGTTGCAACATTCATCACCCATGCTTCACACCCATATAAGAGCGTTGGTATAACTATACTCTCATACATTCCCTCTTTACTTCCATGGACAAGGTTCTTTGTCTCCACAGACTCCGAAGTGCTCCACTCACCCTTTTCCCCTCATCAATTCTATGATTCACCTCATCCTTCATAGACCCATCCGCCGACATGTCCACTCCCAAATATCTGAATACATTCACCTCCTCCATACTCTCTCCCTCCAATCTGATATCCAATCTTTCGTCACCTATTCTTTTTGTTATCCTCATCACCTTACTCTTTCCTATATTCACTTTCAATTTTCTTCTTTTACACACCCTACCAAATTCATCCACCAACCTCTGCAGCTTCTCTTCAGAATCTCCCAAAAGCACAGTGTCATCAGCAAAAAGCAACTGTGACAACTCCCACTTTGTATTTGCTTCTTTATCTTTTAGCCCAACACCTCTTGCCAAGACCCTCGCATTCACTTCTCTTACAACCCCATCTATAAATATATTGAACAACCACGGTGACATCACACATCCTTGTCTAAGGCCCACTTTTACTGGGAAATAGTCCCCTTCCCTCCTACACACTCTAACCTGAGCCTCACTATCCTCATAAAAACTCTTCACTGCTTTCAGTAACCTTCCTCCTATTCCATACACCTGCAACATCTGCCACATTGCCCCCCTATCTACCCTATCATACGCCTTTTCCAAATCCATAAATGCCACAAAAACATCTTTACCCTTATCCAAATACTGTTCACCTATATGTTTCACTGTAAACACTTGGTCTACACACCCCTACCTTTCCTAAAGCCCCCTTGTTCATCTGCTATCCTGCTTTCTGTTTTACTCTTAATTCTTTCAATAATAACTCTACCATACACTTTACCAGGTACACTCAACAGACTTATTCCCCTATAATTTTTGCACTCTCTTTTGTCCCCTTTGCCTTTATACAAAGGAACAATACACGCTCTCTGCCAATCCCTAGGTACCTTACCCTCTTCCATACATTTATTAAATAATAGCACCAACCACTCCAAAATTATATCCCCACCTGCTTTTAACATTTCTATCTTTATCCCATCAATCCCAGCTGCCTTACCCCTTTCATTCTACCCACTGCCTCACGAACTTCCCCTACACCCACAACTGGCTCTTCCACACTCCTACAAGATGTTATTCCTCCTTGCCCTACACACGAAATCACAGCTTCCCTGTCTTCATCAACATTTAACAAATCCTCAAAATATTCTCTCCATCTTCCCGATACCTCTAACTCTCCATTTAATAACTCTCCTCTCCTATTTTTAACTGTCAAATCCATTTGTTCTCTAGGCTTCCTCAACTTATTAATCTCATTCCAAAACTTTTTCTTATTTTCAACAAAATTTGCTGATAACATCTCACCCACTCTCTCATCTGCTCTCTTTTACATTGCTTCACCACTCTTTTAACCTCTCTTTTTCTCTCCATATACTCTTCCCTCCTTGCATCACTTCTACTTTGTAAAAACCTCTCATATGCTAACTTTTTCTCCCTTACTACTCTCTTTACATCATCATTCCACCAATCGCTCCTCTTCCCTCCCGCACCCACTCGCCTGTAACCACAAACTTCTGCTGAACACTCTAACACTACATTTTTAAATCTACCCCATACATTTTCGACCCCATTGCCTACACTCTCACTAGCCCATCTATCCTCCAATAGTTGTTTATATCTTACCCTAACTGCCTCCTCTTTTAGTTTATAAACCTTCACCTCTCTTTTACTTACTGATTCTATTTTCCTTGTATCCCATCTACCTTTTACTCCCACTGTAGCTATAACTAAAAAGTGATCTGATATATCTGTAGCCCCTCTATAAACATGTACATCCTGAAGTCTACTCAACAGTCTTTTATCTATCAATACATAGTCCAACAAACTACTGTCATTACGCCCTACATCATATCTTGTATACTTATTTATCCTCTTTTTCTTAAAATATGTATTACCTATAACTAAACCCCTTTCTATACAAAGTTCAATCAAAGGGCTCCCATTATCATTTACACCTGGCACCCCAAACTTACCTACTACACCCTCTCTGCATGTTTCTCCCACTTTAGCATTTAGGTCCCCTACCACAATTACTCTCTCATTTGGTTCAAAAGTTCCTATACATTCGCTTAACATCTCCCAAAATCTCTCTCTCTCCTCTACACTCCTCTCTTCTCCAGGTGCATACACGCTTATTATGACTCACTTTTCGCATCCGACCCTTATTTTAATCCACATAATCCTTGAATTTACACATTTATATTCCCTCTTTTCCTTCCATAACTGATCCTTCAACATTATTGCTACCCCTTCCTTAGCTCTAACTCTCTCAGATACTCCTGACTTAATCCCATTTATTTCTCCCCACTGAAACTCGCCTACCCCTTCAGCTTTGTTTCGCTTAGGGCCAGGACATCCAACTTCTTTTCATTCATAACATCGGCAATCATCTCTTTCTTATCATCCGCACTACATCCACGCACATTCAGACAACCCAATTTTATAAAGTTTTTCTTCTTCTCGTTTTTAGTAGATTTGTACAGGAGAAGGGGTTACTAGCCCATTGCTCCCGGCATCTTAGTCGCCTCATACGACACGCATGGCTTACGGAGGAAAGATTCTTTTCCACTTCCCCATGGACAATAGAGAAAATAAAAGGAACAAGAGCTATTAAGAAAAAGAAGAAAAACCTAGATGTGTGTATGTATATATATGCATGTGTATGCCAGTGTAGTGTGACCTAAAGTGTAAGTAGAAGTAGCTAGATATACCTGTTATCCAGCGTGTTTATGAGACAGAAAAAAGACACCAGCAATCCTACCATCATGTAAAACAGTTTCAGGTTTCTGTTTCACAGTCACCTGGCAGGACGGTAGTACCTCCCTGGGTGGTTGCTGTCTACCAACCTACTACCTTCACATCATCTGCAAACAGGGAGTGTGTGTGTGTGTGTGTGTGTGTGTGTTTTAACTTTAATTTGAGAAAGTGAAAAAGGTACTTAATAAATGGGAGGTAATCGTGTGTGATCAAAGAAAGGTAGCTCCAGTTATTTGGATCAAGAACACTTCTCCAGCATCAAGTCACCCCCTCCCCTTGAAGGGAGCGAGAGCCGCAAATGTTATTGAATGAACATGATTATCGATAACTGCTTTTATCTCAATATTTACTCACCACAAAGAAGCTAAACACAACTCCACATATATTAATGACTGCCAACAAGAATATTGACCGTTCATATAGAAGTGACCGTGAACAATATTGCCAGAAGCTGAGTACCTTTAATTTGATATATTGATTTTGAATACAAGGTGTCGTAGCAACGTGTTCCCTTAAAGTTAGCTCATCGCAGAATTATATAATTATTAAACGTAAGAATAAAATAAATGCAATTGATGAGCATGATGTTTATGAAGTAAATTAGGGAAGGCCAAAAAACTTATCATTGTAAATATATACTTCAGCCGTAGCTAGAAGGTAGTAGATTGGTAGCAGCACCCTTCCGGGGTGGTACTACTGTCATTTGTGAAGCAAAAGTCAGTTAATATTTTCCATTCTGACAGGATTGCTTACCTTTTCCTTCTATCGGGAAAACATGTAAGACAGAAAGTAAATCTTATAAACTTTGATTTGCTTTCAGTATACGTTTATCTTTCCTGTGTATTTTAATGGTTCTTATTTCTGTAATATTTCCATTCAATTTTAGGTCTGATCTGAGATCCGACGATTCGCAGCCATGTTTCTAACTGGACTGTCCGAAGTATTGGCACAGAGGCAGCCATGATGCTTTAAATAGACCAACTTGGCGTTGGGGGTCCCTCAAGGCAGCGAAGCAGCGGTTCATGAGGCAAAGGTGTATATCAATAACCTACCTGAGGACAAAGCACTAGTAAAACTAGACTTCAAGAATGCATTTCATCTCCTAAAAAGAAAAATGATATTAACAGCCGTGCAACATTTCCCCAATTTCACCTGGACCCAGCAAGTTATCAATGCTCCTGTTTGGGAACTATGAAATCACTCCTTCGGAGGGTGTTCAGCAAGGAAAACCTCTCACCCCCATTGATCTTCTGTATAGTGGTTACGGAAGTCACTGTCAGCTTGACCAGTTCCTGGATGATGGCACACTGGCAAACATGAAGGAGTCCCTTTTAGCAGAGCTTGCTCAGGTGACGACACGGGGACAGGTCATGGGACTGTACCTTAATCAGTCCAAATGCGAAATAATCTCAGCCAATAAGCAAGTGAACGATGCAGTGAGATCCACACTACCAGGCGAGTCAATCATTGCCGCTATAAATTGCATCCTGTTTGGAGCACCTCTTGAAACTGATGCCACTGACATAATTTCCGTGAATAACCTTGACGATATGAGGAGGACATAACGTATGGACAGTCTAGACGCCCACGAGGCTTTGTGCCTTCTCCCAAAGTACTGAGTCAACCCAGGCTAACATATTTCCTAAGATATGCACCATCAAATAACAACCCTATACTACATGAGTGCCACATTCTCCTGAGGTTGATACTCACAAAAGTACTTAGCCTCACTCCAGAACGCAGACACTGGGACCAAACTACATTTCCATGCAGACTAGGAGGCATTATTGTTCGAAAGACATCATAGACTGCACTTCCTGCTTCCCTATGTGGTATCCAGTGAACTTGTAGCAGCCGTTCTCCCCGAACACCTTAATAACAGTGTTGGGGTTCGCGAACAAGAGTTCACTGATGCTCTGGGATAATCTAACGGGCTTTGCAACCAAACCTGCTCCCCTCATCAACTACAATCAGTCATGCTGTGATGGCCCAGTTGTGGAGAATATAACCTCAGTGCTTCAGTGTGCCGAAGAAGGACAGAGCTCGTTTCCTAGCAGTGATAACTCCTCATGCGGGGGATTTCCTGTTGACTATTCTTAATTTCTCCCTTGGCACAAACCTCAACCCACAGACCATCCGCATTGGTGTTTTTTTTCACCGCCCCTGTCCTTGTCGAACACTGTTGTATCTGCGGCATTACATTGGCAGACGGATTCACGTACCATGATTTTGTTTGCGATAAATCCGAGGAAACATTTCTAAGCATAAAGCAGTTATCATCAAGTGGAGCCCTGCAACAGCCGGATGCCCAGGAATGAGGGAGCCACCTCAATTATGCAGACGTGATGACAACCATAAGCCTTCACAGACGGCAGGGAGGTAGTGTGGGACTACATATGTACATTCACATTGGTCAATAACTATATTAAATACAGCAGGGATGAAGGATGGGTAGCTGCCAGGTTCAGGGAGTTCCAAAAGTCTAGAAAAAATGGTAAACTTGCCCATCAAAATATTTTTTCCCATAGGTTCAGAGACCTTCGACTCATGGGAAAAGAGTGCATCCAAGTTCCTAAATTGAGGAGCTAGGCAAAAGATTCATCAGGGCAAATAAGTATTCTAGGCAACTAGTTTTCTGTTCCGGCGGCTCAGTGCTGCATTTCAGAGGCGTAATGCCTGTTGTATCCCGAGTACATGCCCCAGCGCTGAGGAGTAGGATGAGATCTTTGCAGGAAAATTTTTGACATACACTTGTATGTACTTGTAATGTATCCCTTAAACCTCATGCATTGTAAACTCCATCTTCATACCGTCAATGTATCCTTTAGTTTTTGCGTGATATATTACATAAAATATACGCAGTTACAAAAGGATATGGTGATAGGAGAAGTGGAATGTTCAAACGGCTTCAGGAGAAATCCAGATATTTTTTCCCTCACAGCCATTTTATATATACCCCGAGGCTTTGTGTCCTACAATTTACGCTACTGTGCACTCCAGAAGTAAGGGGAGGGTCTAGAAACCCTTATTTATATATATATATATATATATATATATATATATATATATATATATATATATATATATAGTATATATATATATATATATATATATATATATATATATAACTCTTATTCAGTAGTAAACATCTCTCTTACGACATAAAATATCACATACTTTTTTATCGTAAGGTCTTCAAGTTGTATCGTGCACCTGCCTTTGTATTAAGAGCGAGGCTCTGTGAAGTGACGCTCATTAACAACGAACTCTTGTACAAAAAACTGCTGCTTTGAACTGAGGATATTGCAAGAAGCTTCCTCAATGTTTCCAGGTTCTGGTGATACTTTTTTTCTTGGAAGGAACGTCGTCTGCACGACGTGTGAAGGTGGTTCACTCTCCTAGCTTTTGTTACATTCTTCTCATACCTAATAATGAACTGAAACAAACGAATTAAGCAGTGACGGTTCACGTCCCTTCCTGGCGTTAGCCCATCTTCGCATCGTACATAACGAGAGTATTGTTCCTAACGAATTACGAAATAATTCACTTCCCTGGCTGACGTCATCTTCTCTCACAGTACATAACGTACTGTTTCCAACAAATTCAGTAATGACAGTGTATATCCCGATGCCATATGTCACCCTTCATTTTATTAAGTTTGTTTATTGGTTAATAAATATACGTAAAATATCTTGTGTGAAATTAACCTTACCTAACCTAACGCAAACACTTCAGCATCCGAATGCTTTATCGTGAGGATGGGTTGCAAGCACGTACCGAAAATTTGATGGACTTGAAATATGAAGTTCTTTCAGTTTCTGTCCAGGTTTACCAAGAGTGCTAGTTTATCTTACATCTGCTTGTGCTGTAGTTAACATATTAATACACACACGAGCTAGACGAGAAGTATGGGCAAGTCACCCTCCACAAGCTGCCTCTGTTTACTAGTGGTAAATAGGTATCTCGGTATTAGGCTCTTTCCCGGCACGGGATGAAAAGTTGGGCATGCTTCCTTACACCTGCCATTGTTCACCTTGCAAGTAGGTACCTTAGATAGGGCCTAGCTGTGAAATGAGCTGAGGTAGGATAACAGCTCTTAACCGTAAAATTGATCCGCGTAAAAAAAAAAAAATGTACCTTGGGTGTAGGTTGAATGCTATTGGTCACATCCTGGAAAAATAAGTCAATAAAATGTAAATGCAAAATAAATTATGATAATAGTGAAGACGGAAGGTCACGAGCACAAACTTGTTTCTGTAACTTCAAGTAAATATCTAACATTTACACACACACACGTTTGTGTGTGTGTGTATTTTTCATTATATATCTATATTATATATATATATATATATATATATATATATATATATATATATATATATATATATATATATATATATATATATATATATATAATTTCTAATGTATGTCAAGTATTTCCGTAACGATTTAGAGATCTATGATTTCCAGTTTCAACCACTGTGATTTCACAATGGGTAATTTTTCTTTGTGGAGATGATACTCGCTTACGTCAATACTAAGAAATAATGACCCTGTGTTAATTTGAAGAGGCCATCTCGTAACTTGTCTTCCCAGGGTGGCAATTATTACTCTCACAGGGGCATTTCCCACCACCAGACCGCAGTGACCCACCAGTGGAAAGAAGGCTGGTCAGTATTGTTATTATTTATTTGTTTATTTATTATTTTTATAATTATTTTATTATTTTCATGAGGAAGAGCTAAACCCGAATGGGGGTTTGAACAGGTTTGTACCAAGGATGGGGAAGGCAGCTACATTTCCTTCGATCAAGAACTCTTCAGTATCAACGTACCCTTCCTTCCTGAAGGGAGGCCACCAGCCTCCAAGGAGTGCTTTCTCATCTGTTCTCTGCTGTTGCAGCCAGCTTTTTCTGTTGCTGTCTGTTAATGGCTGTCGTCGTTGATGGCTAGTGACGTGGTTTCTAATGATGATATTCCCGTCTCTTCCTAATAATATTTCCTGTCTTGGGTCTCGGAGGTGGTAATTACAATGCTTACACTTTGAAGAATGATCATTGTTAATTTGATGTCTGCGCACTTCCGCCAAGACAATTATTGTGAGAATGATGGAGAATGTGTTTTCTTCTCTGGGTGACCCTAACTTGGTGAGAGACGGCTGATATGGTAAAAAAATAATTTAGTATATATTTTTCCTTTGATTTTTTTTTTGCGTTAAATAGCTTTTCACTCAGGTTACTGCTTCTTCTATACCTCATTGTAATTCTTGAACCCCCTTATGTTATTAATTGACCCTCTTCTTACTCTGTACTCTCTACCAGATTGTGTCCCTTTGTAATTGTTGTAACCATCTTGATTAGCTGTCATATCATCCCCAGCACCTTCTTGTCCATTTTCTCACGTCGATTATCTCTCTACGGCAGGTTAAATTACCTGGAGTGTACCTGAAGTTAATTACAGGGACTCCCCTACATCCTCTCGTCCCAAAACGATCTTTGAAGTGACCCTTGATTTGGGTCTTGTTCATATACATATATATCAGGAGAATCAATGAGGCAGATACGCAGGTATGAACCAGAGTTTGTTTGATAAGGTTATGCCCAAATGAACACGCGCTTTTTTACGTAAATTGTTTTTTTCAGAAAGTAGTTGAAGGTAAATTATCATGCGATGATCCTGGGTTAATCATGATTCAAGGCCGGCAAGGAGGATTTAATCTGGCCCCAAAAAATACTACATACGCGGTCGCCGAGCTTAAAGCGGGTCTCTCATCAGCTTCATCTGAAAATCATGAAAAACCTGTTTACCATGTCCACTGCGAAAATTTACCTCGTCTCACTGGAACTCCCTTTTTCTAAACACGAAACAATAATAAAAATCGACGCACCATCTGTCCACAGACAAAAAAAAAAAAGACGAACTTAAACACCTATTACTGTGAATATGTGATATTACCAGGGATAAAATCGGCTTTGACGAAGCATTTCCTCTGGGATCACGCTTATAATCATACAACATTACACACCACAAATGAGGGATGTGCTCTATACAGAAGATATTACATCTTCTTGCCCACGCTGCCACAATACCTCTGCTACGGTAATAGTTAGGACAGTGATCCAGCCTTAACAACCTTCCTGAGAATGCAATGTAGTCCCAACTCCGTATATCATGGCATCCTTTTATTAAGCATAATTTTCAAGCATAATACTCCTGCTAGTTTGGAAGGGGCTGGTCTTTATCATTATGGGATTGTAAAATACCTCATCCCCCTGTCAAAAGTTGTCTGTTCAATTCCAGTGCCTGTTCTGATTTACTGGTTAATTACGGGAAGATCACAAGTCTAGAGGGTTCGCGCTGCCCAGATAAGGCCAACCCAAACTGGCTTTACGGTGGAGTGGTGGTGGACGGGTTGTCGAAGGCCATCCCTTGCTCGACTCACAACACGATAGACGGGTTGTCGGGATCCATACCTTGCTCGACTCAGCACGATAAACGGGGTGCCGGAGAGGCTCATCTTTACTTGACTCAAATTGTGAACGGGGTTTGGAAGGCTATCCCTCCCTCGACTCAAAACAGGATGGACAGGTCGGGATTCATCTCTCGCTCGACTCATAACACTGTCGACAAGTTCTTCAGCGTTTAGTGTCTTTAAAATTCAGATGAGTGGTTGTTGACGTTGAGTTTACCTGCAGGTAATAGTTTGGGCCTTTTTTATATCTGAAGGACTACCTCTGCAAGTTTCTTGCTAAAAGATTTTTTTAGCACGATTGAAAGTCTGTTAATAAATTCGCTAATCCGCTGGTATGACGTTTCATTGAATCGACCGCCACACACACACACACACACACACACACACACAGTGGCCTGATGGCTAAAGCTCTCGCCTGATGCACGGAGGGCCCGGGTTCAATTCCCGGCGGGGCGGAAACATTTCGAAGTGTTTCCTAACACACACACACACATACATACAACAGGCCTAGTGTCAAATCGACATGTGCCTAGGACAAAATGGTAACTAAATAACACATACACACACACACACACACACACACACACACACACACACGGGATAATAAAACAATCGACCTTGTGATGGGTTCCAGCCCTCGCCTCTTACATTTCGCAGGTGTTAACCTCACACTTCCATGTATATTGATGACATTTTCTGTCACAAAGAAATTCTTTCATAACAGAACTAAGAAGTGTTCAGTCTCCATACCGTGTTAAACGAAGACGCCGGTTCAGTCGTGTTTCCAGTGAACAGATCATTCTTGGAAGCTTGACTGTAGTTGCAAAATATCAGGAGTGATCCTGGTGAGGGCTCATAGTGCAAAGACTGGGCGCCACACTCACTTTCCTAGAATTAAACCTGCTGATTTATTACTCTCCAAGTGCTGTGCAGTTCCTAACGGTTTAGCATTCCCCCATAAATAATGAAAACATAATGTCAAAATCCAGCGGTGTAGCGGACTTCAAAAATCAAGGATAGGATATTCTGGTGAGGGAGCACATCTCTGATGCCTTGCCTAGGGGTTAGAGCCTAAGTATGGTAGAGAATTTTCCAGTTTGAGGAGTTTAGCTGATATAATAACATACCTCTCATATTTATGGTTGTGGGGGGATTAAACGAATGGCAATAATTCTGGGCAGCGCGGGCTTTATGTTGTCGTTGGGCTGTAGTGTTATCATGAGGATCACGTCAGACTGTGCTCGGGTTTACGCTTTACAAATTAAGTTAATTTTCCAACGCCTATACCGAGAAGGATAGGTAAAAAAAAATCCCGCTCGTCTTCAGCGAGACTTAAATTTTCGCCAGTTTAGTAAAGTTGACAAACAGTTAGTTTGTGTGTGTGTGTGTGTGTGTGTGTGTTTGTTTGTGAATATCTAGGTGCGTGTGTGCCTTAGTTAACACTTGTCAAAGGCACATGTCGATATACACTCGGTCTGTTGAGTTTGTGTGGTGTGTGCAGGTGCACACACATGTAGGTGCACGCGTGTGCAGGTGCACGCGTGTGCAGGTGCACGCGTGTGGTGTTGTGCACGTGAATATAGAGAAGAGACAGAGAAGGAAAGACAGGAAGAAGATTGACAGTCCTGGTAAAAAAAAAATAAAGTTACAGAAATGTAAATTTAAAACACTTTTGGGATCACAGTGATAAAAATAAAAAACATATAAAGATGAGTGGAGAAATGTGTTTAATAAGGTAAATGATAGAGTGCAAAATATGCTGAGGGACTTACTGCTGAAATTGACCATTAAAAGCGCAAATATAAATTTTAACTATATAGAAATAAATTGAGCGACTTATGAGGTTGGAACTGTGTATAAATGGACAATAGAACTGTTTAGTGTAAGAGATTTACTCTATGCATCGGAATATAAGTGACGCGACAAGACTGAAAAAAGTCAACACACCATCAGTATTATCGTGGTATTAAAATGGTCATGTTTTATTGGAAAAAAACATATGCTGTTAAATATGAGTCAGGAGATGAAAAAGAAACAAACAGGAATGGCTTCTTTGTAAGGAAGGAAAATATAATGTTTAAAAACTGTGTTGTAGAGGAACTAAAGGGATTAAATTATTGCAAGGGATCAACATGAATAATTCGACGGAAGAGTTCTGTAGTATATGTGGAAATGAATTCAAACAATTTGTTAAAAAATTATGTAAGACTAAAAAAAAATGTTTTACGCACTACGCACACGCACGCATACACACACACACACACACACACACACACACACACACACACACACACACACACACACACACACACGGAATAGCTTAGGAAGCGATGTAGTGGAGGCAGGCTCCATATATAGCTTTAAGCAGAGGTATGATAAAGCTCATGGCGCAGGGAGAGTGACCCAGTAGCGGTCAGTGAAGAGGCGGGGCCAGGAGCTGTGACTCGACCCCTGCAACCACAACTAGGTGAGTACACACACACAAATACACACACACACACACACACACACACACACACACACACACACCACACACACACCACACCACACACACACCACACACACACACACCACACACACCACACACACCACACACACACACACACCACATACACCACACACACACACACACCACACACACCACACACACACACACACCACATACACCACACACACACACCACACACATGCACACACACACCACACACACACACACACACCACACACCACACACACACCACACACACCACACACACACCACACACACCACACACACACACCACACACACACACCCCACACACACACACCACACACACCACACACACACACACACACACACACACACACACACACACCACACACACCACACACACACACACACACATGCACACACACATGCACACACACACACACACCACACACACACCACACACACACACACACACACACCACACACACACACACACACACCACACACACACACACACACACACACACACACACCACACACATGCACACACACACACACACACCACACACACACACCACACACACACATCACACACACACCACACACATGCACACACACACACACACACACACACACCACACACACAAACACACACACCACACACACACATGCACACACCAGTTTCTCACAACAGGCCAAGTGTCTATCGACAAGTGCCTTTGACAGCTAGTAACTAACACACAGCACGCTCCTGAGCGGACGCACGCAGCTCGCGCATGCATGTATATATTTTGTACATTCATGCATGCATATATACGAACGATGGATACGGCAAGCTCTCCATCTCATAATACCATTCCTTTTCGACGCACCATCATTTCCAACGCTACTGAGAATATCCCAGCAAAATTACGGTCTGCTGGGCTACTGTTTTTTTTTTTTTTTTTTTTTGGCCGTTTTTATAGTGGGTTTCTTAGTTGTTATTGTGGATTTGTGTGTTGTGGTTTTGTCATTATTGTTGGTGTGTCGGTATTGTGAGCTTCTGAGTGAGCTTGTGTGATACGGTTTGTGCATTTTTTTTTTTTTTTTTTTTTGTGTTGTGAGTTAGCGTGGTGTGGAAGTGTGGGACCTTGATAAATGGTTCAGAGAACCGACAAGTTGATAAATTAGACACATGTGCAACACTTGAGTGTCTTTATTGAGGAAACGTTTCGCCACACAGTGGCTTCATCAGTCCATACAAAGGAGAATGGTGAAGAACAGGAGGAGTTTGATGTAATCAGTCCCTCAATCTTGAAAAGAATGCAGCATATGTTGTTGTTGTATGTTCGCCGGTACATCCGGCCCGGGTCTTCTCCAAATGGTGACCCGGCATATGCGCGAAAAAATGGCTTATATACTGTAGACAGGTGAGGTGAGGCAGTCGTAGGTGGTATCACATCTGACAAATACAAATGTGGAAGTATGTCAAGCCTAAACGTTAGGCAAGTGAAGAATTCCCTGTATTAAGATCCCAAGATGTTGCTGTGTCTGACAGGAATGTAGATAAATGGTTCAGAGAACCGACAAGTTGATAAAGTAGACACAATGAAATTTATTTTTTTCGTTAGGTTCGGAATGATGTTTGCGTACACAAATTTTCGCTTGCATTATTCGGCAAGATGAGCATTGCTATTTTAGCCTAAATAACAAGTTTTACCTATTCGGCACGATATATATATATATATATATATATATATATATATATATATATATATATATATATATATATATATATCGTGCCGATTAGGTAAAACTGGTCAATTAGCAAGAACTCATCTAAAATTAAATCCTTTCTAAAATTTTGTCTTATACGTTTAAAGATATATTTTTTTCATTTATGTTAATGTAAGAATTTATAATTTTGTACCAAGAGAAACTTTGAAAACCTACCTAACCTTATTACAACAAGCGCAATTTAATTTAGCCTAACCCAACTAAATATATTTTAGATACGTTAACATTAATTTAATAATAAACAAACACAATGAAATATATTTTTTTCATTATGTTCAGAATGATTTTGGCGAAATTATTGCATACACAAATTTTCACTTGTCTTATATGGCAAGGTGAGCGTTGCTATTTAAGCCAAAATCGCAAGTTTTACCTAATCGGCACGACATATATATATAAAAGAGAGTGTAAAAATTATAGGGGAATAAGTTTACTGAGTATACCAGGTAAAGTGTATGGCAGGGTTATTATTGAAAGAATTAGAGGTAAGACAGAGAGTAGGATTGCAGATGAGCAAGGAGGCTTTAGAGTGGGTAGGGGATGTGTAGATCAAGTGTTTACAGTGAAGCATATATGTGAACAGTATTTAGATAAAGGTAGAGAAGTTTTTATTGCATTTATGGATTTAGAAAAGGCATATGATAGAGTGGATAGGGGAGCAATGTGGCAAATGTTGCAAGTGTATGGAATAGGTAGTAAGTTACTGAAGGCTGTAAAGAGTTTTTATGAGGATAGTGAGGCTCAGGTTAGGGTGTGTAGGAGAGAGGGAGATTACTTCCCGGTAAAAGTAGGTCTTAGACAGGGTTGTGTAATGTCACCATGGTTGTTTAATATATTTATAGATGGGGTTGTAAAAGAAGTAAATGCTAGGGTGTTGGGGAGAGGGTGGGATTAAATTATGGAGAATTAAATGCAAATGGGAGTTGACACAGTTACTTTTTGCTGATGATACTGTGTTTATGGGAGATTCTAAAGAAAAGTTGCAAAGGTTAGTGGACGAGTTTGGGAGAGTGTGTAAAGGTAGAAAGTTAAAAGTGAACATAGATAAGAGTAAGGTGATGAGGGTATCAAACGATTTAAATAAAGAAAAATTGGATATCACATTGGAGAGAGGGATTATGGAAGAAGTAAATGTTTTCAGATATTTGGGAGTTGATGTGTCAGCAGATGGGTTTATGAAGGATGAGGTTAACCATAGAATTGATGAAGGAAAAAGGTGAGTGGTGCATTGAGGTATCTGTGGAGACAAAAACGTTATCCATGGAGGCAAAGAAGGGAATGTACGAAAGTATTGTGGTACCAACACTCTTATATGGGTGTGAAGCATGGGTTGCAAATGCTGCAGCGAGGAGGAGGCTGGAGGCAGTGGAGATGTCCTGTCTAAGGGCAATGTGTGGTGTAAATATTATGCAGAAAATTCGGAATGTGGAAATTAGGAGAAGGTGTGGAGTTACTAAAAGTATTTGTCAGAGGGCTGAAGAGGGGTTGTTGAGGTGGTTTGGTCATTTAGAGAGAATGGATCAAAGTAGAATGACTTGGAGAGCGTATAAATCTGTAGGGAAGGAAGGCGGGGTAGGGGTCGTCCTAGAAAAGGTTGGAGGGAAGGGGTAAAGGAGGTTTTGTGGGCGAGGGGCTTGGACTTCCAGCAAGCATGTGTGAGCGTGTTAGATAGGAGTGAATGGAGACGAATGGTTTTTGGGACATGACGATCTGTTGGAGTGTGAGCAGGGTAACATTGTGTGAAGGGATTCAGGGAAACCAGTTAATTGATTTAGTTGGACTTGAGTCCTGGAAATGGGAAGTACAATGCCTGCACTTTAAAGGAGGGGTCTGAGATAGTGACAGCTGGGAGGGACTTTTCTCAGCTGTAGTATCTGAGCTCCTCTGCAAAGACAGTGATTATGTATGAGTGTGGTGAAAGTGTTGAATGATGATGAAAGTTTTTTCTTTTTGGGGATTTTCTTTCTTTTTGGGTCACCCTGCCTCGGTGGGAGACGGCCGACTTGTTGAAAAAAAAAAAAAAAAAAAAATATATATATATATATATATATATATATATCGTGCCGAATTAATATAATATATAATATAATATAATGTCCCACACGACAGTCGCGAACAGGTGATCAGACTAAGCCAGTAGGGGATGAAAAGCACTAGTTCTTTGTAATCGTACAATGTTCGTACTTAATCTTAATACTGTATGTGAAACTCCAACAAAGAAAATCCAAGTTTAAACGTCATGTTGGCAAGAATTTTTTTTTTTTTTTTTTTTGCATACTCAGTCGCCGATTGCAGTATTCTTTCGTTAATTTTTTCTATATTCATGTTTATAAAGACACTATATAACAGAACAGCGTTTCTCTCGGGTTTGAGCTTTATCAAGGAATAAAGCTTAAATATAAAGTAAAACATTGTCCCACTAATACGATGTTCTGTACATAGTTTCTTTAAACCCCTTCTACCCTCTATCTTTATTCAGTACGAATTTCTGTCCGTCTTGTGATGGGTCTCAGCCTTAAGTATTAACCAGGATTACTGATACTCCACTTGAAGAAAAAACACACGTTGGCATTAACTACAAAATTCGAAAAGATCTGATTTTAAGGGTGAATTTCGTGTACGTGGCTGGAGGAGCAACATATAATCTGGCCAATAAAATGATAGCGTCACCAGGCCAGCATGACAGCAAAATGGTCCGCATTAATGTTTATGACTTCTGATTATTAGATAACAGGGAAGGCCCGCTGCGGGCCTGAGACCGACGCTGCTCTGCTGTTTAGACTGTTGACAGCCATTGGTGTAGACATAAGCAGTCAGCAACACCCCCCGCTGGTAGCTGTTTGTGTAGTGAACGGTCAGCAACACCCCCAGTTGACAAATACTGGTGTGGTAAAGAGCGCAATCCCGTTGACAGCTACTGGTGTAGTGAACAGTCTCCAGTACCTCTGTTGACAGCTGTTCGTGTGGAGGTAAACAGTCATCATCATCATCACCGCTGATAGCTGTTGGTGTGGTGAACAATCACTATTACCCCAGTTAGCAGCTGTTGATGTAGAGTTAATCATTCACCATCACCCCCATTGGCAAGCTGTTTGGTTCTGTTTATTGGAAGAAGTTGAAGGAGTAAGGTGGTGGTTTTTATGCATATTTTACGAGCGTTGATAGGGGCAAAATGGCCCTGTTACCCACCATCTGGGAGCCTAAGTACAGGCTTGAGGCGAGCCGCGTGAGTTTGGTGTTGTCATCAGAGGTACAGAGCTGTCTAATGTGTCAGCCGCTTGAACACCCCCTTATCCCCTTTACCATTAGTTTCTTATCCCCCCTCTTTCCCTTAACCATCCTTTACCCCTTCAAACCCCCACCCTCTTCCGTCCCTATCCTCATTTCCCCTTAAATTCCTTCCCCTTTTCCCTTTCTTCTTCCAATAAAACCCTATCTTCGTTTCCAACGTCAACTCTTTCCCCCTTTCAACTCCAGCCATCTTCCTCTTCAACACCAACCCCTATCCTTTCGTAATCCTTCCCCTTCTAACCCCACCACCTTCCTTTCTCTAATCAAATCACCTTCCTCTAACCCCACCTTCGTCCTTCTTCCGGCCCCTTCTTCTTCCTCCCAACCCAAATTTTCCCAATCCCATCTCTTTCTTCCCAAACCCACATCTTTCCTCCCAACCCCACCTCCGTCGTCTTTACACCCTCATCTTCTTCCTCTTCCCAACCCCAGCTCCTTCCTCCTACCAACTCCACCTTCTTGCTTTCCCAACCTCACCTTTCTCCTCCCAACCCTACCTCCTGCTAACCCCACCTCCTCTCTCCTGCCAACCCCACCTCCTCTCTCCTGCCAACCCCACCTCCTTCCTCCTGTCAACCTCGCCACCTCCCCCTGAAGTTGTATTTCACCTCGTGACGTCTTTACGGACACAACACCCAGCTTTACCAACTAGCTAAAAAAGTTCTTGGTGCACTGATAGCTAAATTATGTCATCCAGAACGTCTCGGTAAATCTCGCGTAATATTCTCTCGAATTGAGACTTGGTTGGCTTTATTCTCTTAGCTGACAGCTTGATGGTAAGCTCACTACTGATGTCACATTAGTGGCACTCACTCAAGATTGGGGAAATATCAAAGAGAAAAAGACTTACTTAGCGGTTGTGGCCAAGCTGCTCTGAGCGGGGGTCTGGCTCACCTAGCCAAGTTGAAATCTACCTGTATGTAACTTGGGAAGAAAGTGACACAGTGAACATAGACACGTAGGCAAAGCCAGCTTGGTTTAGTTTTGGTAGGTAAAAGAACACGTGTGCAACTAATGTGACAAAGCTCCTGGAGAGCGAAACGTTGCCACAATAAAATGTCACATTAGTTGCACATGTGTGCTGTTTACCTAACATATTGTTGATAATTCTTGTTTGGTTTTATCAGGCATTTGACGAAGCTCCAGAGGGAGTGAAACGTCGTTAAATTTTCCTCGATAGATAATACTGCACTCTTTGAGTCTGGCTCTCTGTTGGTACTTGCCTCTGTAAGTACACTATATATATATATATATATATATATATATATATATATATATATATATATATATATATATATATATATATATATATATATATATATATATATATATACTATATATATATATATATATATATAATATATATATATATATATATATATATATATATATATATATATATATATATATATATATATATATATATATATATATATATATATGTTGTGTGTGTGTGTGTGTGTGTGTGTGCGTGCGTGCGTGCGTGTGTGTGTGAGAGTTGCAAAACAGGCTTTTGTTGGGGCAACGTTTCGCTTTGTGTAGAGCTTGATCAAGTCATGGCCTGATACAACTCTACTCAGGGCTTTAATTAATATCATAACTCTATGTCTCTTGAAGATTGTACATCTTGTCGGTATCACCATGCTCTATAAAATAGGGAACTCTAAGAGGAAACAGAGAGAAAAGTCACAGTATCAGTTTGAGACTGGTCTGTGACCCGGTGTGACACTGGGTTGTAGGAGGCGATGAGACTCCCGGTATCAATCACTGACTGGTAGGTAGACCGTATATCTGGAGGGTGTTCCGGGGGTCATCGCCCCCCAGCCCGGTTCATGACCAGGCCGTGGTTGCAATAATTAACTAAAACAAAAAACAAATTGAAAATAAAAACTAGACCATACATCGTATTTAGATAAAAACAGAAGGTCAAATAGTTAACCCCACATACTTATAAATAGGTTTAATAGATATACCTACTCAAACGCACACAGTTCAGATAGGTAATTCCTCTCACATACACCCATACAGGTCATTTAGATAGCACCCCACACATGGAGTCAAATATATAAACTTTACCCCCCCACACACACACCTGGACAAGCATCTATGGACAAGAACCTAAGGCAGCTGGTACCTAACGTACATGGGATTAAATAAGTACTGTGCGCGCACACACACACACACACACACACACACACACACACACACACACACACACACACACACACACACACAATGAGTCAGTACTGGCACTGCTCAACCTCATTGACCCGTGTGGTTTAGCGCTTCTATTTGATTATAATAATAATCAAAATCAACCTCATTAACAACATACCATAAGAGGACAAATACAATTTTTCACCGTTCGCGGATGATCTGAAACTTATGAGAATAAATCTGAAGAGGACAGTTAAATACCATAAAACAACTTGGACAGAATACAAAAAAGATGGTCAGACAGATGGCTACTGGAATTCAGCTTCAACAACTGTAAAGCTATGGAAATTGGAGGAGAAAGGAAACAGGGAATGAAATATTGACTGGGGGATAAAAAATGCAAATTTTGAATAAGGACAAGGACCTTGGGGTAAGTATAGTACCGAATATATCGCTAGAGGCACGTCAGTTGAATAGCATCAGCAACATATACGTCCCTAGCAAAAAAAAAAAAAAAAAAAGTAGCATTCAGGGACCGCAACAGAGAATCATTCAGGACTCTGTAAACAATTTAAGTCAAAACTTCCTAGATTATGTTTCACCAACCAGTAACGTACACCTGATCAAGCTTTTAGAGAAACTTGAGATACTCCAGAGACCGCAGCATAACTGGCCTAGAAGCTGGAAAGACTAATATGAGAGGAGAGACTAAAAGAAGCGATCTTGATCTTAGTGGATAGGCGGCTCAAGTGTGACATGATAACCATGTACAAGATAATCCGAGGACAGGGACGGAATGTTGAAAACGAGGATTCAAGTTAAATGCAAATGACCCAAGAAAGCGTTAAGAAATACGTCTTTAGTCTTTGACTTGTTAGGAAGCGAAATGACCTAGACTGGGATCTGGTGTAAATTGAGTCCATACACAGTTTCAGTGATTGGCACGACAGGATTCACACGGCAGAAACTAACCAAAATAGATGTATTGAGTTAAAGGAGGCCAGGAGCTGAAACTCGGCTCCCGTAAAGACTTCTAAGTGAGTGCAATTGAACATATCCACCTTCAAAGTAATATTATCTTAAAACACCAAACTCAAATTGACTTTGTTGCTTATTTTTTTTTTTTAATTCCTACCTGTCACATACTATCATTTTCGCTGTTATATCCTGTGTCAAACCTCCTTTACCATCCTCCACCCAGTCCTTATCAGTCTTATAGTTAAGGATCCCATTAGATTCGCTATCTTCCTTCGCCCTATCCATCCTAAGCTCATATGAATATATACACATGTGCAGACTTTCAGTTACAGCTTCAGTTAACGCAATGCGATAAATATGTAACTCACATAAAGATTTAATTCTTAGATCAATTAAATATATTTAGCTTTTTATAGCTAAATTTAGGCTGGTTTGCAATGTTTGAATTAAAAAAAAAATTAAATATCAAAAGTTCAAAAAATTTAATTGTTTTCTTTGGGGGAGTGCGAATCTTCAGATGATCCCTACAACACTTCAGGACGAGTTTTACTCATGTCTCGTACAAGGGCACAATACAGTCGTTGATGAGGCGGAAGAGGAACAATACGACGACGACGACTTTTTTCAGATTAATTAGAACGGAGGTTTAATACGTGTCATCAAACCCCTCGGAGGGTTAATAAACCCATGAAAGTAGTATGGCTTATATCCGTTGGGATTCTTACCTCTTCTTCCCTAGGATGAGACCTACAGCAGTAGACTAACTCCTAGAAATTAGTTTACCCCTAGATGAACAAGGGCTGCATGTGTGAGATTTGCCCATACGTCTCGCCTCGTTCAGAATTCGAACCTGGGTATTTTCCTGAGCCCAACGCTCTACCCCTGAACTACAAGAAATTCCCGGTTCGTTCAGCAGCTGTGTACTATGGGTCAAAACAGCAGTGGAGCCGCTTCCTGCAGCCCCGGCGCCACGGCGGCTGACTAAATTACGACTGAGATCGGTGCAGCCCACATCCTGAGAACATTTCAACGCTGGGATATTCAGACGCAATGGACTTGCTGCCCGAAGGGGTCCCCCCACACAATGTAACAGCGTTTTCTATATCCTTCCGCCACGGCGGTCGGTCAGATCAAGAGTCTCTTCGTATTTATTGCTGTTTTACTGCGTTAAATTGGTGCTGAATTTGTCGTACCTTGAAATTATACGGAATTAGGAAGATGTAAAGGCGCTAAGTATTGCTGCTGACTCCTGTTACGTGGCAGGAAATTAGTAGGAAACTCATGAGTTGTTCTTCATTTTATTACTTCGTTACTTACATATTTTACGAGTTTGAATAATTTTTTACCATCATATCTTAAGGTTAAATTCAAATGGCGCATTGTCGACAATAGTGAAGAAAAGAGACACAAGGCACAAGAAGGTTTCACATGGACAACGTTTCGCTCTGTGTAGAGTTTGATAAAGTTATTCACAGAGCGAAACGTTGTCTCAATAAATTTAAGCTTGTTCTACCAGGGGTCTCTCCTTCACAACTCACCAGTTAACAATTCTTCAAGGTGATCGACTCAGGGATGATATCAAACCTTCGATTCTCTATAGTTTCACTACAAGACGTTTTTTATAATTTTCTTTGGTTAAGCAGTTAATTTTTTTTTAGAAAGTTCTTAGACTTATTTAGAATAGTAAGAAAAATATTGTTGTTAAAGGTCTGGTTGATGATTTGCTAACATATGGAATTACGACTGATCCTCATTACTTCAGTAACTTCTCTGCTGGATAAACCCTTCCAGGAAGATGACTTAATATTAAAGGACTCTTGGTTCAAGGAACTGGAGCTACCCTTTATTTCCTCGGATGAAATCTGAATACCTCTTCTTCCCTATGCGTTGTATAAGTTCTGCGGGTTTAGATTCCCTGTGTTTATAATCTGGATAAAAACAATTAATTCCACTGTGATTGAGTTAAAATTGAGGGAATAGCGATGAGGCCATTAAAAAGGGCATAATTGGTAGTAAGATGTTTCATGATACCCTAAACCCGTGTGGGTGGAGTGGTGGAGGCTCTGTCCTGCGTTGTTGGTGATCATCTCACGAGACTCGCCAAGTACGTATCTCAAACTCCTCTTCCATTCGCAACACATGTTTCTTCAGGTCCCTCTGGCATGGATCGCCAAGAAGGGAGGTACTTCGTTGTTATCTTTACTGAGTCTTCGGCAAACACAAATTAAGAATAAATTGACTGCCACACGGGAAATAAATGTAAAACAAAACATTACTGGTTTATAATCTCGGATATTTGCAAGAGCTCAGTTCAAGCGTAAAGATTATGAAGCAAATAACTGTTAAAATAATG
The DNA here is from genome assembly GCA_009830355.1 of Cherax destructor. Taxonomy (NCBI): domain Eukaryota; kingdom Metazoa; phylum Arthropoda; class Malacostraca; order Decapoda; family Parastacidae; genus Cherax; species Cherax destructor. Next base: position 151,266 of record WNWK01000049.1, read on the forward strand.
TAAAAGGAAAAAGAAAAGCTAATAATATTAGATATTAATCGAACAAACTATAGATTTTGACAATAAGATATAAACCGCCGCACTTTTTTAGTTGAGTATCATTCTGGGAAACAATTATTTTTGTGTGTGTCTTGTAGAGTTGAGACACTTAGCGTCTAACCACACATCAGTCTACTTCAAACACCACTTATGTTTGTGGCTCACCTCAAGATTCCTTAATCATCTTTCCAGGGAAAAACACTTAACTAAATTCAAGTAAATTATTGATAACCCATTTTTAAATTTTGCTCAAAAACTAATCCAGTAACTAACCTAACCTTACTAAAATTTGCATAATATGAAACTGCTTAATTTGTCAATACTATATAAAATTTACATTACTATAACTGTTTTCCTTGGTGGAGGGAAGGAAAGAGGGAACAAACTTCAGGTGACTCTTCTATTTAACTAATTTTTCTTCCATTTAACTAATTTCTCTTCCATTTCCTGTGGGTAGTTGGGCTTATCCATGTCACACTGTTTATCCAACCTACCTTTATTTTACTACGCTAATTTTCATACGACGCACGCAACGATAATTTCATAACGCTTCCTGTCAAATTATAAACAATATTTTCTTTGGTGAGGTGTGAGGTTACTTTACGCAAACCTATAAAAACTTATATTAAAGAAAAATAATTCAATTAAAAAAAACAGATGCAAGGAGGTGGCCAAAACATAGCTAGGAAACTTTCAAATTTTTGCGATTGTCACTCGTGGCGCACAGCAACAAAAGAATATGGGCTGATTCCTCAGCCATAATATTCTTTTGTTGCTGTGCGCTCCTTTACCGAGACCCGCTACAACAATACTGTATCTCCATGCTGCTGAGCCCACACTCGCCTTTTGTCTGGGTAAACCAGCGAGAGACTTGTGGGAAGACGAATATAAGGATGGCAATAGGGATAGATAGGTGGGGGAGTCGGGTGACGTGGGACTAGGAAGACATATGTGGCAAAGTTGGGAGAAATGTGTAGGGGTTGGAATAGGAACGGGAAGAGATAGGGGAATAGGAGTAATTCTGTATACCGAAAAAAAAAAATCGCCCAAACCACGTCTCACCTCTCCAATACAACAAAATATTGCCATCTATTTATAGACCCAACTAAAGTCATCCACAAGAAACACCTGAAACTTTTAATTAAAGGTCTCCGCGAAATTACTTCGTGCAATTTGTGACTTACCGCCGTTATCTTTGTTATTAATTACACAATATTGTTAAAAAAAAGGCTGTTTTCCCCAAGTTACATTTTGGGGGAATAGATCAGCAGCAGCCAATGTAATCCATCCCCGGCATCGCTAATCAAAGGTGCTTTGTTCTCAATAATTTTTCTAGATCTCTTCAGCAGATTTTGGTTTCATTCTGACATATTCTCAAGAAAACATTTCTTTGAAAGTACACATTCAGAGGCGATCGGCGATCACGTAAGTCTCTAATTAAAATACATCAGACATACCGCTTGTGATATATCGCGTCGTATATATATATATATATATATATATATATATATATATATATATATATATATATATATATATATATATATATATAAAAAAATTTTATATTACATACACGTATATATATATATATATATATATATATAAGGCTCATCATATATAGCGCGCCTTATATATCTTGTCTTGTACACAGGGTGTCCATAAAGTCGCGTATCATAGGGAATTATTTAATGTTCTAAATTCATTTAATAAGTTTCGTAGAATGGCTTACATATCGCGTTATACATAGCTGGCCTTATATATCCTATATTATACACCGCTTATTATGTGGCACATCTAGATGTTTGTGGTAGAATATTCGGCCCACAACCAAAGGACCCAGGTTTGATTCTTGGGTGGGTCTAGAATTATAAACAAGTTTACTTCATCTTGCTTCTAAAGTTCCCTTAGCACTATATATGTATCTTAGAGTCTGTCGGCTGTTGTAAGTTACATCCTAGGGAAGGACCCAAATGGCTATAAGCCATAACTGGTTGGCTTTCTTGGGTTATCCTATGTTAATAGCCTAGGAATGTCTTGTTTTTAGCAGGCCAAGACAAAGCTCAAGACAGGAGTGGTCAACCTGACTTTTTTTTCCCTTCATTTCGTCCAGCAACGAATGCTTCAAATTACTTTAGTTCAGTATATATTACTAACGGATAATACATTGATATTTATGCAAGGCAAACCTTTATTAATACAACGTTTCACTCAAGTAGATTTGATAAAGATCTGCTTGCGCGAAACTTGTCTTAATAAAGCCCTCCTCTGTTTTAAGTGATTTTTTTTAATAGAGATATTTGTCGCTACTCTGCCTTGGAACCAGAGCAGAGAAGGAGCTTTCACGAGATAAGGTAAAGCCAGTATGCAGCAATGTATGGGAAGTTACTATGCAACATTGTAGGGGAAGTCACTGTGCAATATTGTAAGGGGCGGTCACTGTGCAACATTGTAAAGAGAGTCGCTGTGCAACATTGTAAGGGAGTCATTGTGTAAGTGTATGTGGGAGCTACTGTGTAACAGTATGTGGGAGCTACTGTGTAACTATGTGGGAGCTACTGTATAACAGTATGTGGGAGCTACTGTGCAACAGTGTATGTGGGAGCTACTGTGTAACAGTATGTGGGAGCTACTGTGTAACTATGTGGGAGCTACTGTATAACAGTATGTGGGAGCTACTGTGCAACAGTGTATGTGGGAGCTACTGTGCAACAGTGTATGTGGGAGCTACTGTGTAAGTGTATGTGGGAGCTACTGTGCAACAGTGTATGTGGGAGCTACTGTGCAACAGTGTATGTGGGAGCTACTGTGCAACAGTGTATGTGGGAGCTACTGTGCAACAGTGTATGTGGGAGCTACTGTGCAACAGTGTATGTGGGAGCTACTGTGCAACAGTGTATGTGGGAGCTACTGTGTACTGTGTAACATTGTATGTGGGAGCTACTGTGCAACACTGTATGTGGTAGCTACTGTGCAACAGTGTATGTGGGAGCTACTGTGTACTGTGTAACAGTGTATGTGGGAGCTACTGTGCAACAGTATGTGGGAGCTACTGTGCAACAGTGTATGTGGGAGCTACTGTGCAACAGTGTATGTGGGAGCTACTGTGTACTGTGTAACAGTGTATGTGGGAGCTACTGTGCAACACTGTATGTGGGAGCTACTGTGCAACAGTGTATTTGGGAGTACTGTCCAACAGTGTATGTGGGAGCTACTGTGTAACAGTGTATGTGGGAGCTACTGTGTAACAGTGTATGTGGGAGCTACTGTGTAACAGTGTATGTGGGAGCTACTGTGCAACAGTGTATGTGGTAGCTACTGTGCAACAGTGTATCTGGGAGCTACTGTGCAACAGTGTATGTGGGAGCTACTGTGTAACAGTGTATCTGGGAGCTACTGTGTAACAGTGTATGTGGGAGCTACTGTGTAACACTGTATGTGGTAGCTACTGTGCAACAGTGTATGTGGGAGCTACTGTGCAACAGTGTATGTGGGAGCTACTGTGTAACAGTGTATGTGGGAGCTACTGTGTAACAGTGTATGTGGGAGCTACTGTGTAACAGTGTATGTGGGAGCTACTGTGTAACAGTGTATGTGGGAGCTACTGTGTAACAGTGTAGTGGGAGCTACTGTGTAACAGTCTATGTGGGAGCTAATGTATAACAGTGTATGTGGAGCTACTGTTAACAGTGTATGTGAGCCGTGAACAGTGTAGAGGACTACTGTGTAATATTTATGTGGAGCAACTTGTGTAATACAGGGATGGAGTAATGTAACAGTCTATGTGGGAGCTAATGTATAACAGTGTATGAATGAGCCGCGGACACATTAGAGGAAATGCAGTAATAAATTTCTCCTGAGTCCAACTTCAGCGTAAATAATACAAGAGGATGGAGTAAAATTAGAGAGGTGTTGCGTCCTCGTGACTGCTGAATTATCTTGTTGTCCAACTAACTTGTGACCTTGGACTCCCTATTTTCAACATTTGCTCCGATGATGTTGTCAAACATCATCAGGAACTGCAATGTTCTAAGCACACACACACGGCCTGGTTCAAAACGGCGGGGCCGAAACATTGAAGAGTTCCTACACACACACAATATATACAACAGGCCTAGTGTCTAATCGACATGTGCCTAGGACAAAATGGTAATAATATATATATATATATATATATATATATATATATATATATATATATATATATATATATATATATGTCATAGGTCGGTTTATATTTATTCATTAAAATCAATGTTATATATATTTTTAGTTATGTTCAGATTGAATTTAGCAGAAGTATGGAAAATATTGCTCTTCTTAGTCGACATAAAAGGCAATATAGGTGGAATGCACCACTTGGGCCTTTTGTGGGCAGGAGTAGGGGCAACGATTAGGATGCTGCTTATCTGTGCTTTCAGCTTCCGTGTGGATCCTCTCGCCTCTTTGCCTCTAATACATTCTGCTCCTAACCGCTCTGCCAGATCCTTCGAGTGTCTTCTATGTGATCATTTCTCCCCTAGTCCTCTTTTTATAAGTTTATTAGGCTTCCCTCCTTTGCTTTTCCCCCTGAAAGGTCAGACCCCTCAAATCCAGGAATAGTCTTATTGTTGACTTCTACTAATTTTATAGTTTATTAACAAGCTTACGAAATGCGAGCTCTATGCTGATGCTACATTCGCTGTCATTAGCTTGATACATGAGTTAAAATTGGTGTTAAGGTCTCGGGCACCAGTTCTAAGACTCGTATATGTTGCCGATGTTACGTAGTTTATGTGCATCTCTGACAATGTGTTCGATGCTCACTCCAAGATCTTTCTCTAGAATAACACAGACATGCAGAAAACGTATATTCTGAATGGATTTGAGAGATAGAGAGAGACGGGGGAGAGGGATGGGTGGATGGAAAGGGAGAGGGATGGGTGGATGGAAAGGGAGAGGAAGGAAAGAAGGAATAGCAGATGAGAGGCGTTGACTTCAATTGTCATTGTAATACCAGGCATATAACAGAAGGTCTCTAATCGTAGATCAGAAACCCTTACATTTAAGATCTAACCCCGTCCCCTAGCACCCTCCCTCTTCTCAGCAGATGCAGTGAATAATATGTAATCTAACCGACCCACAAAAATACAAAAAAAAAGATACATATATACAATATGTATGTTAAACAATCATAAATATGCGATAAAAAATGCCTGCTGTTTTCTTGGTTCCATTAACAGGTAAGGTGGCGACTCATTCCTAACCGATCTTTGGGAGACTCAGAAAATAGAATTCCCACACTGTCGTTTGATATTGTAATCCGTATGGCACTGTGGCTCTATTGTAGCCAAATATTATTTCACATTCAGATCTACAATCGGAGAAATCCCACGCCTAACCGTCGTATGTAAAAGGAAGAAAAAAAAAAGTGGGCAGGTAGAGGCGGCCGCGTAGCTTATGGCCACTGAGGACCCATTTAAATATTTTTGGGTTCAGTGTTGACAATACACGCCGCTGAATTTCCAGGTGTCACCAGGATGTTTTGAAGATAATTGATATTATTTTACATGTAAGCAAAAAAAATATTGGGAGGGAAGGGTAGACTTTGAAGGAATATATTTCAAACTGTTTGTGTATATTTAACATTTAAATTAATGCATAATTCTTTGTGTATGTGTATCTTTTGTAGTTACAGGACTTGTATTATCATGGGAAAGCGCTAAACCCTTACGGGTTTAGCTCCTTGGGGATGGAAAGTAATAAGACTACATTTTTGGAGGACGAGAGTAGCATTAATTCCTTGGATCAGGAGCTCTTCACCATCATCAAGGCATTCCCCCTTGAAGCGTGTAGCTACAGGAGTAGGGCTACGCTCGTACTGTCCTCTCTTCAGTTTTTAACCCTCGTATATTTTTAAACTTCCAGTGGTCGTAGCACTTGCTAGCTCTTCGTCTATCATATTTCATAGTTTCACTTCTCGGTGAAGAAAAAACATAGTTGCTTTTCAGCGTGGCCTTGTGTTTTTTTTTTTGTTTACAACTGTGGCTTCTTGTTCTCCCTGATGAAGGTCTTAAAAAATCCTGATGTTCTCGAGTTATTTTTTATGTGATTATCATGTTAATTCTTCTTCTATAAGTCAATTAGAGCATTTATAATGTTTTAAAATTTGCCATTGTACCATGCGAGTTTCTCAAGATTTCATTTATGTGACTTTCAAGCGACAATCTTTTCTCAATAATGAATCTTGGATTGCCATATTCTTCCGTCTTCAATATTTCAGTGTTTTGTCACAGTCTATTTTCTTCACTTGGCCTGTTGTTGATTTTTGCCATTTCCATCACTTGTATACATTACATTCCATGATTATTTTATTTGCTCATTGTATATACTTTTATTTCCTTGCATCGGTTTTTTGCATAATATGTGAAGATATTCATATTTTTTCATTTCTCATGACAAGACATTTACATAAATTACAAACATTATTGAACCCATAATCAATGCCTGTGACACCCCGCTGGTACATATATATGTCGTGCCGATTAGGTAAAACTTGCGATTTTGGCTTAAATAGCAACGCTCACCTTGCCATATAAGACAAGTGAAAATTTGTGTATGCAATAATTTCGCCAAAATCATTCTGAACATAACGAAAAAAATATATTTCATTGTGTTTGTTTATTATTAAATTATTGTAAACGTATCTAAAATATATTTAGTTGGGTTAGGCTAAATTAAATTGCGCTTGTTATAATAAGGTTAGGTAAGTTTTCTAAGTTTCTTTTGGTACAAAATTATAAATTTTTACATTAACATAAATGAAAAAAATATATCTTTAAACGTAGAAGAGAAAATTTTAGAAAGGACTTAATTTTAAATGAGTTCTTGCTAATTGACCAGTTTTACCTATTAGGCACGACATTTATTTATATATATATATATATATATATATATATATATATATATATATATATATATATATATATATATATATATATATATATATATATATATATATATATATATATATATATATATATATATATTGCATTTTCCACTCAGAAAATATTTCATTTACTGTAATAATTTTCTTCTTTATTCCTCCAGTTTTGTTTGTAATTTTCAGATGTCTTTAAGGAAGGATTTCATCAAAAGCTTTATATGAACTCTGTAAGTTAATATAGTCTCTCTATTTATATATTTATTTATCGAATAATTTATGTGACTGTAGTAGTAATACCAGATGACTTGCGATAGCTTAATAGATGTGACTGTAGTGATAGCTTAATAGATGTGACTGTAGTAATAGCTTAATAGATGTGACTGTAGTAATAGCTTAATAGATGTGACTGTAGTAATAGCTTAATAGATGTGACTGTAGTAATAGCTTAATAGATGTGACTGTAGTGATAGCTTAATAGATGTGACTGTAGTAATAGCTTAATAGATGTGACTGTAGTGATAGCTTAATAGATGTGACTGTAGTAATAGCTTAATAGATGTGACTGTAGTAATAGCTTAATAGATGTGACTGTAGTGATAGCTTAATAGATGTGACTGTAGTAATAGCTTAATAGATGTGACTGTAGTAATAGCTTAATAGATGTGACTGTAGTAATAGCTTAATAGATGTGACTGTAGTGATAGCTTAATAGATGTGACTGTAGTAATAGCTTAATAGATGTGACTGTAGTAATAGCTTAATAGATGTGACTGTAGTGATAGCTTAATAGATGTGACTGTAGTAATAGCTTAATAGATGTGACTGTAGTGATAGCCTAATATATGTGACTGTAGTAATAGCTTAATAGATGTGACTGTAGTAATAGCTTAATAGATGTGACTGTAGTAATAGCTTAATAGATGTGACTGTAGTGGTAGCTTAATATATGTGACTGTAGTGGTAGCTTAATAGATGTGACTGTAGTGGTAGCTTAATAGATGTGACTGTAGTGGTAGTTTAATAGATGTGACTGTAGTGGTAGCTTAATAGATGTGACTGTAGTGGTAGCTTAATAGATGTGACTGTAGTGGTAGCTTAATAGATGTGACTGTAGTGGTAGCTTAATAGATGTGACTGTAGTGGTAGCTTAATAGATGTGACTGTAGTGGTAGCTTAATAGATGTGACTGTAGTGGTAGCTTAATAGATGTGACTGTAGTGGTAGCTTAATAGATGTGACTGTAGTGATAGCTTAATAGATGTAACTCTAGTGATAGCTTAATAGATGTGACTGTAGTGGTAGCTTAATAGATGTGACTGTAGTGGTAGCTTAATAGATTTGACTGTAGTGATAGCTTGATAGATGTGACTGTAGTGGTAGCTTAATAGATGTGACTGTAGTGGTAGCTTAATAGATGTGACTGTAGTGATAGCTTAATAGATGTGACTGTAGTGATAGCTTAATAGATGTGACTGTAGTGATAGCTTGATAGATGTGACTGTAGTGGTAGCTTAATAGATGTGACTGTAGTGGTAGCTTAATAGATGTGACTGTAGTGGTAGCTTAATAGATGTGACTGTAGTGATAGCTTAATAGATGTGACTGTAGTGATAGCTTGATAGATGTGACTGTAGTGGTAGCTTAATAGATGTGACTGTAGTGATAGCTTAATAGATGTAACTCTAGTGATAGCTTAATAGATGTGACTGTAGTGGTAGCTTAATAGATATGACTGTAAAATAAATGTTCGATTATTGTGGTATTTTCAACATTT